>WFKH01003881.1:18148201-18162592 GCA_016163765.1 Magallana hongkongensis | reverse complement strand
CTAGTGTTAAAGAAGATTGAGAAGATAATCTATTTTTAAAATTTACTTAGTAGAAGGAAGCGTAATAGTTTGTCATTGCACAATATAAAGATAGACGAATTTTACATTTCAAAGAGTTATCTCCCGTTGTCAGCGTAACGGTCCTTTTCCCACTGTCTCTGTCCTTTGTAAGTTACTTGTTAATATTTTTAATCTTCAAACGTTATCGGACAGGACAATTTCGATCTGTACCTGTATTGCCAGAGTATGGGGTAACATGTAAATTATGAACATTTTCATACAGATTTTATTACTAAGATACTGACCTATAAAGTTGGTAAGGTTATAGAGGGAAAACAGTGCCTTACGCCGGTTTATTCTGGATAGTCCCCACAAAGGGAAATAACTTTTGTAAATATGAAAGTCGTCTACAGGGACAACTCTTGCATACAGGTACACCAGTCATCAGAACATGTTTTTAAAGCATAACTTATTGTTAGTAAAAGTAGCAGTTTAAAGTGTTTATTGAAGTTTGCAGAAAGGAAACTCCTACATAAATTGTGATTTTGTGTCAATCGCAGTTTAAAAAAATTCAAAGCACCATAAACAATGATTGATTAGGGGCAATTTTAATGGGTCAGTCGGAGTACATCAGACAGATGGTTTTTTATTGTTGGTCTCAATATTTAATATTTCTTATTAGTCATAGTCATGTTCAATCAAACTTTTAAATACATATAGTACAATTAGTTCTGTTTTTGTTGATATGGTTAAGTCATGTTGTTCCTACATTTCTCCAAGTAGATTTTGTAAAAAAAAAAAATTAATAGTACACGTCTCATAACCGCAAGCTTGACGAATGGAAGTTTCTTCTAAACCCTGATTGGTTGCTCATGTAACAGACTATTTCAGTGTCAATGTTGATAATATGAGTTGACCAAGAGCACAGGGACGGCTGAATTGTATAAAAAAGATTGTGACATAATCCAAAACTTCACACTTAACTGAAATTGCCATTAAATTGCTAACAGGCTAGAAGTTTAGGTTTACATCAAAATTATGATTACATTACAACAATTATCACTCAACTACCAGCTATTTGATTTATAAGGACCATGAGGTGTTCATTATCAAGAATATATTGCCCAAGTCAGGAACCACATTCTCATTGAGAGAGAGAGAGAGAGATTTAAACCGTGGTATATACACAAAAAAGTCGTTAAAATCTGCTGCATTTAAGCAGCACATCTGATTAGTTGCGTACTGGTCAACTGGGTTGAATGGCCAATAGTCAGGTACATTGGAATAGCATCTGGATTGACAGATCAAGGACCTTTAAGAACAGAGTAATGTGGCACTCCGCCAAGTTCACTCACCGTTGGCCAGATAGCTCTATAGACCAGCTGACTGCAGATTCAAAATCCTAGGTTCAAATCCCAGTCTGGTCAGCTGTATTTTTATTCTACCCAATTACAATTGAATCAATATGCTCGCAGCTACTTTAAGTAGTGAAGATACCATTTTGTCAAGTAAAATTTGAATCATGATCCCCGGGGATGGAATGGGGCTACTATGGGTAATCAACCTTTTACCGTACATAGAAATACATAGATATTGTTAAGTTAAAAGCATCGGTAGGAAGTATAGATTTAAGTTTGTACAAACCCTCCCTCCCCTGCACTCACTTCAATACTGAACTCATTTCGGCTAATACCTAGCAAGTTGCTCAGGTGAGCGATGTAGCCCCTGGGCCTCTTGTTTTTATTCTGTATGAATGTTTTCTCTGTCTTAGTGATTTGCCTGTGTATTAACATGATTCAGGTTATGTAACATTTGACTTGTGTATTATGCATTTGGTATTTAAATGTTGTCATATTAATAATTAATTTTTAGTATTGGTAACCTTACCAGTCTGGAGTCATCTCCAATTTAAAATAATTGGTAACGACTGGCAGCGGTCGTCCCGTAGTTCTTTATTTGGTTGTTTACGTTGCGGCCATTTTGCTCATTCTTGTAATTACCCATAGTTCCGTATTCTATTTTTATAACAAAGTACCTTTTGGCGGAGAAATTTGATTTACTTGTTTATATCGATTATAAAATACTTGTATATTATTATATTTGTGCTTGATAATTAACTTTAAATTGTTTTACTTATTTACTGTACTGTAATATTTTCACGTTAATTGATACGAGACCGAGATTCTTTTACGGGATGGGGATTAATTATGATTGGATAATCTTTTTAACGGGATGAGATTAACGTATCTTATTGGTTATAATTTATCGTCTGCTTTTGGCACTCTATAAATACCCGGACGCTGAGAAACGGGTGCTCTCTCCTTTTTCGTTGCGTGCTAGGAAGCACGTGAAGATTTTGTAGCGAATTTTAAGGTGTGTACTGTTTCAGTATCTAAGTGACTGAAGTACATTTATAGTAATAGGGTTTAATTAATTATTATAACTAGTTATGGTTCTAGTTTAATTCATAATTACTAGTTCAGTACTAGTTATTTCGATATCTGAAAGTTAGGGAATATTTTCGCTGTGTGCTAGTAGTAGTAACTATAGTAGCGGAGATATTTATTCGTAGATATTTTATCGAGAGCCTTTAAGTTTTATTTTGGTCGGGGGATTTTACGTGTAATGTATATTTACTTGATATAAGTACCAGTTTATTTTGTGTCGGTAATTGTACCGATTTTGCCATCGTCCCAAGGGTTAAGACTTGTCTGATTTTTCTTTTGAACGACGTTGTTATTTGTGTCATGTTATTTATGGTTGAATAAATTATAAAACTTTACATCGTTTCGTTCTCAACTCAAGGCAAGCGTTCCGAGCGTTACAATACCTACACCTACTGGCATACAACATTATTTCTCGGACTCCCTTTCCGGAAGAAAATTTCTGGAACCGCGAATGACATCGTATTTACCAGGTAGAGTCTATAACATAACCCAGTCACGGTTTCCGAAAATTTTATTTCCGATTTGTTTTTCTTAATACAACACATATTCGATCTTCGATCCCGATGCACTAAACTAATACGACATGATGACGAATTACCGACATGACCTCGTCAACTTCAGTTTATATAAACGCTTTTGCGATATCTTATAGAATTATGTTTTTGCATTCGTTATGAACGACATTTAAAAGCGGAGGTACTAGTATTTAATGGTCATTACTAAATGATTTTTAAATTAAAAGTGACTATTTACATCTGTGATTAAGACCATGTAGTAATTAATGTAACGTAACGGTATACGTGTATATGCAGATATAGACAGCTGATAGAACTATAATTCTTATAGTCTGATTATACTTTGAATAATTTAATATTCCGCTTTATATAATATTCCGCGTGCAATTGAAGACATGTTAACAAACGAGTAAGAGGACAGTGTAAATAAAAGAAGTAATCAAAATATATAATTAAAAATTAATATATCTTTATATATACCGATTCATTGTTTACAAGACATTATGACTAAATATATCATAAACCAGTCCCTAAACAACATAACCCAGTCACTGAGAAACATAATTCAGTCACTATGAAACATAGCCCGGTCCCTGAACAACATAACATGGTCAATGAGAAACATATAACTCAGTCACTATGAAACATAACCCGGTCCCTGAACAACATAACCCGGTCACTGAGAAATATAACCCAATCACTGTATAACATAACCCTGTCCCTGAATAACATAACCCTGTCCCTGAATAACAAAACCTGGTCCCTGTATAACATAACCCGGTCACTGAGAAACATGAACTGGTCACTGAAAAACATAACCAAGTCACTGTATAACATAACCTGGTTACTGAGAAACATAACCCGGTCGCTGTATAACATAACCTGCTCACGGATAAACATAACTCAGTCACTGAGAAACATAATCAAGTCACTGAGAAACATAATCCGGTCACTGAACAACATAAACCATTCACCGAGAAACATAACCCTGCACTGATCAACATAACCCTGTCACTGTATAACATAACCTAGTCACGGATAAACATAACCCGGTCACTGAGAACATAACCCATTCACTTAACAACATAACCCAGTCACTGAACGACATAACCCGGTCACTGTATAACATAGGCCGGTCACTACATAACATAGCCCGGTCACTGAGAAACATAATTTAATCCGGTCACTGAGAAACATAACCCAGTCACTGTATAACATTACCCGGTCACTGATCGACATAACCAGGTCACTTTATGACATATTATACAGTCATTGAACGACATAACCTGGTCACTGTATAACATAAGTTAACCCGGTCATTGAACAACATAACCAGGTCACTGTATGACATAACCCGATGACTGAACAACGTAACCCAATCACTGAACGACATAACCTGGACACTGTATAACATAACTCGGTCACTGGACAGCATAACCCAGTCACTAAACGATATAACCCGGTCACTATATAATATAACCAGGTCACTGTATAACATAGCCCACTCACTGTATAACATAGCCCGGTCACTGAACAACATAACCCGGTCACTGAGAAACACAACTCCATCATAGAACAATATAACCCAGTCGGTGAGATGCATTATGAACCAAGTCCTTTATAAACATAACTTAGTTTCTGAAAAAACATAACCCAGTCAATGAGAAATTCAATCCAATCACTTAATAACAACCTAGTCCCTGAACAACATAACCCAGACACTGAGAAAAAAAAAACCCTTCTTCAAAAACATAACCAGGTCATCGAACACATAAACTGGACAATAAACATAACACAGTTACTGAGAAACATAACCCGGTCACTTGGAAACATAATACAGTCACTGAGAAACAAAACCCGGTCACTTAAAACAGTAACCAAGATGCTGAACAACGTAACATGGTCACAGAGAAACATAACTCGGTCACTTAGAAACATACCCCTGCACTGAGAAACATAACATGGTCACTTAGAAACAAAGTCCAGTCACGGAACAGTGTACATAACCTGTATATTAACATAACCCTGTCACTAAGAAACATAACCCGGAACATTTCTCAGACTGGGTCAGGTTGTTCAGTGACCAGGTCATGTTTCTCAGTGACCAGGTTATGTTTATCCGTAACCAGGTTATGTTGTTCAGTGACCTGATGATGTTTTACAGTGACCGGGTTATGTTGTCCAATGACTGGGTTTGTTTCTCAGGGACCGGGTTATGTTTCGTAGTGACCGGGTTATGTTATACAGTGACCGGGTTATGTTTTACAGTGACTGGGTTATGTTTTCCAGTAACCGGGTTATGTTGTCCAGTGACTGGGTTACGTTATACAGTGACCGAGTTATGTTATACAGTGACCGGGTTATGTTATACAGTGACCGGGTTATGTTATATACACAGTGACCGGGAATGTTTCTCAGTGACTGGGTTATGTTTCTCAGTGACCAGGTTATAAAATTTCGTGACTGGGTTATGTTTTATAGTGACCGGGTTATGTTGTTCAGTGACAGGGTTTGTTTTTTAAAGGCCCGAGTTATGTTTCTCAGTGACCGGGTTATGTTATACAGTGACCGGGTGATGTTTTACAGTGACCGGGTTATTTTATATATACAGTGACCGGGTTATGTTTCTCAGTGACCGGGTTATATTGTTCAGTGACCGGGTTATGTTTCTCTGTATCCGGATTATGTTTATCCTTGACCAGGGTACGTTATACAGGGACCGGGTTATGTTACACAGTGACCGGGTTATGTTATATAGGGAAGGGATTATGTTATACAGTGACCGGGTTATGTTATACAGTGACCAGGTTATGTTTCTCAGTGACTAGGTTATGTTTCTCAGGGACTGGTTATGTTATACAGTGACCGGATTATGTTTCTCAGTGACTGGGTTATGTTTCTCAGGGACTGGGTTATGTTATACAGTGAACGGGTTATGATTTTTAGTGACCGGGTTATGTTTCTCAGTGACTTGGTTATGTTATACAGTGACTTGGTTATGTTTCTCAGTGACCGGGTTATGTTATTCAGTGACTAGGTTATGTTATACAGGGACCGGGTTCTGTTTCTCAATGGCCGGGTTATGTTTCTCAATGACCGGGTTATGTTTCCCAGTGACTGGGTTAATTATGTTATATAGTGACTGGGTTATGTTATACAGTGACCGGGTTATGTTATAAAGTAACAGGGTTATATGATATACAGTGATTGGGTTATGTTGTCAAGTGACTGGGTTATGTTATAGTGTTATGTTATATGTTATGGTATTGTCCAGTGACTGGGTAATGTTTATCTGTGACCGGGTTATGTTTCTCAGAGACCGGGTTATGTTTTTCCGTTAGTGACTGAGGTATGTTATACAGTGACTGGGTAATTTTGTTCAGGGAATGGCCTATGATATAATTATATTGCAGTCATTATGTCTTGTAAACAATGAAGTGGTATATATAAAGATATATTAAATTTTATTATATTTTGATGACTTCTTTTATTTACAATTTCCGCTTGCTCTTTTATTAACATGTCTCACTCTTGCTCGCGGAATATTTAATTATTTCAAATATTATGAGACTATACGAATTATAGTTCTATCAGCTGTCTATATCTGCATATACACGTATACGTTACATTGATTTATTATTATATGGTCTTAATCACAAATGTAATTATCACTTTAAATTTAAAAATCGTTTAGTAATGACCATAAATCCCTCCCTTTTAAATGTCGTTTATAACGAAAACATGATTCTATAAGATATCGCAAAGCGTTTATATAAACACAGTCATGGCGTAAGAGTTTAGCATCGGGATCGAAGATCGAATATGTGTTGTATATGTGTTGCATTAAGAAAAACAAATCGGAAATAAAATTTCCGGAAACCCTGACTGGGTTATGTTATAGACTCTACCTATTTACCATGGTTTATAGGATCCTTAGGGATCACGTGACTCAATGACCTATATGCAATTTTGTTTACTTTGTAACCATGTAGTTCAATCACGTGTTGTACTATAAACAATTTAATAGGCAATCTCCGTACGCTCATTTTGCAGAAGAAGTAATAGCGCTGATCAAACAAACACACACAGCACACGAAACAAAAGATAAAGTTTTTGGTAAAAAAAATAAAAAATCAACAATTCAACAAATTAATTCAATATCCATTACAATTATAATGATAAGTAAATCTACGTAGTTGATGTACATGGTGTGATTGCCTGTCTGTCTTTTTCTCTTTTTTCTTTCTGTCTCTCTTTTACAAAATATTATGTTATATATTTATTTTTTTGTACCAATACCATATATATGTGAAGTTGTAAAAGAGTTTCAATAAATTTATTGAAAAAAAATCAACAAATCGAGTACGCCTGCACCGCATATGCACGAAGTCGTGTCTATTGACCTGAGAAACTTGTGAAGTTTGTATGAATAAAAATCTCCGCAATCTACGGAATTGTAGCATTTTCTATCATGAGACCGTTTCTCGATAAATCTAAACAAAATATGTTTTAAGATCTTCTTCTCCCCGAATATAAAAAGAAATTCACATGTTCTCATAATCAGTAATTGAAACAAATACTAATTTACATGAAAGAAATAAAAGCAGCAATAAATCTGCTTTTACAGTGAATCGAACGACCATTCATACGAGGTTAACATAAGAATACAAAAGCGATCATGTCACCGTTACTCTGCTACGGCCTGAATCTTAACAAAACTTGTTCAAAAATTTACAAGGGCTGTTCGGAAATTATTGAGACCTTTAATCTGACTCCCTTGGTAAAAACCATAAACCGTTGAAATTTCACTAAAAAGGAAACCAGGATAGCGTTTATTAATTTGAAACTTTTCTAGTCAATGACATCGTTAGATCATTTGTGGCAAGCTGACAAACTTGATTGCGTCAAGTGACCCTGAGCAACCCCAAATTCATCGCAACGTCATATAAACGCCTGTCCTTCCTCTTGTGTTTTAAACGCCTTACAAACAAATAAATTGAAAACAAAAATTATTCTTAATTTCTCATCTTTTATTTTCACTTTAAGATATCAATATTTATATTTACATATTCTCTCCATTATTGATTTTTTGTGAAAAAATCGAGTTATTTCTACACAAAAGTCATCTTTCTGAGAAACATTTCTTACAATTATTCTGTACATGTTTTAGAACTGTTAATATCAGTGTTTGTGTAAAAGGTAGTAGATATTACGTTCATTTGTTTAATTCTAGTTGAACGATAAGTATAGAAACCCATAAACTGGAACTCTTTATCCCTTTACTTACTATACTTTTGTTTAAGCTATTGCTTGACTTTAAAAGGTCTTCTTCCGAGATTTTTACCAATTCGATATATATTTGCTGCGCCGCCTTGGTGTAAACATTCATTTCGTTGTGGTCAGATTTCTATTGCTTTGTTAATATGTGTGTACTTTTTCCGTATTTCAACTCGAACACTAGCGAAAGTAGCACAAAAGTTAGTCATAATAAATAGTAAATTGAACACATTCGCTTAAAAAGAAATCATTTCGTACATATAAAATATCCTTCAATTTCTAAGTCACAGTTTGATTTCTTTTAGTATGAATTCTTGGCCACCGACATTGAGTAAATAATTGTTTAATTTTTTTTTTTTAAATTTCTGAGTTTATGCCAGCGCCGGGTACGCCGAACACCGACTTGTTAATGCAAAGTGGCAGACAAAATATTAAATATATTTTTGATATTATTTTGTTCAATCATTTATTTGGGTATCTTCAATGTTTATGCCATTTTCTCCAAAATTTGTTTCTTAGAAAGGGAAATATTTGTGTTGTTTCAAAAATTTCCGGACAACCCTTGACGTGAATATTCCTTTAAATAGTTGCTGAATCCTTTAATTCCAGACAGCGAGGTTCTTTTTTTTTTTATCATGTCAACACTTACCGCATACATGTAACTTTGTGACACTTTAGTTTTAACAACCTTAAACGCTTGGAGAATATTTTTTTTTTTACTTTTAACACTCTGCTAAATTAATGCGCTCTCTCTCTCTCCTCTCTCTCTCTCTCATTTTTGTAAAACTGATAAGATGACTTCAAAATTGATACTTTATACACTATTTATTTGTCAGCAGAATTCGATCTCATATGACAGGTTGATCTGACAAGGTGTGACCATCATCTAAATGTGTAATAGTCTTTCCTGTGAAAGCTTTAAAGTTGCAGTAGTAATTAACAGAAATAAACATGGATGAATATATACGTCTGTCAGATGGTGTTATTTATAAATATATTTTTATGCAAAGGGGCATAACCTGTCATTTGTTTTATAGTGTCTCATACTGTAGAAGCACATATTTTCGTTGGGTTAAAATTTCGTTGTTTTTAAACCAAATAAAATTTCATTGGCATTAAATTTCGTCATATCTTATCAACACTTTATTAATTAATACTTGGGTAAGATAATTCGTCATGGATTTAATTTCGTTGATTTATAGTGCCAACGAAAATAACGAAATTAAATCCCCAACGAATATTTCTGCTCCTACAGTATGTCTCTTTATCAAGACAGGGTGCCAATATTTAATATAATATATTCTTATGATAGTTTATTTGTTGTATTTGCATTTGACTCTTGAATAAACAATTACTTGTCAGCAAAGATATATAGAATCTGAGTTATTTGGATTTAAATCTCTAGGCGAACAACAATTTCAGTTGTTGTTACAGCGATATATTCTGAAAACGAAGGTATATTCACTGGAGAAATCTAAATATTTATTTTACTATATATTAATTACTAGAATTGTATAAGTCCTGATAGTACTGAGAATTGGTGATATCCACTGATATTTGTACTGTTGTTTTTGACAATTGCTGCTGGTAATGATGATAACTGTGTTTTACGACGTTTTAAATCTGAGTCTGATTATTTCTTATATTTATTTATGGTACTGAGAATTGCTGATGATTACTGATACTTTAAACCTAATAAATTAATCTGAATGACATTCGTTGAAACAAATAAGTATGTTTTGTTTCATGGTTATTTTTATTGATAACGATTTTACACTTTTATTGTAAAGAACGCGATGAGGGCGCTATTCTTATTATGGCGTTCCTTTTAATGGGAAATATAATCAAGGAAATTTAAGTCTTTATGTGTAGGTTTGATTTTATCTTAGCATTGCTAACTTCATATACATTTATATTGTGTTTTAAAATACGTATTGTTTCCTTTAATTAAAAAAAAAAACTAGTCTTAAAATAACAATGTTGGGAAATGGTACTTAACACATGTATGTCTATAATTTTCGTGTTATGATATATTTTTCTTATTTACAATGAACGTACATTTGTTTTTTGATTGGGCGATAAACGCGTTTTTTTTTCAATTCTAAGTGTACTGTGGAGATTTTAAGTCTGGCATAAACGCGCTTGTATTGAAGATGTTTTTCGCTAAATAATTAATTTGCATCACTTGTTTTTAAATCTTCTGATATCTGTTTACTGATATAAATATGTTTTTGAATTTATTTTGGTATTGTATTATTTTTAGTATGATTAAAACCACTCCCTTCGCCTTACATTTGTCAGTGTCTGACAGGTATTGGTAAGAGGTCATCTTCACACGACCTCTACATTTGCATACAATCTAGATATACCCCAACCAATCACAGACATGCTTTAATCTGTTTTATTAAAGGTGTAACTCTTCAATACGGGAGGCAACATAAAAACAAGCATGAATTATTTTTCTATCTCCAATAGATTTTCTAAAGCAGTAAAAACCCTACCTTGATTTGTCAGAACTAAAGGTCATGTAAATATGACCCCCTATCGATACCTCTCAGACCCTGACGAGTGTAAGGAGAAGGGGGTGCTTTTAATTAGACTGTAGTCTTTTGTGTATTGTATTTTATATTGCATTTTCAAGCATGTCATTGTGATCTCACAATTTGAAAAAAAAAACCCTACACCTACGATAGTCGATTTTGTTTTCAAATTTCCATAAAAGTATTTAAAAATTAGCATATTATTTGAAAACCAAAACTTCTAATTAATTAATTGATTAATATTATTTCATAGAATTTTAAAAATCTTTGATGTCATGCTGCAATAATCTTATTTTCCCAAAGTGTTATCTCTGTTTATCTTGTCTTCCTACATGAAAGCAACTCAGTTAATTAAAGCATTTTATTTTACCAATTATGAAGTAAAACAAGATATCACGATATGTCTGACAAAAATCATCAAGAGTAATAATTCAAACTTTCGTCCAATTAAGCTATTTGTCGTAACTCAAAATATGTTTGAGACATTCAAATACCAATGATGGCCAATAATTATTCTAGATAGCTTAGCCGTACTACTAATTATATATAAGTTACAGCAATATTTTCGGCTCCGTCAAAAAATAATGTTGATAGATTGCAATGAATAAGCCTTTTTATAAAATTCGTTACTGTCTGAAAAAAAGTTTTTGCCTACAGCAATGATGATTTTAAAAATACTCATCGAAAGTAACGTACATGATGTAACATACGGTGCCCATTTTAATTTAATTTAATCAGAAAAGTGACTTTTCGCACACATTTTAAAGTCGTCTGACTGAAAAGAAACGTCTTTGTCCCTTTCAGAGATTTACAGGCAACTTGGTTTTTATAGATAATCATTGACTACATACTGTACAAGTAAAGAGTAATAAACACACATTTTCAATTACAAACAATTAATAACACAAGTATTCATGTCTATCGTGTAATGAATATATTCGTTTTCTGTGAAATTATATTTTAAAAACCTTTTTCAAAATCATCAAATAAAGCTTTTTGTACATTTTGAAATCATTAAAATAGTTTGAATTTTTAGTGTTTATATACAAAACGATGATATGTGAAGAGTATGAAACATACGTTACGTGCGGTATCGTACATGTATGTACTTTCACTAATATTTCTCAATTGTGCTTAACATCATAATAATTTGGAAATTCTTTTTGAGATTCAATTTTTATTGCACAACTAACTTTGAATAATTTATTATTGAATTTTTTTTTAACCATCTTCATGTTATGTAAACTTAACTTAAAATTTCACGATATTCTAAGAAAGATCTATTTCTTTTTCATTACAGACAGGGTACTAGTATATAAAAGTAATGTTATAGCTACGTATAACTATTATAGTTTCATTGAATGCAAGAAAATACACGAATGATTTTGATTTGATATTCTGTAATCAATACTCAGTGTTAACAATCAAATCATATTATACATTTGTATGTATTAAATTTGTATATATAAAGTCACATCAATTAGATTCAAAGGAAACCAGCATACTTATTCCTATGGTTTGACTTGAAGAGGGTCAGTAACGTATGCTACACGGCCATTAATTGTTGAAAAACTTCAAAGCCCTATTCCGAAAAAAAAAAGAAGGTGAAAGTGAACGTTAAACTATTTTTGCTGAATAATATCGAGATATTTTATAATATATTTACTTATATTCTAACATTCATTTTATTCACCATTTCCTTTCTTTCAATGCATGCTTTTATTGACTTTCAATGACTCTTCTCATGCACACAACTATGAATGATGTATTCAAAGAAACGCTATAGAAAAAAGTGATAAAAATGAGCAATATTCATAAACACATAAAGTTTAGTTGCTTGAATGCTTCATTTTCAAGCGGAAATTAAGCAGAAAATGGAACAGGGTCCATCACGTTTCCTAATCAAGGAAAGATGGCCTCGTCCCGTGATCCAACACAGAGTGCAACTAAATAAAAAAAACCTTCAACTGATCGTTCAACGGAAGTAACCTAAAAAGTGTCCTCATTGCTTTATAGGTATCACTCGTTTTAAGCATTTTCCCTAAACATATGCTGCTCATAGTTAATAATTTTCAAGCAAAAGAATTAATTTTTATGAAGTTACATGGTCCTATAAGGTTTCACTTAAAACTTGAAAAATGATTAAGTAGTCATAGACTAAAATTTAGAGGAAGAAAAGCTTGGTTTAGATTTTGAATATATTTCATATTACGGAGCTCCTCTTTTCGGGTAATTAATATGTTAGCTTT
Source organism: Magallana hongkongensis (assembly GCA_016163765.1). NCBI lineage: Eukaryota > Metazoa > Mollusca > Bivalvia > Ostreida > Ostreidae > Magallana > Magallana hongkongensis. The sequence goes on along the minus strand of WFKH01003881.1, from coordinate 18,149,564 downwards.
TGATATCTGTCTTATTTAACATAAATTAAGTATTAATAAATTTTAATTACCTGCAAATCTACTTTGCTAATTATTAAAAAAAGTGTTTTTTTCATTTTGATAAGAATATTGTCTATTTAAATGTAATTACTTATTCCGGAAGACGCCTTAAAATACATGCAGATGTGGCAGGACTGCAAGGACGAGCCGATATACAAAATGAAATTGCCAACAAAACAAGTTTCTTAAATAAAACAATCGACGTCGAACTAGATGACAAAAAGGTTTTACGGTATAAATGCGTCCAATAGACACTCTTACTGTGTATACCTATTACTCTGATCAAGGAAGTTTGGGAAATTGATCAAACATGGGGCTGCGCAAACACTAATGCGTGGGTCTCAACTTTACCAACTTGAATTGAGGCTACAAAAATTAAAGGAAAATCTAGTGTCATGTAAACATGCACCAAGCGGAGAACTGTATACCAGCAGTGCGGTGGTTTACATCTGTTTAGAATAAGACGCAGGGTCCAATTTGAATCAAATCTTTAAAAATGAAACAATTTTACGCAACAATAACTTTGAAATTAAAGTTAATAACCACATATTCATTTTTCATGATAATCAAAAACTTTCATTTTATGTAAAATAAATCCTTATTGAGAATTGTAACATGGTCAAAACTAGACTTGTAAAACCGCACCCCTACGATACACTATAAAACATCTACAAACCATCCCATACAAGGTTACCTCAGAGCGACCTTTCAATTATGATTAAACATAAAATTGTTCACCAATCAGATGTATGCTTCAATAAAACCCGTCCGATCGGCTATTCATTTACAAATCAAGCAAACAACAGAAACACAAACTTGTCATCGACAAATGCACTTCGGCATGCCTTTGTTCACTTTCCCAGATTCCTCCGGCGTTTAGGTTCGTCACTGAAAAATAAGCACAAGTCCGATCTAGCAGTCGAGATTTCGGCAGTGGGAATTTCATTGGCTAAATTAAAGATCGCTCTGAGGTGGCCCCGTAGTAATGTTGTTAAATATTGTAAATCGTATCATAGAGGAGCGGTTGTACATGTCTTATTTTGATTAGATTGTCAGAATCTTTGTTTTGCTATTAAATAACTGCAAATATTCAAATTTGAAAATGATTCGTAAATTGCTTTGAATAGTATTTCAGATATTTACTTTTGTTTTCTTGAACCATTTGATTTAATACATTTTAAATCAATAATTTTTTTTTCAGTTTATTGATCATGTAACTGTTGATATATATACATGACTATTGTATCTATCTTTTTGCCTGTTTGACTACATGTTCCCTCTCTCTCTCTCTCTCTCTCTCTCTCTCTCTCTCTCTCTCTCTCTC
>WFKH01003881.1:18137740-18148191 GCA_016163765.1 Magallana hongkongensis | reverse complement strand
CTCTCTCTCTCTCTCTCTCTCTCTCTCTCTCTCTCTCTCTCTCTCTCTCTCTCTTTTCTAACTCACATATACAACTCTTTCACAAATCACAATGTCTTTAATAATTTTATAACTAAATGAAAGAAAAATGTGATAGTCTAATTGTATGCTTATAAATGTTAAAGATAATGTTACCAATAAACATCAGTGACACCATAAAAAGTTATGTGTATATTGAGAGGGCCAAAGTCACAGGACACATAGCCACTTGTGCGTTGATGTTGGGGGTATATTTATTGTACCAGGATAAAAGCAAAAAGGTGTTTAATTTCACACCGCTTTTACAAGTTCTCACGCCAATAAATTTTAATTTTCAGACAAATCTGTCATAAATATATTAACTATTGTTATTGAAAGGGGATACGATAGAAATTTGGAAGATATATCAATAACATCTAACGTTGTGTCTGGGTGTCTCAACCACTTCAAAATGATGTATTTCTGGAGACTGCAATCAAAATACAATTAGATATTAACACTTTTTTCCTTTTAAAACGATGGCAGTTGTTACGATATTAATCAATTCCAACCCTCACAACATACCGGTACATCACCTTGAACTATACGATGTCCTTTTTAGCTAAGAATAGCGATTTACTTAACTATGCATCATCAAGTCATTCAAATTAATTGTGTTATTTCTAGATCTGTCATATACTCGTCATTCTCAATAGCAATCTGCTTTAATGTGGAATTATGTGTATAAGTGGGTTACCATTATATATATATATATATATATATATATATATATATATATATACACATACATACATATATATATATAACACAATTTTCACATAGTTTACAAATTTATCGTCAAAAGGTATGTCTGTATTGCATTTCTATTTAGGTAAATTGGTTGATTTTTGAAAAATTATTGTTTGGTATGGTAGATATAAGAACTATATTAAACTGTAAAACTTCATGATTTTCTTTAATTTATTTAGCATATTTTGTTTTGAATAAAAAGGGATGTTTAAATAAGACGTTGTCATAACTACATGTATACTGCAGTACAAACGGTACACGCTGCAGTGTCGTGATAAGCCATATAAAGTACAGTAACAATTGCTTATAAGAGAAATGATTTCATTCGAGAGATAAAAAGCATTCAATTATTCAAACTCTAAAGAACATCAATAGAGAGCAATGTCATTTGACAAGGGGACAGGTGAGTTACATAAGCCATGTGCAGTGAGACGTGACTAATCCTGTCTTGTCCTGTCTGGCCAGCACTATCGGCAGATTTCAAAGTTATTTGTGAAATCAGAGTATTTATACAACCTACTCATGGGTGTCTAGCACGTGAAAAAGGTGTAAAACTTAATTGACAGGCATAATCTTTTTAAACCTATTATGATTATCGATGTAATGTAGAAGTTTTGACTCTAAAGAGGGGACTCTATTAAAAGGGGATTTTTACAAGCAATTTTTAAAATATTTTTTGCGATTGTGACTTTACCGCAGAATTTTGCAAAAATAGCAGCCTGCACAAAAATCCAGTTAACGGTTACATTCCCTTGAAGTATATATTGTCATTTTCAGCTAAGGGTAGTGAATTACCTAACTATGCATCTTCAAGTCATTTAGATTAATTGTGTTATTTCTAGATATGTCATATACTCGTTATTCTCAATGGCAATCTGCTTTAATGTGGAATTACATGTATAAGTGGTTTAACGTAATATTTATGTTGAACGCATATAACTCTACTTAAGTAAACCTGATCCTAATCTTTCGACATTTTCAGAAAATTCATAATTTTAAGACTTTTCTTGAAAACAATTTTCACTTAGTTAACAAATTTATCGTCAAAAGGTATATCTGTATTGCATTCCTTTTTAGGTAACTTGATTTGTTTTTTTTTTAAATTATCATGTTTGATATAGTACATAAATTTTTTTAAAAATAAAACTTGGTCAACAGGAAGAGTTTTTTTTTTTTTTTATATATATTTACGCATTTAATTTTAATTCATCTAAACGAAAAACAGCCCTGAAATGTAAAATTGAACACCCCATTAAGTTAATGATAAGGCCTCAAACAAGTGTTGCTGAAACTTTATTCTAAGATCCTAATTTATTTATCAAACAAATTCAAGTAAGATCATATCAGATGAATATATTTGTAACTTAAGAAAGTGCATTAAGAATTAATGCTCTACTATTTGGTTAAATCTCTAATAAACTAAGATGGAGGGTCGAACACTAGTCGGATAGAATGGTAATTTTTTTTTGGTTTCAGGGCGTTAATCAAGCTGATATAACTGCTCGAAAAAGTCAAGATAGGGACGACGTGTTTCATGATTGTTAAGTTTTATATTTTATTTCAAGACAAAAAGATAACTAAAGGTACTTGTGTTGAAGTTATAAAAATAAATCTGTTTACTACCATTATGTATACCTTAAAATACCCCCGACTCCGTTGTATTTATCTGGCTTTAATATAAGGATTCATCATAATTGTTCATCAAGTGCATAAATATACATCGTATTACCATATATCTAAAAGCACGCTTTTAGGGAAAAAATTCCCCTGACCGATAGCTTATATAATGATGACTTTATTGCCATCGTTAGTCTGTTAGTATTAACATTATCTGTTTAATTGTTTTGCTTTGTTACAGATAAACGTTCTGAGCTACGAAGGTTGGACGAGCGGTCTGGTCACCTCCACGGTTTTCTGTGAATACAAACTGATTATCGAATAAAAGAAATAATATAACAAGTTTCCTTTAATTGCAAAAATAATTGGTAAAACTTAATAAAACAAATTTCAGAAAAGAAATTCAATGTACATGCAAACAAATATATAGGAGCATAAAAAATTACATCGAACAAAGGTATTCCAAATTTAATGAAATTAATAAAATTTCACAACACCCATGGTCGATAAAAGCAATTAATTGATGTCGCTTGGTATTTTAAAACAAACAAATAAACCCTTTTATTTAAAAGGTTTTTGCCTTTGACAGAGAGCTTGTTCTAAAATTGAATATGATAAAAAGTTGTATACACCTATTTTTATTTTAGTATTTTAAACATTAATCTCAATATACAGATACTGAAATTTATTTTTTCACTCAGCAAATGTCATGTCGCTAGATCAGTCTTTTTACACATACAACTAGGAAATTTATCAGAATAATTTCATTCATCTTCAATACAATAATTTTTGTCTTTATATCTTTGTTTTGTAAATAATAGGTGCATGTAGATTTTGCAAATATTATCATTGAAACTTTCTTATATAAATGTAAAATGTGGTACAATTGTATAATTTCCAAAAAAGAATGTAACATACATTATTACTTTCAAAAAATTTGAAATCCCAAAATTTTACCAAAATCAAAAGCATCAAAACTTACGACTTTTTTTTTTTTTTTTTTTTTAAAACTTTATACAACCTTCCGCCACGATAAATTAAAGTCCAGGCTTTTTGACATCATTGATAGCTGCTTTTTCAATAAAAATGGATCAGGTAAAGGACTGCAAACGATAGCAATGTCTAGCCGCCTTACTAAAAGTCATTTTTTGATAATTGTCTAATTAAATTTTTTTTTTTAAAATAATGTAAACATTTATGTATATTTTCATAAGATATAAATGATTTGGTCAAACAAAGAGAGATAACTTTGGATTTTGGGTTAAAATAGCTCATTCTATAATAGAAACTAACGGAAAACGGATTTTCTTTTTTAAAACATCCCCCCCCCCCGTGAAACAAAAAATCCTTTTGAGGGGTTTTATATATTGTTATTTAGCATATTCATACTGAAGGATTTGTTGTTTCACGGGGGGTTGGGGGTGGGGGGGGGGACATAAGTCTACAGGCCAAAATACATTCCAAAAAATTTATTTTGCATTGTGACGTTTCAAAAATTAATTAACGAATATGAATCAATATGAAAACTTACTTTAATATCTTACGTAAATATGTGATTATTAAGTTTTTATGCACATATCGGTCGCTAAAAAATATTTTCCTTACTCATAGAGACTGATTTCATTGAAGAAATTTTAGACCCCTCGTAAGCAAAACTTTCGTTTAAAAAATAATTATTTGACTACATATTTTATTTCAATATAAATCAATTAGCAATTAATTATACTTTTTAGTAGATAATTTTGATTTTCAATATCTGACAGAAGTTCCGAAATATTTGGAGGTAAAATGTAGGCGGGAAACGGACGTTAGCGTTCGCAGTTCTTTACTTACATTGACATCGGTCATTTGCAAAAATATTTTGTTAAAAACCATTCGGATTGTGCACACAAGTACTCTGAAGTGAATATTAAAAAAGATGCTTGAGTTTCTGAAAGAAACATCTATGTAGTTTTTAGAAATCAGATCTTCTAACAATCTGTTGGAATTACCATGGGTACCAATTGCGCCCCATTGTTAGCAGACCTATTTTTGTATTCATATGAAGCAGAATTTATTCAAAAACTTGTACGTAAAAAAAAACAAAAAAATCACTCTCTGTGGCCTTCAACTCAACATTCAGGTATATCGACGACGTATTATCAATTAACAATTGTTCCTTCCATACTTACGTCTACAAGATATATCCCAGTGAACTTGAGATAAAAGATATTACAAAGTCTGCGTCATCTGTTTCGTATTTGGATATTTTACTGGAAATGGACATTGATGGTAAATTAACAACAAAACTTTACGATAAACGTGATGACTTCAATTTTGTTATAGACAACCTTCCTTCATCACCTGCATATGGAGTTTTTGTCTCTCAGTTAATTCGATACGCAAGGGCATGCTCTAGTATGAACAGTTTCCAACGCGAGGCAAGCTACTGACAAACAAGTTGATAAAACAGGACTAACAACAGTTTCGATTGAAGTCGTCTTTTCGTAAGTTCTATGGTCGATACAACGACCTTGTGCAAATACAATCTTCCACTGGGTCGCATGCTGACTGACGTTTTTCTTACTTATTGTTAGACCATAATTAATCATCTAACTACGGATTTTTCCGTGTTTCCTGATTACGACAGAGAGCACACGGCGGGTGTGACCGGTCAGCAGAGGATGCTCACTCCTCCATGGCACCTGATCCTACCTCTAATGTTTTTAGAGGTCCGTGTTTGGTCTGCTCCTGTTTTGTATTTTTCCTTTGGACTTTAGATTTTGAACACTGTTCATTATCACCACATGTTATTTGGACAGAACAAAAATAACTGTCTCAATGAATCGATAAATGCAAGAAATAAAGCTTGCAGCAATAGTCATATCAAAATAATAATCACAATAGGCTTACTCATTTTGATAAAAAAATTCGAAAGTAACCATTTTAATTGAATTAAATTACGTCAGAAAAAGTGACATTTCGCGCAAACTTTGAAATCGCCTGACTGAAAAGATATGTCATAGTCCCGTTTAGATTTGGTTATTATAGAAATCAATCATGGGTAATGAGTAATAATCACACATATTTTCAATTGTAAACAACCAATAATGCGAGTATTTATATTCAAAACACTGCTGTGATGTCATTCCTTTGTTCCAGCAGTCTAAAAGTTTACCTGTGACAGTCCGATATTAGTGAGCTTCTTAATATCAGACCATTACCAGTGGTTACAGTACTGATATCCTTCAAAATCGGTCTGCCTCAGGTAAATCAACAATGAAATATTCAATGGCAGTGTTCCAGTGTTTTAAGTACGATATATGCCTCAAACACTTCTGTATGAAAAAATATCAGACGGTTCTTGGCACTTACGAGCCTCGAAACTATCTGATATTTTTTCATACAGAGCTGTTTTTGGCATACACCCATTACATGTCGTATAATGAACGTTTATTTGTTTCCTGTGTAAATCAATTTTATTAAATATCAAAAAAGTTTTTTGTGTTTTTATGCAAAAAGAGTATGAAATATACATTAGAAGCTTTAACGTATGTTCCTTTTTTATCTAGTATTTCTTAATCGTGTTTAACGTTTTTAAAAACTTCTTTTCCGATATGAAATTATTATTGCACAACTTACTTGGAATAATTTGTAAAAGATAATGGCTTAACACAAGCTGGCGATTTGATCATGGCTTATTTATTACAAATGTATTTATGTTCATGTATGTAAAGGGATTTATGTGATTTATATTCCTACGGATTGTATGTATCGCGTGTTTACTAAGTATTATGTAATTACTAATTACTCTTCTTATGATGGTATGGGGGATTAAAGGGTCTTTTTGGTTTTTTACACTCTTTACACTAAAAGCCTTCTTATGTCTTTGATGTAGGCAACTGTTCCAGGGTCTGCTCAATGCTTGGGAATAGGTGGTCAACTGCTCACAGGGTCTATCTAACCTAACCATTAACCCGCTCTATGCAAAGCGATATTTATCCACTATTTAATCCATTGATTATTTATTGGTTCAATTGATTAATTGAAATTGACGATTGATATTGATTGATTATGGATTTATTGATTGAACAATCCTATTGCTAATGCGATTAATTTATATTGATTGATGGATTGAACAATTTGATTGATTCATTGATTGATTATGGATTGATTGATTGAACAATTCGTTTGCTGATGTGATTGATTTATATTGATTGATTTAACGATTTGATTTTTGATGTGATGATTGTTTGATTTATTGTCCAGCCATATACCTGCTCACCAAGTGGATGGCAGGTCGGTTGTTAAAATGCATGTTCAATTTTAATAAATAAGCCATGACCAGAAACGCCAGTTGGTGTTCTGCTGTTGTCTTTTATAATTACTTACAAATTCCTAATTGTAAAATGTTGTTATGTTATCAGTTTATTGTAATTATCCAGAATATCAAAGAAATTGGAAATTAATTAGTGAATTGCTTTAAAAAGGCATTCAGATGAATTGTATTTGTTTTATATCTTTGAACATATTATAAATTACATTGTATATTAGTTGAACGCTTTTCAAATCATTTATAAGGTAACCTCAGATGTATGAACATGATACATGTAAATGTGTCTCTCTGTTGGTCTTTATGTCTTTATAAGTGTAAATAGAGAGGAATATAACATCTAAAAATATTCGCTTATATAATTTTTTGAAAGTTAATTACAATTACAAAGAAAGAAAGAACAAATCACCAAAAAAAAAAAAAAAAAAAAAAAAAATGAAAAATAAAACCAAACACACAAACCATACCCATATATTGCTGTATTGAGATCAATCAAAAGGGAGTTGTTTTTGTTCCACATCGCTTTTACAAATGCTCAAGTGAAATAACTTTCATGTTCAAACAAACTCGTCTAAAAAAGCCATCGTTAGTGAATAGGAAATAATATATATTTTTGGTGATATACCGGTCTCCCTCTAACGTTGTGTTCAGCTGTAACAACCACTTCAAAATGATGTAATTCTAGAGATTGCAATCCAAATACAATTAGATTTATTACAAGTTAGAAGTTAGATGCTCACACTTTTTCTCTAGGAACAATGCCGAGTGTTACTGTATCAAACAATTATAAACCCCTCTTACATACAGCACCTTGAACTCTACGAAGTAATTTTTAGCTAAGAATAGTGATTTACCTATCTATGCGACATTAAGTCATTCAGATTTATTTTTTTATTTCTGTCATATAGTCGTCATTCTTTATGGCAATCTGCTTTTATGTGTAGTTATGTGTGTAAGTGGATTACCGTTACATTAAGAACTCGCATAATTTAATCTTGGTAAACCTCACCTTAATCTTTTGAACAATTTAGAAATACCATCAATTTTAGTTTACTCTTTTTTAAAACAATGTTTACATAGTTTACACTTTCATTGTAAAAAAATATGTCTATATTTCAATCCGATTTAGGTGACTTGATTTGTTTTTTCTTTATATTATCACGTTTGATATGAAAGATATAATTATTATTAAAAAAGACTTGGTGAAGAGGAAGTATTTTTTTTTATTATGTTCGCATTTTGTTCACTTTATATAAACGGAAAACAGCACTCAATTATAAACATGAACTTCCCGTACTGTTAATAATGATATGGCCTCGATCAAGGTTTGCTAAAACTTTATTGCTATGAACCTAATTAATGGATCAAACAAATTTAACTTAAAAACGATATTCCAAATGTTATAAAATGTAGGTGTATAATTTCCGTGTAATGCTGATGTAAGTACCGCAGTTGTTGTGTTTGTGATACATCGCACTTGTTAAAGTTGTTTTAATTTCATAAAGCATTGTGAAACTCCGAAGATTGGAATAAAAAGTGCTTGTCTAAAGATGTTTTCCGCTAGACAATTGATCTGCATGATTAGTAATGTGATCTTTCGATACATATCATTTTTATATAATATTTGTTTTATTATTTTGAGACATGGGTCATCATATTTTGTAAGCTTTTCATTATGATTTCTGAAATAATGTTAATTTGAAAACTTTAAAATTAGAAAAAATTATAACCGTATATTTTATAGATAAAAAACATATTAAATCGTTGAAATTTTCAATGTTTTGCAATCAGATTGGCTTTAAAATTGATAAGATTGTTATCTATCATGATTTAAATCATCCGTCCGGCATTTATGGCAATTTATAACAAAACACGCATCACACAGTTCATTATTGCTTCAGTTCCGATAAATCTTTGCAAGTCATTTTAAATTTTTTCTTCTGAATGTTTGAATACTTGTTTTGAATTCAATGCTGGATATGCATGCCATTACCAAGATCATGCATTTATGCTTACGTCTAGAATAAATTTTCTTCTCTCCACTCCTCCGGAAAAAATCCACAATACCAGTCCCATTCTGCCAATGTCGTGTTTACCTTTAAACACTAACATCCCCTTTGAAAACGATTGTTTTAAACATACAGAATGCTTTATGAAATATTGAAATCATTTGCTATCCTTTGACATACAGAATATTTATGGAATATTGAAATCGTTTGATATCATGCCTTATTAAGAATATTTTTTTCAGTTTTAGTCAAAAGCGAGTTCTTGCCAGTTTTAAGTAAGATCATATCAGATGGATATATTTGTGACTACTCCAGGAAAACGGATTTCGGTCTTCAAATTAACGGTTCGGTTAGGTGTGGTTTCAAAACATAGCTGCATGAAAAACTTGGATAAACAATTCGAATTTAAATATACTTTCTTCTTTAAAAAAACCATATATTTATTAGTTCTACAGTGAAGTTTAAAAAATTTTTCTAATAGGTGGAACATCTTCATGTGATATTAACGATCTCTTTCCATAATAATATGTATAATGATTTATATTTTTTTCTGCAGAGAGTCCTTAGAGAGCTTACCAAAAATCCTAAAAGGTTTTCTATCTAACTTGCCTTCAGGTTAGTTCACAAACATGCTTTTGTATTCAAATAATTCCACCTTTCTCTCGAGGTAAACTGTATTGGACTGATACATATGTATACTTTATTTCTCGTCGATTAATGTGCTTTGCGATTTTCAACTCATTACTGACATTTTTTGAAGATAAAGAAGAAAAGATCAAGCTGAATCTGAACAAATGTATCCAAAGTCCAGACTGTCGACTTAAAATAGTGTTGGACAAGAAAAATGCAAACTCAATGACCCTTTGTGTAGTTGTGAATGAAGTGGAAGTTTGCTTTTTCTCCACCTGTATGTGTCCAACCAACCGTACTCGACGGGAAATCCAGTCCTATCTGATTACGGAAAATCCTATATCAGGACAAACCATCAAAGAACCCATGTGTAGTTTCGAAATCATTTCCAATAAAACTTTTCCTGACAATAATCGAACGTCTGAAACTCTTATAGAAAATGCTACTCTTAAATCCGGTAAGAAGAATAACAATTTGAATAATTATGATGAGAATAATAAACATGGTTTAGGTATACATATCATTTCAATTTTATTGATTGATACAGTTTTAAGACGTTTATAATAACGCAGCACTGTTAAGGTAAACTTTTCAAATATCAATGGATTTAGACGTTCGTACATGTAAAACGAAACATCTATTATATAAAAAATATTTAATATTTATATGAAGTTATTTATTATTATTATAATATCGTATTTTTCCCAAGCATATGATTGGTCGATTGCTGTCACATGACCGTGCTATAAATTCTGTTATAGACCTTACTATAATAAAAATAGAAAATTTATCGACCTCACTATACGCTGAAAATAGATTTTCACAACAAAATACCGGTTTGGCACGTGCGACATTGTGACGTCATAATAGCGAATTCAACACCTTTACATTATGAACAAAATATTTTACTACTATACGCTTGAAGAGATGAAGAGAATTAGTTTTTGATTTATTATAATAAAACAGTTATAGCCTTTTGATATCGGTCGATACATGGTTTTATAGACCTGATGAGAATATATTAACCTCGGACTTCGTCCTCGGTCGATAAACTCTCATCAGGTCTATAAAACCAT
>WFKH01003881.1:18121496-18137640 GCA_016163765.1 Magallana hongkongensis | reverse complement strand
TTAGGACACAATTTTAACAACTTACGAAGTCTTCATCATTAAAATAGAAAAATTGAACAAAACTTATAACGTTATAGCATGATATAAATTTGTAATTACAAAATAGCAAAATACGTGATGTCTACGAGTATAGAAAACATAAACATAAACTGTATTAAATGAATCTACCAGTTTTGTTGATATACAATTAAACTAATGAGAATAATTGCTTGTTAATATCAATGGATAATGACTCATCGCCCAATAATAAAAGATGAGTATTGAATATATGAAAATGGTCTAGTTGTAGCAGATTAAGAAAAAAATTATTTCTAGCGATAGTATAGTTTTTGCATTTGAAGAACAAATGGTAAGCATCTTTGGGTGATCCACACCGACAATTACCACTTTCTATATAATATTTATTTTGTGTAAATCATAATTGAGTATGCAGTGATGTCTTAGCTTGGTATGTATTATGTTTAGCTTGCGCTTACCATGTGTAAAAAAGGAGGGAGCTTTATCTATGTTTTTAGATTTATATAATGAATTCTTAAATCTTTGTATAGAAGTTTCATTTCTTACTCCTATACTTAGAGTAGTCCACAGTTGAATAGTGTCCGACATAAATGATTTCGTAAATAATTTTGTTCTACACCTAGGTAAACTATGATTTTCAATGTTACTAGTTCTCTATGCAGAATCGTTACTCCTAGTATTAGGAATAATCTGAGATAAATATTCAGGGACACACTTATTGTGGATCTTGTACATAGTGGTAAGTTAAGACGTCATTCTTCTATCAGAAAGAGTTTGCCAGCCCGTTTCAAAATATAAGGATGTTTTTGAAGCAATAATTGGTAACCCTGTAACAATGCGGGCAGCACATAACTGAACTTTCTCTAATTTGTCAATTTCTTAAATTGATAGTTACTTGATATGTGTTGATAAATCTCCCGTTTGAAGGTCAAGAACACACAAATTTCAACATAACAAGGACATACTTTATTTCATTCATATTTCATTATGACAGCAGCACTTTTTAAATAACTTAAACATTCCTAAATCAATATTCAAAAGCTGATAATGATTTCTTAACTGTATGTCCTTATGATAGGTGAATTTAGACAGGCTTCAGGATGTCAAACACGTCGAACGTGTACATTGCACTCTGGAAAAAATGAAAAACATTCTCCAAAAAAATAATTACATGTTGAAATAAAACGAGCATGATAATAAGATTTAATAGTATATATAGTGTTTGTACTTTATGCTCCGTTTACTTATGAAATATATAAATAAAAAAATAAATAAATTTCCGTGTTGAAAAAATTGCTTGATCCGCCTCTCTCTACAAATAACATGCGTGAAGATTTACCATATGACGTCACGTTGCCAAATGCATCGCATTGTTAAAATTAAGTTTTGAATTAAAATTTAGGTATGCAGTTCTACCACCAGCAGTTCAGTGAGGACAAGAAATGAAGGCTAAGGCACGATCAGACTATGTCATTCTTAAGTCAGCCATCAACACCACCTTTAATGTTGAGGATACAGGTCTCAATGTATGTGCAGAACACTCTTTTCTGGGTGCCTCTAGTGATGGGAAGGTCTATGATGGGAAAAGCATCGGTTTATTAGAAATTAAGACTCCGTACTTCATCCAGGGAACTCAGGAAAGAAGTGAGTAAAATTGTGGTAATGGGATAGTCTTATTTTTGTCTGGAGGATAGTATGGAAGGACCATGTCTCAAGAAGAACCACAAATTTTATGCTCAGGTTCAAGGGGAGATGGCAGTTAAGGCATTACCATGGTTTGAATTTGTAGATTGGACCAATGCTGCACAAAACAATATTTGTATTGACAGAGTTTATTTTGATTCAGAGTTTGTGTCCTCTATGTTGCCTAAACTTATTGCATTTTATATGGATCACATTGTCCATTATCGGTTATCGATTTGCCAAAAAACAACACTGACAAAAAAAATCTGGATCATTCATGTATATTACATGTTCTTTATGTGTTTATCTAAATGGAATTCTTTAAAGGCAAATAAACAAATGAAAAAAAATTGTTTTGCTGTTGTACGAATCACCCTTTCAAAACAACAGTTAGTTAACTCACAAATATATATAATTACATATAAAGTATTATATTACATATAAAGATTGCTATCAAATTATTTTAGTGATAGTAAGTTTTACAATGTCACGGTGCACTTTTATTTATACAAATAATATACATATGTATACATTTTATGAACAAGAATTACTGGCAACAAGATCAGGAACTCACATCAAAAGTTCTCTTCCATCTTCCATCAGATAGTGTTCTTTTTCCAACATGTTGAAAATATGATTAATTATACAAATTAATTTATTTCAATAAATTTTCCATAAATACAGTAAATATTAAACAAAATTCATTACGCTATTGGTTAACAATTTATGACTCACATTTCATAATTAAAGGAGCTCATTCATATTACATGTACATCGTACATGTACCACTGTAGTCTGAGAAAAAATGATATTGCGTGTACATCAATATTATATGATAAAAAATGAAAAACTAGTTGCTTACCCAGGAACATAGAATATTATCATACACAAGAGTTAACAAGTATTGTAAGATAATATCAGAGCTGAAAATTGGATTTATTAATTTACATGTTGCAGGATTTGATAATAGTTCAATGTAGGACACAAAGTTTACAATTCCTCTTGCTGCACATGTACATTAAAATGCATTGGAGACAATGAAGTCTTACATCTCTTGAGTCAAATTTTGACACAAATCATCTTTTAACTTTACCATATTCTTTATAAGCCAAAAATAATACATGTACATGCAGTAATTTATGAGCAATTTAAGAATTATCTCTTTTATCAATCTAATGTTTGATGGTATCTTAAATCCAGCCATTACATAGATTTAATATCTTAGTCATTTACACGCAAACTTGATAAAAAATTTAACATTTTCAAAAATATAGTTATTTATATATTATTTCATTTTTTATACATTATATTTTACATGCATGCGTATGAGTTAATTGTACTGATTCATACAATATATAACAGTTTAAGTAAATGCATGAAATAAATAATCAATTACTGACTAATAGAACATCAAAATTTATTAGCCAGCATGCAACGTGAAAATTTGTTGTATATAATGGTTGTAATGTCAGTGGCATAATTCAATCCAAAATTTGAAAGTTTTTAACTCTACCTTTACTTCTTTCCACATGAATTCTCAATGATGCAATCTCTTGTGTTTCAAACACCTTATCTACAGAAAACTGAGGACGTGTACCTCTAAATTGGGGAGATATTAAGTTTACATTTTTGTAACAAAATCAATCTCTTATGGTAAAACCTTTGTCGGCCATTACACTATCATTTTCATATAATAAATCTAATATACCAGAATCACATTGTCAATTCTCTATCAGATGTTTTCCCTGGCCAACCTTCTGACACAAATGAAATGACACCAGATGGTGTGACACAAATAAGTAATTTGATAGTGGTATAGTGTTTATAATTTGAGAATGTTAAGCTTTGATTGACAAGATTAGAAGACAGCTGTATAAAAATGTCTGTACAATCAAGTATTACCCTAAGAGATAGATATTTTTCTTCAAAAGACAATGGCTTGGTTCTATTTACAATATCTCTTGATGGAAAAGGATTCAATGATTTGAGCTCTAATGATAATAAAATTCTGGTGGAAAAATATTTAGAAAATGTAACCTCTGATATTTGATATCAATCAGAAATATCCGTAACATAAAGGCCGAGTCGCATCCTCACAAGTACAGCAAACAGCTGGTCCATCAGTCCTAGTGACCCAGTAGATGCCATTTGACTGTCCACTGTCTGGTCTGTATTTGACCCTATCCAAAAACGTATCCTCTCTGCCTTTGGTAGGAGAAAACTTAAAAAAGAATATTTCAAAGTATTTAATTAGAAATCCAGAAACCGTGGCGCGGGAGTGGGGTGGGGGTGGGGGTGTAAGGCCTAGATATTTTTCTATTTCTGGTTAATTGTTAATTAACTTTGTGAATTTTATAAGTTTGAATTCCACGGAGAGAGGTGGGGGTTAAGGGATTTAAACCCCAACCCTTTAGATCTGCGCATGTATAAATAAGACATATAGTAAAAACAAAGTAGATGTATTGTGAATCAATCTCTAATATTAAGTCCTCATAATTACAAAAACAAATTCTACACATAACCAGATGTTTGTCAATATTGAACAAAAATTATTATGAATTGCTATACATACTTGAAAAGCCACATAAAAACAGCAAAAGAGGGAAGTCCAGTATAATACTTCGTCTTTGCATCATCATTGGCTATTTTCTCAACGCTCCATTTATATTTAGCATGTTCCCTCCTTAGGTCCTCCAATTCCTTTTTCAGAGCAAGGTTTTCCTCTAGGACAGGATCTGGTTCACATTGCACTCCTAAAATATTTATTTTTAAGATTATGTCAGAACATACTTTTTTTTAAATTTGTATGTGCTAAGTGTTTTTATTTCATGCATCCCATGTTTTCATTATTCATCATGATTGTAATATTTGTAGACATTTACAAATTTACATCAATTTCGTTTTACTTCTTTTTTAAATTATAATTTATATATTTTTATGAAAGTGTTTGCAATGAGAATTAAAATTTATTATAAAATAGAGCTTTGTACTTTCATTTTTTAAGATCTTGATGCTAACATCATCTACAGGTAAATCTGGATTACAAGTACATGTGTTCTCGGTCAAAGATGAGACATCATCAGATGTTGTTTCTGTGAAGCAATAACTATGGCTAAACAAACTATTATTAAAATTATTGCATATTACATGTATGTAAAATGTAGTACTTTACTTATTTTTAAATGCACATGTATACTGCTAAAAACTAACTTTATAGACTATGTGTGTGCACAGCATTTGGACAAATCTGAATTATCAAAATATATCTATATAAGTTAATTTATCGAAACGTTTATTTTTTTTGTAGGCGTGCATATTTTTATTTGTCAAAAAATTCACCTGAAGTAAATTTCATTTGCTGAGTCTTTCATTTCGGGCGATCTGTGACTGATTGTTGGACCCCGCTTAATTGTTTATGCTTCAAAAAGCTTCAAAAGGTAATTGATCAAAATAAATGTCACTAGCTGAAGAAATTGCCAGATTCACCATTAATAAATCTATTCGTTTTTAATAACATCATTAAAGATATAAATAAGAACTATATAAAACTGTAAAACTTTATAATTTTCTTTAATTCATTTAGCAAATTTTCTTTTGAATAAAAAGGGATGTTTAAATAAGACTTTGTCACAACTATTCTGCAGAAAATGTGGTACACGCTGCAGTGTCATGATAACCCATGTAAAGTACAGTAACAATTGCTTTTAAGAGAAATGATTTCATTCGAGAGATAAAAAGCATTCAATTAGTCGAACTCTAAAGAACATCAATAGAGAGCGATGTCATTTGACAAGTGGGCAGGTGGGTTACCTAAGCCATGTGCACGTGCAGTGAGGCGTTACTAATCTTGTCTAGTCATGTCTGGCCAGCACTATCGGCAGATTTCAAAGTGATTTGCAAAATCAGTGTTTATACAACCTACTCATGGGGGTCTAGCGGTGTCTTCCCACTTAGCCAAAATTCTGACATTTTCACAGATGACTGGTTTTGGCTAGGTGGGAATGATGTACAGGTAAGGGGAGGGAGAGAACAAAAGAAATTAATTACAGGTGACCTATAGTCTGTTTTAGATTGAGTACAAGTGCTTTAATAAAAGTATGATACTCCAATGAGGGGTTAATTTAATTATATGCATTAGTATTTATTTATTTTAAACATTTTTTAAAAATTGATTTAATAAAAAATCATTTTGAAATCATCTTTTTGGTGAATTGTCTATTTAATTTTATTAATTAGGTCTTTCCACCTTTCAGGTGAAAGACATTTTGTATTTCTTCTGTTTTTTTATATTTTTTTTTCTTCTTTTTTTTCCAGGGACAAACAATTTTTTCTTTATGTTATTGACCATTCAAAGTTATGGTACCAAATGACCTTTTGCTTGATAACTTCCAGAACTTACAAAGTTATTGCCCTTGTGTACGAAAAGCTTGCTAGCGCTACTCCTCTGAAACCATAAGAGATAGAGAACGTTTACCAAATAATTTATAGGCATTTTATCATTCTAATCTCCTCCTTTTTCAAATAGAATTATACAAAAGGTTTTGTATAATTCTATTTGAAAAAGGTAATGATAAGAAGGTAATGATAAAAGGTAATGATAAGAAAAATGATAAAATGCCTATAAATTATTTGTAAAGATATTAACCGCTTCGCGTTATAATCTAACACATTTTAGATAGTGGCTAATGAAAACAACAGGTGGAGGGGGGGGGGGGCATTGACATAGACCCCAGTGGCGATTTGTGCAGGCTCAAAAAATGCAAATTAGGCCAATTCGATGTTTCTAAAAAGAACGTTTTAGGACACTGTTGTCAAGTACTTAAAAGAACATTCTATTAAATTGATGAACGCAGAGATTTTCTTCTTGTGTCACAGGAATACAATTGATTATAATTTAGTATTTAGTAAATCATTTTTTTACTCATTCAATCATCCATACATTTCATTATAAACTCATTCATGGTTTACTCCTGTTTGACTGGTATTCGTGTTCTGTCACGTGATTGTGTTATTTTGGGTTGTGATTCACCAAATACGGTAATAGTTACAATATGTGTATATTTGAAAGTGGTAAAATAGGTTTTTATGGGTGTGGATGGTCAGTGCGCAAGTATGAGTGATAGGCACTTTATCTATAATGTTTTGCACCATGATTTTAGAACATAACTCGTTTGCCATCAGACAGCGACAGTTTTACGACTTGTCTGTTTACATAGTTTGGAACTATCATTAGTTTCATACTATTACGTTTAAGGTCTCTGAAGGCGAATTTGGTGAGAAATAATTTCTTTAATTGTTTTGATCTTAAATCTAAAATGTCTAAATATTATAAAAATGTATGCGTCAATTGTATGAATGTTTTCATTTCAGGTCACCTTCTCATCATTATCATCGTCATTATTAAGTAACTTTGGAAAACCGAACCATGCATACTTTTAATTATTTTGTACATGGAGTAACGACCCCGTGACACTTGTGTTACACAAGACTTAAATATTATTTCTGATGTCATGAACATCAATGAGGTTGCATACACTCTTGTGAAGCTTGCGAAGCAAAACTTCTGGTGAGAGAATGGGTTGCATAATGAAGTATCCCGCGTCCTCTAAAGAAACTATTTTACTCGCCGGGTATAATAATCGCATCCGTGTCTCAGATTATAATAGTTCGACAAATGCGATGGAAGTTTCAAATGTTGCCGAATAATATTGGATAAAATTTAAATCATGTAAAAAGTGAGCAACCAGTTATAATTTTAGCGGAGCTGCTGTGTATAAAAGTTTCTTCTGTATATATAAATGCATGTACTATGATTTTAAAATGTTTTCAAATTCACAGATTTGTTAGATTAATATTGGAAATCTATAAAAGCTATTAAGTTTTAAAAATAAAAATATAAAAACTTTTATAGTAAAAAAAAAAAATTAAAAAAAATTAGTAAATGAACATAAATATAGTCATGTTTGTCTATATTTAAAAAAGTATGTGTAATTATGCACGTATATAAATAATAATGAAGCATGAAGATATGATATAAGATTATAATGAAGACAGAGAATGTGCTTCCTGTAAAATCCATGGCATTCTCAGTTCTCGTGGGAGCATACAAGCAGAGCTGCTAAATTACGGTCAAATGCCTTTTCATTCACATAGCGATGTGCCATGTGCCAGGTACCCATTTTAATAGTTAAAAATAAACAACAACAATCTTCAGACTTGATATTGAAATATTAGGACCCGAAACTCTAAACCACACCTGATAATTGCATCATAATAATATTGAGGAGATAGTTATGCATGTAATGGTAGTTGTAGAGTTGTGTAACCATGACGTATGGATTTTTGAGTTTAGTTTTTCTTCTGTTTTACTCAGTAAGAGTTCTCTTTCTTTTCCTGAGATTTCGTCAATGATCGGATTTATTTCCTTTTAAGAGTAACCTCTTTTTGATAAATGTCCTCTGAGGTCCTGTAAAATTATTTTGAGGTTGGATGGATCGTTTGTGTTTCTCGAATGCCTGTTACATTCTCCTTTGTTAAAACCTTTAATTACCGATGTGTTGTGTGCGCTATTTCTATGAAAATTATTAATTGGTTTGATCAAAGATTTGATATCCAGTTTTTGTCAATTGCTAAATCTGAGGCCCTTGTAGACCGTTGTATCCAGAAAATTCACGGAGGTTTGAGATATTGCAAATGTGAATTTAAGACTTATGACAGGTGTTACTGATAGAAAAAAAACCCTCAAGGATTTCCTCTCTTAATTGTTCCATCAAAAATGATAAATCCATAATCTCTGAACCTTTCTTGAAATGGTATTTTGTAAGAATACTGGCCCCGGGATCATGAAGCAAACTTAGATTTGTCAAAACTTGTACACTGTCTTAATGTCTCTTGATTGAAAACACTGACAAAATTAAAATGCTATTAAAAGTGTCTTGATATAACGTTATTGATTACAAATTTCAATTGTCATTTTATGATAAACAATAATTTTATAACTAATTGAAATTTTGACTTAAGTCTGAAATTGCTTCATGATCCTGAGGTCTGAAATTGAGATTCTATGTATCGAGTAATTCCGTACATTCTCATATCTGAAACTTCTGGCGGGGGTACTGCACCCATGCTACATCTTATGATTTGAATGTAGTATTTTCCGTCCAATTCGAAGTAATTGTTTTCTAATACGCATCTGAGCATGAAGAGTAGATCTCCGACATCTGGGTGCGGTATGTCTAAATTGCTCTTATCAGCGTTGGTATAGGAAAGTTCAACAGCATTTAGTAATTCTTCAAAGTCAATGTTTGTATACAAACTGGTTACATCATGAGAGATCAGTAGCGCATCAGTAGGGAGTTCTGAAAATTCGATCTAATTGATAAAATCAGTAGTGCCCTTGGTATAGGTTGATTGTTTTTTGTACGATGGGGATAAGAAAGTAATCACAGTATGTCCCGAATTTTCTTGTTGGTATATTGCATTGAGCAATAATTGGTCGTCCGGGCGGTAGCCGTCTGATGATACGTAGGAGGGCAATTCGGACGTTGTCCTAAATTTTGTGTATTTAAGGGAGCAGGAAGAAATGACGACATTCAAGCAGAGGCTTTTTTTCTTTAAGAAATCGTAGAGTATCTTTATCTATGAAGCCCCTTGAGTGAATTTCATTAATTCTCTTTTGAATTAGATCGTGCAATTGTTGTAAGTCAGGTTTTTGAACCTGCATGTAATGTTTTGAGACTAATTGACGCTCCGCCTCAGAAATATACTGATTTCTGTCCATTATAACAATAATATTATTCTCTCTGCGTGGAGAGAGTGTCGAAGTAGAGTAAAATAACGTGCCAAATATTACAAAATTACAGACCGGACTCGAACTCGAGCTGCCTTGTACAAATCAGACGACGCTATCAACTGCGCCTTTAAACAATTCATTGACTGCCCACAAAAAATGTGTGTTATGCTTGTAATGTGTTTTATGAGTTTTTTTTTAAATGAATAATTTTCATAACTTACCTTCCCAGAGTTCATTATGCCCCACGCGACTTGTTGCGGGGATATAATGTTTTTGACCCGTCCGTTCGTCAGTCAGTCAATCCGTTAATCCTGTTTTTTTTTTTTGTAAGCGCAACTCCTCTTATCTCTACAAAGTTTCCAAAAACTTTGTACGGAATTAAGACACAATATGTAGATATGCATATTACCAGGAAAATACGGTTGCATTAAGTTTAGGGTAATTTCGGCTCTTCTGCATTCAGACTTTTTGCCATTTATTGAGTGTAGTAATGAACAATTTGTAAGCGTTCCTCTTAAACCGCTGCACCGAATTTCCAACAATTTGTACGGCATTTGGATACAATGTGTAAATGTACTTATTACCTGGATATTTCGGTTCCTTTATTTTTTCTGCGCATTTTTGCACTTCTGAATTCAAAATGCTGCTGTTGTTAAAGACAAAAGTACAGATGTGAATATATGCTAAAAATTTAGGTGTGTTGATTTTTTTAAGGACATTTGTCCCTTTATTAAACTATTTCGCATATTTAATGCATACCTATCTTCGCAAACCACGGCAAATATGTACGATCATCTACCCATCTGGAGAAAGCTATGCAGACTACGGACCGTGGCTTGAGAAGATGATGCATTCCATACCATTCACAATGTGTAGTAATACCAAGAAATAAGGAGCGTGGGATAAGTAAGCTTGCTCACTTTTTCTTTTCTTTTACTACTGTTTTGTTTTAGTCGCGACCCTGGAATTATAAAAAAAAATATCTTTCAAAACAAGTAATCTTTATTCCTTTGATCATTTAGCTTGAAATTCGTAAACCTAGAAGGTTTAATTGGATCGATATTTTACACGTACCTGAAGATTTATTAACGTCATACGATTGAATTCGGTATATATAGACGCATGTTTTATTTTATCACCCCTGTAAATATCCGTCGCTACATTTTACAAACAAAGTCCACTTGCTACATTCAACTAATCTAGTAAACAAGTTTGCATTTCATGAGGTTGAAAACAACTTATTTTTCGGAAAGAAAAGTGCCTTTTTTCATCATGCAATTATGGTGGAATGGGACTCTTCCTCATCGTTACGTACCTCCAATCAAAATAAACAATAAAATCAAGTTTAATTTTATAAATGTTTTCTTTCCCGACATTTTTACCTAGCAGCGTAGAGAACTAGGTTAGAGCGGTAGTTACGAATCGTGAGTCTGAATTCCATTAGGGCTTTTATAACTTTTACCCTTCCAAAAATATTTAAAACATATTTTTGGGGCAAATATTTTGTAATTTTGAAAATACCAAACCGGTAAGAGTATTTTGATTATTATAATAATGAACTTTATCCACATTAATATCGGCAGGTGTCCATTACCACCTTAATTTTGTTTGGTTATTTTAATGTAACAGTCATGCTTCCGCCTATCAGTACTCTCGGTACTTTGATTTATATATTTTTTGTGATTGAGACTTTACCGAAGAATTTCGCAAAAAATAGCTCCCCGCAGAAAAATCCAGTGAATGGGTACATTCCCTTGAACTATACATTGTCATTTTTAGCTAAGAATAGTGATTTACCTAACTATACATCATCAAGTCATTCAGATTTATAGTGTTATATCTAGATCTGTCATATAGTCGTCATTCTCAATGGCAATCTGCTTTAATGGAATTATGTGTATAAGCGGGTTACCGTAATAGATATTGAACGCACATAATTATACTTTAGTAAATCTGATCCCAATCTGTCGACTTTTTCAGAAAATTCATAATTCTAAGATTTTTTTTAGAAACAATGTTCACATAGTTCACAAATTAATTGTCGTAAGGTATGTCTGTATTGCACTCCTATTTAGGTACATGTAACTTAATTGGTTTTTAAATTATCATGTTTGATATAGTAGTTAAAATTATTTTTTATAAAACTTGGTCAACAGGAAGTTTTTTTCATACCTTCGCATTTAATTTCAATTCATCTAAACGAAAAACAGCACTCAAATATGAAAATGAACACTTTAATAATTAAGTAAATAATGATAAGGCCTCGATCAAGTGTTGCTGGAACTTTATTGCTTAGATCCTAGTTAATTTATCAAACAAATTCAATTTTTTACGATTTTCCAAATGTGTTATAAATATTTAGGTGCATAATGTCCGTGTTATATTCACGCAAATACTGCTGTTGATGGGTTTGTGATACATCCCTCTTCTATTCATATTTTTAGTTCAAGAAGCATTGCGAAGCTCTGAAGTCAGAGAAAAAAGCGTTTGGAGATGGTTTCCACTAAAACTTTTATCTACATAATTGGTAATGTGATCTTTATTAACGTATAATTTTATATAATATTATATGTTTTATTTAAAGACATGGATCATTATATTTTGTAAGCATGTCAATATGATTTCTTAAAAAATATAAATTTAAAAACTTTAAAATTAGTAAACATTATAATATTTTGTAGATAAAAAAACGTATCAAATAGTTGGAATTTTCAATATTTTGTTATCAGATTGGTTTTAAAATTATCAAATCATCTATCCGGAATTTTCGGCAATTTTTGATACATGCATTACACATCGACCTTTAGGGGAATAGGTTTTTGACATGGAAACTAACAACCTATTTGAAAACGATTCTCATTTAACATACAGAATATTTTATAAAATATTGAAATCTTTTGCTATCCTTTCACATACAGAATATTTATGGAATATTTAAATCTTTGATATCATGCCTAATTAAGAGTATTTCTGTTCAGTTTTAGTCAAAAGCGAGTTCTTGCCAGTTTCAAGTAAGATCTTATCAGATGAATATATTTGTGACTACCCCAAGAAAACGGATTTCGATCTTCAAATTAACGGTTCTGTTAGGTGTGGTTTAAAACATAGCTGCATGAAAAACTTGGATCACAAATTCAAATTCAAATATTCTTTATTCTTGATAAAAACACAATTCATTAGTACTGCCGTGACTTAATAAGAAAATATTCTAATCGGTAAAACACCTTCATGTGATAATAAAAATCTATTTCCATAATAAGTGTGATGATTTATATATTTTTTCTGCAGAGAGTCCCTAGAGAGCTAACCAAGAATCATAAGATATTTTCTAATGTATCCTGTCGGTTAGTTCACAAAACATGTTTTTTTAAAAAAATAACTCCACCTCCCCCCCCCCCTCTCTCTCTCTCTCTCTCTCTCTCTCTCTCTCTCTCTAAACTGTATTGGATTATTACATTTGTATATTTTATTTCTTGTCGATGAATGTGCTTTGCGATTATCAACTCATTACTGACATTTTTTTGAAGATGAAATAGAAATCATCAAGCTAAATCATAACAAATATATCCAAAGTCCAGACTGTCGACTTAAAATCGTCTTGGACAAGAAAAATGCAAACTTAACTAGAGACGAGCTCGTTGCAAAGCAACGAAGAGGTCTTCCGTTGCAGCTTCCTGTCGGAAAAGGATTGTCAATCAGTCTGATTAAAAGCACCCTCTTCTCCTTACAGGGTCTGACAGGTATTGATAGGGGGTCATCTTCACCCGACCTAAGATTCTGACCAATCAGAGCTTAAGAAAATGTATAGGAATTTTTTAAATAGAGACAGGCAAATTATTTCAATCCTGCTTTCTATGTAACCCCCAGACTGAGTATTGAAGAGTTGCACCTCTCATTAACAGATAAAGTCATGTATTTGGTAAATGAGATATATATTTAGGTTGTGTGCAAATATAGAGGTCATGTGAAGATGAATTGTTATCGATACCTATCAGACCCTGATGAGTGTAAGCAGAAGGGTGGTGATTTTAATCAGACAGGATTGTCAATATGATAAAAGTAAGTTCAGAAAATCAAAAATAAACGATGACGGCTTCTCCAACCTGAGAGTGCGCTGTACGAGAGGTGCTCAGTGGGAGGGACAACTCTTCGTATAACGTTTGGCCATGCAAGCACTCAGCATCGTTTTTGCTTCGGGGAACAAATTTATCCGAAATGTATTAAAAAGCCAATAAAAGAAAAAATTAATCTTCAAAATCTAATTCGTGGTAGTGGAGGGGGGGGGGGGGGGAGTTGTGAGGCAGCTATAACTTATTTTGTTTAATATAATTTGTTTTCAATTTGCAATAAAAAATTATATTGCCTTCTACTAAAACGTGTGTTGTGGGAGGGGGAACAATGCCCCAAAATTCAATTTCCTTTAATTTAATTTAAGGTGAATTTTGGTTGCGAGAAAGAGGGAGAGTGCTCTCAGTGGACTAACTGGCGGTTCTGTGAGCAACCTCACAAATAATTCCTCCCCTCCCCACTAAGAAAAACAAAATCATAACTAAAGTATTTATCTATTAGAAAATAATGGATGCTTCTTTTTCTTATAGTGACACTGAACTTGCACAGATGATCAAAGTTCAAGTCGGGACATATTTAAGTACATGTCACAAGCAATCTTTGTGTCAAATTTTAGCTTCTAATCATTTCAATGTATATTACATGTAGATATGACAGACAAGAAAGAAGCATTTATTTTTCAAACGACCTTGAACTTGCACAACTGACCCTGGGTCAAGTTCATGACACATCCTCAAGTCATCAGCAATCTTTAAATGAAAAAGCAATATCCAATGTTTCTCCTTAAAAACAGTATAAAGCAGACAAAACTTATGAAATTTCTTCCAATGACCTTGAACTTCACAAAATAACCTTAAAAAAATGATAACACACACTTAGGTCATAAGCAATCTTTGTGTGAAGTAAGAACTTTCAATGTTTGGAGGGCGCCTTGTTTAGAACGCTACATTACAGAAATAAATTGTTCACTTAAGGTCTACTCCGCGCCTTGGCGCCGAAAATCGTTGTCACGAGTGCCTAATTTGGCGCCGGAATCCTCGAGGGAACACCCGTCCCCGAGGAATCCGGGCCGCCTCATGAGCACAAGTCCTAGTTTGGGTGCAAGGCGGCCTAATAATTTCAGTTGTTTAACATCGGGATCGGAAAACGCTTGAAAAATAGTCGATAATTTTAACTAATTTTTTGTTAGTGCGTTGGAGTTAGTGCTGGCTAGCTTGACTCTGGTAGTGAACTATCATGGTACATGTATTTCAAAGAAACAAGAAATCTGTCGACACTTGCAGTACTTTGATGATTTATATGGCGACCGACTGCGTTGCATAATGTAGTCGTATTTCATAACTCCTTAATCCGAGAACAATTTTCCTTTGACTTAAAACTTTTAAGTATAATATATTATTCCGTTCATATCTGTAGAAGTTTAGCCTGTTCAACAGGTTGATTTATTAGCAACATTATCCGATTACGATTTCGCACCTACATGTATAATGTACGTGAAGATGATTGACTTCGAATAATAGCCTTATTGTTTAACAATTGACCACTGTAGTGAAAGCACACTTCGATACTCAATAATATTCGATAACCTTCGATACATTGTTACTCAATTACATAACAATTGATGATCTGCAGCCATAAACATAACCCGGCTGGGGCTATAGATGTTCTCAGCTGTGTGCGCTGAAGCGACACAAGATTTTCGGTCGCACGCTGCGGTTGAATTAACACAGACTGACCGAATAAACAAACGGGTGGGAAAGTGAAAATGTTACACATAAGAAGTCGCCAAAAATGACTTTCGTCTAATCTGATTATCTTTTTGCCAATTAAAAAAAATCCGAATGCCTCAATTCAGGACATCCTTTTATCGTGCCAGCACCTACCGAAACATGAAACATGGAACTTTGATTATAATAAGCTACCTTGTGCGCAATCGTATTAATCATTGCTAAATCAACTGTACATGTAAAATAAATTTATCTTTTCATCTTAAACCAATATCATAGTTGAAATAGTTGTGTTCGTACAAAAGTCTGAAACATGCACGCGTGATAAGGTACATGTAGAAGAACACAAACCTGTCAACTCGCGCGGGATCTGCTCGGTCATGTGCGAGGGATGATCATCATTTAAAAGTTTTAATATTTGTGGGTTGTTTGTTGATTTAAAACAATATTTGTACAGATTTAAAAACATTTTAAACCTACAAACCAGCCATTAATTTAAGTCTGACGAAGTTTCCGATTTGTAGTAATATCGCGTTTATAAATTTTCAGAACGTCTTCTTAATTTACACTCTAATGTTTAATTAGATAAAAACAAGATGGACAAACTCTTATAACATGAAGAAATTAAAACAGATCTTGTATTTTATTTACGGGTATATAAACTAAAACAATTCTAGAGTTCGCGGCTAAATAAACTCATATATGAGAGACGCAACTCTCGTGTATTAGATAATCGCTGACCGCTTGTTAGCCCCGTCGCGACCATGGTGACCGATTTTCTAGGCCGCGGGTGAGGGATAGCTTACGTTACGGTACCACACAGCTCTGATTCAAGGTAGATTTTAAATGCATGCAG
>WFKH01003881.1:18109772-18121396 GCA_016163765.1 Magallana hongkongensis | reverse complement strand
CCACTAAGAAAAACAAAATCATAACTAAAGTATTTATCTATTAGAAAATAATGGATGCTTCTTTTTCTTATAGTGACACTGAACTTGCACAGATGATCAAAGTTCAAGTCGGGACATATTTAAGTACATGTCACAAGCAATCTTTGTGTCAAATTTTAGCTTCTAATCATTTCAATGTATATTACATGTAGATATGACAGACAAGAAAGAAGCATTTATTTTTCAAACGACCTTGAACTTGCACAACTGACCCTGGGTCAAGTTCATGACACATCCTCAAGTCATCAGCAATCTTTAAATGAAAAAGCAATATCCAATGTTTCTCCTTAAAAACAGTATAAAGCAGACAAAACTTATGAAATTTCTTCCAATGACCTTGAACTTCACAAAATAACCTTAAAAAAATGATAACACACACTTAGGTCATAAGCAATCTTTGTGTGAAGTAAGAACTTTCAATGTTTGGAGGGCGCCTTGTTTAGAACGCTACATTACAGAAATAAATTGTTCACTTAAGGTCTACTCCGCGCCTTGGCGCCGAAAATCGTTGTCACGAGTGCCTAATTTGGCGCCGGAATCCTCGAGGGAACACCCGTCCCCGAGGAATCCGGGCCGCCTCATGAGCACAAGTCCTAGTTTGGGTGCAAGGCGGCCTAATAATTTCAGTTGTTTAACATCGGGATCGGAAAACGCTTGAAAAATAGTCGATAATTTTAACTAATTTTTTGTTAGTGCGTTGGAGTTAGTGCTGGCTAGCTTGACTCTGGTAGTGAACTATCATGGTACATGTATTTCAAAGAAACAAGAAATCTGTCGACACTTGCAGTACTTTGATGATTTATATGGCGACCGACTGCGTTGCATAATGTAGTCGTATTTCATAACTCCTTAATCCGAGAACAATTTTCCTTTGACTTAAAACTTTTAAGTATAATATATTATTCCGTTCATATCTGTAGAAGTTTAGCCTGTTCAACAGGTTGATTTATTAGCAACATTATCCGATTACGATTTCGCACCTACATGTATAATGTACGTGAAGATGATTGACTTCGAATAATAGCCTTATTGTTTAACAATTGACCACTGTAGTGAAAGCACACTTCGATACTCAATAATATTCGATAACCTTCGATACATTGTTACTCAATTACATAACAATTGATGATCTGCAGCCATAAACATAACCCGGCTGGGGCTATAGATGTTCTCAGCTGTGTGCGCTGAAGCGACACAAGATTTTCGGTCGCACGCTGCGGTTGAATTAACACAGACTGACCGAATAAACAAACGGGTGGGAAAGTGAAAATGTTACACATAAGAAGTCGCCAAAAATGACTTTCGTCTAATCTGATTATCTTTTTGCCAATTAAAAAAAATCCGAATGCCTCAATTCAGGACATCCTTTTATCGTGCCAGCACCTACCGAAACATGAAACATGGAACTTTGATTATAATAAGCTACCTTGTGCGCAATCGTATTAATCATTGCTAAATCAACTGTACATGTAAAATAAATTTATCTTTTCATCTTAAACCAATATCATAGTTGAAATAGTTGTGTTCGTACAAAAGTCTGAAACATGCACGCGTGATAAGGTACATGTAGAAGAACACAAACCTGTCAACTCGCGCGGGATCTGCTCGGTCATGTGCGAGGGATGATCATCATTTAAAAGTTTTAATATTTGTGGGTTGTTTGTTGATTTAAAACAATATTTGTACAGATTTAAAAACATTTTAAACCTACAAACCAGCCATTAATTTAAGTCTGACGAAGTTTCCGATTTGTAGTAATATCGCGTTTATAAATTTTCAGAACGTCTTCTTAATTTACACTCTAATGTTTAATTAGATAAAAACAAGATGGACAAACTCTTATAACATGAAGAAATTAAAACAGATCTTGTATTTTATTTACGGGTATATAAACTAAAACAATTCTAGAGTTCGCGGCTAAATAAACTCATATATGAGAGACGCAACTCTCGTGTATTAGATAATCGCTGACCGCTTGTTAGCCCCGTCGCGACCATGGTGACCGATTTTCTAGGCCGCGGGTGAGGGATAGCTTACGTTACGGTACCACACAGCTCTGATTCAAGGTAGATTTTAAATGCATGCAGTATGAAAACTCAAATGTAATACAAATTAGATTTATTTTAAATCAGTACTTTGTGTTTTACTACAAAGGAAGAAGAATGTTTTGTTTTCCGATTCTCGTTTTAGGGATTGTGCACTATAAGAACTTAACAAAACTGACATAAACTCCTAAAAAAAATCTATTCTAAAAAAAAATTCCTGTATAAACCAGCATACTTTCTGTGGTAATTTTATGCCAGTTGCACGCACATAGACTTTCGTTAACTTGCCAAATTAAACGAGGTACATGTTAACATGTACAGCTTTTTACACTCATACAACACAAATCACCAACAAAATAACATTGTAACGACCTTTATGAGATCCCAATAAACAACTTTTCCAGCGACAGCCACATCGAAATCCTAACCGTTTTTGAGTTATTAGTCAAAAACTTTCAAGCGCTATTTGCCCTTAATTTTAGGGGCCAGCCCTTTTTTATTGGTGTCAAATGAAAGCCCTTAACATTATGCACAACTTTTATTATACATGTCTTAACAAAATATTTTTCGTTTAAAAGATACAAAGAAAAATATGTCTAAATTTTCGCACTTTTTGGAACCCTATTTTTTGACCCCCTACCTTTTTCTAAAAAAAAATGAAATCCAATAACAAAAATCGATGTGCACAACATCAATGTCTCTGTAATTCAAATTCGTTGGATTCCCATTCCCTGCTATCATAGTCTCGGAGCCTTTGTCTGGAAACCAAAGGCCCAAAAAAATTTTAAAAGGGGAATAACTCGTTAACGGAAAAGGAATTTTAAAGTTTATGAAATTTTTAGATAATGTTTTGTAATGTTTATGAGCCCTGAAAATTTGAGCAAAAACCGTTCAGAAATGAGCAAGATATGAAGCCTCAAAGTTCGCGTCTAGGAAGAAAAAAGAAAAAAAAAGAAAAACTAGAGCAAAGCTCGTTGCAAAGCAACGAGTGGGTCTTCCGTTATTGTCGAAAGTAATGCTAGAAGTTCCTGTTAGAAACAGAGATCTTTAAACCAATAAAAAGAGTAACTAAATGAAAAAGATAAAAACATCGAATAATTCTTGGTACGACTTAACAAATCCGAATGATTTTAAGTACGACTTAACAAAAACCTTTGCGATTTCAAGAACGACTTAACAAAAAAAAAATCGAATTTGTTCAGGTACGACTTATCAATTAATTTTTAGGTACAAATTAATTTCACTTAGAAATTAACACTACTTTCTTAACCAAGAACGCGGAATCAACATTTCCGGAAAAATCAATTTTTAAACCCCAATATCTCTGTAATGCATCGTCCGATTTTAAAACGGATTTCAGTGTTATATTCAGCTTGAGAAAGTCTACAAAACAAATATACGTTTTTGATTTGACCAAAAAATTTAATTTTTCAAAAAATTTGATTCACTTCCGGTTTTGACCGGAAGTGACGGATTTTCATATCCAGCCTTATTACAGAGGCAAATCGATAAATGTATTACCCCTCAAAATTCCAAGCCTTTATCTCAAAGCGTTTTCATAAAACGCCGCGGACAAAATGACTTTTTTAAAATTTAAAAAATGACGTAACATAAAAACGAAAGTGACGTTTTCATCGAAACTTTAGTAACTTTAAGGTATAATCGTTTCACATAATCTCTGAAAATTTCTTAAAAATCGGTGGAAAACTTTTTGAGTCATCAAAAAAGCCAATAGGAAGTGAATGCATTGCTAAGTTTAAGTGCCAAGATGTTTTTCAGCAAGATATTCATTTTCGTTCGCCTAATTCAACTTGGAACACGTGGTAAAACTAAAGATAACTTGCAACTACGTAAATTAGCATGTATTAGAAAAGACACGGAATTTCGATGAAGACATATGAAGATCATGGATTACAAAAGACAAATGGTTTTGAGATTGTTCTTCCTTCAGTTAAGTAAAGCATGTTTATTACCAATTATGAAGTAAAGCTATAGATTATGATGACTGTTTACATAATTGTAATTACATCTTACTATAAGAAATATTGGTCGAAACATATCTTATTTTCATTACCTCACAAAACTTCAGAAATTATTTTGAAATACATATTATAATAAGAAATTTGAATCAAGGATAGGCCCCAAACTCGTTATGAAGTAATATTTTTATCTTTTATTGACACATTTCCTTTTCCTTAAAAGTGCCGATTTAATAGTCTTTCACACTAGCATTCTCACTGATAGTTTTCTAATATTCTTTTATTACTGTATTTTAGGAACACAAAGAATGAATTTGTTCAATTTAAAAAAAAACCAGGTTGATATTCATACTACGCATACTTATTCAGTTAAGTATGCGGGAGTTTTAACAAATTATACACCAAAAAGGTAGATATGCCATCTTAAATCTCGTAGAAGTGTCAAGAATCTCCCTTTCTAGTGTTTTATGTCGATATTTGGTAAACCCGCGTTAAAAAGAAAAACTTTAAAAGAAAAAGGAAATTTGCACGAGAGAGATAAAGGAGAAAACCAGAGATTGTACGTTCATATAGTAAATTTTTAGATTTTTTTTTTTTTAAATTCTGCTAATAAATTCTAAAAAATAAATTGTGACGGAAATATGCAGTCAACTCTGACAGAAATTATGAAGAGCAGTAATATAAACTTCCGTCCATTTTAGCTATTTGTCTTAACTCAAAAGCAGAAGATACAGGAAGGTTAGGCGAGGGGTGTCTGGTCACATCCAAGGTTTTCTGTAAACTGTAAACACAAAGTGATTATCGAATAAAAGCTATAATATAACACGTTTCATTTAATTGCAAAAATGATTGGTACATCTTAATAAAATATAATTTCAGAAAATAAATTTAATTAACAAGCAACCAAATATATAGGAGCACAAAATACATCGAACGAACGTATTCTAAATTTAATGAAATTAATAAAATTTCACAACACCCTTGGTCTAGAAAAGCAAGTAATTGATGTCGCTTGGTATTTTAAAATAAACAAAAAAAAACCGTTTTATTTAAAGGTTTTTGCCTCTGACAGAGAGCAATGTTTTAAAATTAAATACGATAAAAAGTTTTTTACACTGATTTGTTTTTAGTATTTTTAACATTAATCTCAATTTACAAATATTGAAATTTTTTTTTTCACTCAGCAAATGTTATGTCGTTAGATCAGTCTTTTTACACATACACTTAGGAAATTTCTCAAAATGATTTCATTTATCTTCAATACAATAATTTTTGTCTTTATATCTTTGCTTTGTATATTATAGGTGTATGTAGATTTTGCAAATATTATCATTGATACTTTGTTATATAAATGAATAATGTGGTAAAAATGGTATAATTTCAATTTGCAAAAAACAAAACACAAAAATGTAACATACGTTATTTTCAGTTGGACAGAACAAAAATTATTGTCTAAACGAATCGATAAATGCAAGAAATAAAGCTTGCAGTAATAATCACATCAAAATATTATAATTACAATACTCAGTTTGATAAAAAAAAATTCGAAAGTAACAATTTTAATTGAATTATTTTTGGTTATTATAGAAATTAATCATTGAATACATAGGTAATAATCAGACATATTTTTAATTGTAAACAACATATAATGCAAGTATTTATATATATCGTGTAATGAACGTTTATTCGTTTCCTGTGTAAATCAATTTTATTAAATATAAAAAAGCCTTTTGTTTGTTTTAAAATTCAAATAAAATTGAAATATTTGTGTTTTTATGCAAAAAGAGTAGGAAACATAGAGGTTTAACGTATGTTACTTTTCTATCTATTATATCTTGATCGTGTTTAGCTTTTTTTTAAAAAAAACTTGGAGTTCTTTTCGATCTGCAATTATTTTTGCACAACTTACTTGGAATAATTTATAAAAGATAATGGCTAAACACAAGCTGGCGATTTGATCATGGCTTATTTATTACAATTGTATTTATGTACATAAATATAAAGGGATTTATATGATTTAAACACCTAAGTTTTTATGTATCGTGTCTTTACTATGTATCATGTAATTACTAATTACACATCTTATGATGGTATGGGAGATTGAAGGGTGTGTGTGGGTTTTTACACTCTTTCCACTAAGAGCCTTCTCATGTCTTTGATGTAGGCAACTGTTTCTGTTGGTCTGTATGTCTTTATAAGTGTAAAAAGAGAGGAATAAAAGATCTAAGAATGTTCGCTTATATTATATTTTGAAAGTTAATTACAATAACCAAAGAAAGAAAGAACAAATCACCAAAAACGTGAAAAATAAAACCAAACACACAAACCATATCGATATATTGATGTTTTGAGATAAATCAAAAGGGCTTTGTATTTGTTCAACACCGCTTTTACAAATTCTCACGTAAATTAACATTCATGTTCAAGCAAACTCGTCTTAAAAATAGCCATCGTTAATGAAGAGGAAACAATTCAGATTTTCAATGATATACCGGTCTCTCTCTAACGTTGTATCCAGCTGTAACAATCACTTCAAAATGAGTTAATTTAAGAGATTGCAATCCAAATACAATTAGATTTATTACAAGTTACAAGTTAGATGCTCACACTTTTTCTCTCACGGAACGATGCCGAGTGTTACGATATCAATCAATTATCAACCCCTCTAACATACACCCCCTTGAATTCTACGAAGTAATTTTAAGCTAAGAATAGTGATTTACCTATCTATGCGACATTAAGTCATTCAGATTTATTTTGTTATTGTTGTCATATACTCGTCATTCTTCACGCCATTCTGCTTTTATGTGTAGTTATGTGTGTAAGTGGGTTACCGTTACATTAAGAACTCGCATAATTAATTTTGGTAAACATCATCTTAATCTTTTGAACCCTTCAGAAATACCATCAATTTTAGTTACTCTTTTTGTCAAATAATGTTTACATAGTTTACACTTTCATTGTCAAAAATATGTCTATATTTCAATCCTATTTAGGTGACTTAATTTGTTTTTTCTTATATTATCACGTTTGATATGAAAGATATAATTATTATTAAAAAAACGTGGTCAACAGGAAGCATTTTTTTTTAAGTTGCGCATTTTGTTCACTTTATATAAACGAAAAACAGCACTCATATAGAAATTAAATTCCCGTTATGTTTATAATGATATGGCTTCGAATAAGGTTTGCTAAAACTTTATTGCTATGAACCTAGTTAATGTATCAAACAAATTTAACATTAAAACGATATTCCAAATGTGTTCTAAAATGAATGTGTATAATTTCCTTGTAACGCTGATATTAGTACCGCAGTTGTTGTGTGTGTGATATATCGCACTTGTAGACATGGTTGTTTCAAGCTCATAAAACATTGTGAAGCTCCAAAGATTGGAATAAAAAGTGCCTGTCTGAAGATGTTTTCCGCTAAAACATTGATCTGCATGATTGGTAATGTGATCTTTTGATACATATATTTTTATATAACATTCTTTTTAAAATTATTTGGAGACTTGGGTTATCATATTTTGTGAGCTTGTCATTATGATTGTAAAATGTAAAATTGAAAACTTTAGAATTAGAAAACAATATAACCGTATACTTTATAGATAAAAAAAATCAAATAATTAAAATTTTTAATATTTTGCAATCAGATTGGCTTTAAAGTTAATAAGATTGTTATCATGATTTAAATCATCCGTCCGGCATTTATGACAACTTATAACAAAAACGCATCACACATCGACCTTTAGGGGAATAGTTCTTTGTCTTTGAAAGGTCTTTATTGCTTCAGCTCCGATACATCTTTGCAAAGTCATTTTATAATTTTAATTTTCTTTTGAATGTTTGAATACTTGTTCTGAATTCAA
This sequence comes from Magallana hongkongensis, assembly GCA_016163765.1. Lineage (NCBI taxonomy): Eukaryota > Metazoa > Mollusca > Bivalvia > Ostreida > Ostreidae > Magallana > Magallana hongkongensis. Next base: position 18,113,464 of record WFKH01003881.1, on the reverse strand, counting down.
TGCTGGATATGTATGCCATTACCAAGATTATGCATTTCTGCTTATGTCTAGAATAAACTTTCTTCTCTCCACCCCTCCACAAAAAAATCCACAATACCAGTTCATATATTATACTACCATTCCGTCATTGTCGTGTGAACCTTTAAATACTAACATCCAATTTGAAAAGGATTCTTTTTTAACAAACAGAATGTTTTATGGAATATTGAAATCCTTTGCTATCCCTTGACATACAGAATATTTATGGAATATTGAACTCGTTTAATATCAGGCCTAACTAAGAGTATTTCTTTTCAGTTTTAGTCAAAAGCGAGTTCTTGCCAGTTTCAAGTAAGATCATTTCAAATGGATATATTTGTGACTACCCCAAGAAAACGGATTTCGGTCTTCAAATTAACGGTTCTGTTAGGTGTGGTTTCAAAACATAGCTGCATGAAAAGCTTGGATCAACAATTCGAATTCAAATATTCTTTATTATTGATAAAACATATTTATTAGTTCTGCCGTGAAGTTTAAAAAAATATATTCTAATATCTATTTTCAGAATAATATGTATAATGATTTATATGTCTTTTTGCAGAGAGTCCCTAGAAAACTTACCAAAAATCATAGAAAGTTTTCTATCTAACAATCCTTCAGGTTAGTTCACAAAACATGTTTTTTTATTCAAATAATTCCACCTTTCTCTCGAGGTAAACTGTATTGGACTGATACATATGTATACTTTGCTCTCATCGATTAATGTCCTACGCGATTTTTAACTAATTACTGAAATTTTTCAAAGATGAAGATGAAATCATCAAGCTGAATCTGATTGAATGTATCAAAAGTCCAGACTGTCGACTTAAAATCGTGTTGGACAAGAAAAATGCAAACTCAATGACCCTTTGTATAATTGTGAATGAAGTGGAAGTTTGCTTTTTCTCCACCTGTACGTGTCCATCCAACCGTTCTCGACGAGAAATCAAATCCTATTTGATCACGGAAAATCCTGTATCAGGACAAAACATCAAAGAACCCACGTGTATTTTCGAAATCATTTCCAATAGAACTTTTCCTAACAATAATCGAACAAGTCCAATAGATGACATTTCTAAAAATCTCAGAGAAAATGCTACCTTAAACTCCGGAACAAAGAAGGAAAATAAAGGTAAAGGTATAATTTTAATCACTTTGATTTATAAAATTGTAATCAAAGACGTTTATTATAATTGCTTTTTTAGCTTCAGGTGCTATCAATTTGATATATGGATTTTTCATCGGACTCGGCATTGGGGCTGTATTTGGAGGTTTTGCAACTTTTCTTTGGTTCAAGAGGTAAGCAGAATTACCAGCGAAACTGTAGCCCTTTTCACAAAAAATCTTACAATTAATTTTTTAGTAAGTGAAAACTTAGTTTTTGTTAATTTTCACAAATTATCTTATGACATTCTTACGTGTAAAATTTGTCTAAACTTTCCTTAAGCACATACCCTCTCATAAGTATTTCAAACCTGTAAAAATCATCATATGATGTAAAATAAATATTAAAATAAACAGCTAAATTCAACGCTTTGAACCACATTGTACCGTTATTTAGTATTATGTAGCAGTCATTATCGAAAAATACACAAATAAATTCTCTAAAAATTCTTACAGCAAATATTTTTCGTAATATTTTCCTACGTCACACTTAACTTACATTGTGATTGTGATGGTATACTTTGATTTCTACTCTATTTAAGTGGTAAATAATTTCAGTTTTGCGTCCGGTTTATGAGAATTTTGATTTATGTACTGAAAAAAGAGAAAAATGGCGCACTACAAATTTTAGCGCCTTTGGCGCAAATGCCTCTGAGCGCTAAAATTAATAGTACGCCAACGATTTTCCATATATATTAAATTTCTTCAAGTTGCAAAACAATAACTTTAGTCCTTTTTAATGCTCGGTTGTTCACGTAATATCGGATGCCTTCTATTCTGTTCGTTTACACAATTACACAGGTAAACGGTAAGGGTTATCGGGAAAGTTCTGAATAAAAATGGATTAATTAATTCAATTTTAATTGCTTTTTACTATCTCTCACTAGCACCTTAAAAATTGGGCTTTTCCCCATGTCACTTCCATTTAGCGCCTCGAGGTGGAAATGCGATCAAGCGTGGCAATCGTCCACCCTGACAATACATGATTGAACATAATTTCTTTGATCTCTGATTAGCGGATATAAAGATAGTAAGACAATACCTAGTCTCTTGTGGTATTTTAATGTAAAATTACTGTGAAAAAGATTCGATCATGGTGATCGAAACTCATGGTACATGTAGCATTCGATTTCCCTCACTTTTAGTTTCAGGACTCTTCTAGTGTTGTTTAAGTCGATACGTTACATTCAGTCCAATAACTCATCGCTAATAAATAAAGTTTTTATATCTATCTACTGACGATTTAGACAAAAGTAAGTGTATTGTTCTCAACGACAGTTTACCGTGCATGCGAGCTAGAAATCAAAGTCTTTGTGTTCACGTGCTTCAGTGAACACAGAACTAAATTTGGGCGTAATCGTTGATCAAACGATTACATTTTTTGTATTTTTTAAAGAAAAGGTGCGTGCGCTAAAATTAATTGCGCCAATGTACTGGCACTTGCATTTGCGCTAAAATACGGGTGCGCCAAATTTTCTCGTTTTACAGTATATGTTTCTCTTCTTATATAAGAATTATTAAGTGAATTGAGATCGTTGCTAGCCAAGGGAAATGATACTGTGTACTGCAAGGGTGTCCAAGTAGTGCAGTGGACAATGCACTCGCTCATCACCGTTTCGACCCGAGTTCCATCCCTTGATCGACAGTGGTTGTATGTGACAGGGTATGGCGGTCGCCCGCTTGGACACGTGGGTTTTCTCCGGGTACTCCGGCTTTCTCCCACTCGCGCTAACATCCGTGCCAACGAGAGATATTAATATAAGCTGTAGAACTTGTTTCTCAATCGTTGTAAAATAAATAAAGTTCAGTTTTTTTTTTCAGCAAGAATTCCCAGATAGTGTATAAAGGAAAATATTCAAAAATCTTCTTACGAACTACAATACTACACATACTACACATTGTGATATTACCATGCAATCATCTTGTCTTCATATTCTTGACCTTCTTGGTATTTTACAATTATTCATTATCATATCTTTTTTTTTTTTATATTTTTAAGCTAACTTTGTCAGTTAATGTATCTTACATCTTCTTTACATCTTTATCCTAGAGTGCCTACGTTTCGCTTTTTATCATTTATCATTAACGAGAGTTTTATCTTTGATATGTTGAGGCCTTGGATATCAAGATTGGTCAGTTAATGCATTTTAGAACTAAGAATATGATATCCGAAAAGTAGGTTTCAATGATCTTTTTATATTGTTTTTATATATATTATCAAATCTTGGAATGTGTGTGAGACTTTTAGCGAGTTTTACAATAGTTTAGAAGAGTTTTATGTTTACAAAATTTAAATAGAGATACAAGAACTGTTGTTCTGGTGAGCGATTTGACCAATGGTCCTCTTATCTTACATCTGTATAGCGATGTAATATTACATAGTATCTATTTGTTAAGAGTTAATTTTTTCCCTAATATCTATTTCAATGTTTCTCAGTTTAACTTGTTAATGGATAACAGTAGTTAGGGCTTTTCGACTTTCGGTCGAAAAGACCTATTGTTATTCTGAT
>WFKH01003881.1:18097574-18107720 GCA_016163765.1 Magallana hongkongensis | reverse complement strand
TATGTCGGAATGACTGCACAATAACGGCATTCTTTTTTAACAAAAAAGTTTCATTCCGGCAAAGGTTTTGTCTATCAAATCAAAACCTATATGACTTGCAAAACTTCGATAGTGGAAAATGAATCTCAACTATCGTTTGAGAAATCATAAAGGTATGTTTTAATATAGGATATGTCCTGTTGACTTTTTCTTTTCAAAATAATTGCACTTTTCAGTCTAACCCGAGATTTCTCTGACTCTAACCTCGAACCTCCGCTTTTATATTGTGACGTGCGTCACGATATAAAAGGGGGATTAGAATCAGAGGAATCTCAGATTATTTTCAGTCAAGTGTATTTACACTTGTATGTTTTGCACATCGCTGTTTGGAATTTTTATTTGTTATTTTGCTATATATATGTATGTCACACCATACACTGTAAAACAGTGCTTTTGAAACTGGGGTGGGGGTCCCAAGGTACACAAGTGTAGAATGCTGTAATTAGTGTATTTTATCTTTTATACATATTGTTTCATTTTTAAGTAAACTTTACATGCATATCACATAAACATTGTATGTAAACAATTTTAAATTAAGACAAATACATGTATGCCACCGGGTTAACAGGTGTGTGACTGTCAGTCAATATATCGGGTCTCAATAGCTCAGTTGTTAGAGCGCTGGCACGGTACGCCAGAGGCCCTGGGTTCGAGTCCCGGTTGAGACTTGACTTTTCACCACCTGTGACATATGGCGCCCAACGTACAAAACCCACTGTCATTCCCCAGGCTTATGCTTCACAGCGTTTCCTGTACTCTGAGAATTCGGGGACAATTTCTGAAAGAGGGGGAGTATGTCACCAGGTTAACAGGTGTGTGACTGTCAGTCAATATATCGGGTCTCAATAGCTCAGTGGTTATAGCACTTGCATGGTATGCCAGAGGCCCTGGGTTCCCAACGTGGGCGCCATTTGTAGTCCAGGTCGGTAGAAACATATAACTGACACAATCATACAGGGTTTGACTATACATTAATAATAAATATACGAAAAAGCACTGTCAGGTATTCAGCTACATAGAGTAGATATACAAGTCTATTCCCTTCAACTATGGTTTTAGCGGGAAAGCTAGTATGTTGTTAAAAATAAAAAACATCTACAGGTCAACTGGTCGAACAGGTATTTGGTCCGTCACGTCACACCATGTAAACATAAACATTCACACATGGACAGGACACCGTACAATAAACACACGCACACATACACACAACTAATTAAAAACACTGAAACAATAACATTTACAAATATATGTGGATTTTAATCATTGATACTGTGCTCATCTCTCTCTCTCTCTCTCTTTCTCTCTCTCTCAATCTCTCCTCTCTCTTTCATGCTTTCAATCTTGGCAAAGCGTCAGAGAGCAACTTAATTTTGTAACAGAAGTATCTCTGTCTAGTAGAAAAAAAATATCAGCAGTGCATTGAATTTTGAAATAAGGGTATAATTATCAATCCCTCATTTTTTTCTATGCAGCCGAATAATAAAGCTTTGTAAAATAGTTCATGAAATCTTATGCACATTATGCATAGTATTGATTTTAAAACATGTAATTGATAATAAAACCAAAAAACTCTTTGCTAAATTTTTCACAAAATAAACCCAGTAGAATTGACAAAACATGGTATAGCAGAAGCTTATAATTTGATGCTGTTTGGATGGGTGACATCCATTTGTAGTTACGCAGTAAGAGTAAAGCAAACTCTCTCTTTGTGTCTCTGTCTCCTCTTTCCTTCCCCCCCTCTCTCTCTCTCTCTCTCTCTCTCTCTCTCTCAATTTGATATGTGTCTATACACAAGAAATATTTTTAATGTTATGATATTATGACTTGATATGAGAATATTTGTTTTTGTACTGCCTAAATTTTAATGTTATGTATTGAGATATGTGTCATACTTATTACACTGCATGGTCAGTGTATTTTTTCCAGAAATGTTATGTTAGTGTAACACATGCAGCTATTATTAGTATGTTAACACAGCTAACTGATTTTTTTTAAATTTCAGCCCAAAATGGACTCTTGTTACCACATGGCGGCCACATGGCTTTTACCTGTTGATTCTTGTGGTTTCAGCTCTTGAGGTTAACCTGTCACCTCTACCCACATGCATATTCCTTGTGACTTTTTACCGGTAATTCAAATAAAATCGGATAATGCATGAACAATTATTGAACTTTAAGAGAGCATCATGCCTTGTTCTGGTTTGTGTTTAATAAGAAATAATGAAAAACAAAATTAAGGCTGTTTAATGAAATTTACAATTGTAAGTTGTGAAAATTTGTTTTTCAATAAAAGTATGCAATTATGTTTACTTTATTTTGTATTTTAAAATAATATTTAGTTGTGTTTACATAATTTTTTCAATTGTTACCATAAATGATTAAGATTACATGTAGGATATGTAAATGTACATTTGACCTTGAAATAACATCTGCTATGATAATTACTTTTGAAATAAACAAGAAACAACATATTTTTACCTTTTTAATGTATATATGCATAAAAATGTAGGAAAACATGTAAAATTTGAAGATTTTTCATGGAATTCTCTTCCGTCTCCAGCTACCTGGGTGTGTTTGAATTTAATTGTAATTTAATTTTAAGGCAGATGTCTAACTTGTAGGTCTTACTGTTTTAGCATGGTTAAAAAGAGACTAGAAACCAGAATAGATTAGATATTCACTAAATATGATTGTTAGCTTACTCTTTTTCATGGAAACAAGAAATCACATGCAGGAAAGCATGTCTATTTGTTAATTCAAATGCTACAAATAATTCAATAAACAATAAAAAGATCAAATGTTAGTATCATTGATGATTGTTTTCAAATATGTGTGAGAAATGACTCAAAGACATTGCCACAAGTTTCATGAAATTAGGTAAAAGATTTAAAACCATGACTTTTTATGAAAATCAAAAGATAGGGGGAGGGTATACATGTAAGGGCATTTCTAAGTGATGTGATGCTTTTATCACAATAATATCATGTAGATGTATACTAGTACTGTATTGAAAAAAGGTTTCTTATTAAGGGAGGTTAAACAACAATTGACCTCTAAAAGATCAGGTAAAGATGTTTTACTATAGAGAACCCTATGAATCTGTGTTGAATAGAGGAAAGTGGAAATGGTGGGTTAACTTAAATGGCCATATTTTTTTTAAACCTCGATGAAATTGGCAATATGTGGTATACTTTTTCTCAGAATTGCATTAGCTTTCTAAGTCTAAGACAAAACGTCTTTTCATAAAGTGTTAGTGTACTAAGTTAAAGGTAGCACGGGACAGTTTCGGATAAAGTACCCGTTTACTTAATATATTTGTAAAATTGAGAGTTGCTGTACTTGAAGGCTTATGAGTGTTGTTAAGATTCATGAAGTGAATTTTGATGATTATCATTAGTTAAAGGGATGTCTCTTGTTGGAATTGGTATGCAATATGAAGGCTCCTAATGTTATGTACATGAGAAGCAAAAGTAAATTGTGAAACTTGCGGCCATGACTGTTGTGTTGACTTTACACAGTGAAATTGCAGGTTACAAAGGAAGGTTATGTAACTCAAAATGTAAGGGGATGGGACATTATATACCTATTTACTGGCTATGAGGATGATAGCAGGTTTATTGTCCCCCAAGACAGCAACACGAGCTCGAGGCGAAGCCGAGTGAAATAGTTGCTGTCGAGGGGGGCAATAAACTTGCTATCGTCCGAATAGTCAGTAAATAGGTATTTTATTATACCGAAGAAACCTTCATTTGTCGGCGATGCAGAATTTTTTTATTAAAAGACAAATTGGAGTTATCGAACTTTGAATTTGATGCAGCGATCGGATTACGTCAGAGGTGTTCCGAGTTTAAAAAGGAGGGAAATCGAATGCTGCCGATGAATGGTTTTGATGACTATTCACCATGGGCAGATAGCACAGAAACTATTTCACAGTTAGATAGAACAGTATGTTTATGCGGGGGCCCTAAAGTGATCAGTTTGTCCGTCTGTCCGTCCATCTGAGATAGCTTGTCCGGAGCATAGCTACTCTCCCCTTGGCCCAATCTGGCTCATACCTTATCCACAGAGTGCCTTTGGGTAAAGGGTGTGCAGTGACCTTGAACCATGTTTCTAGGTATAAGGTTAAGGTCATAGCAGAATTATATATCAAATCCTTGTCTGGGGCATATCTTCTCTCCCTTTGGTCCAATCTTGCTAATACTTCACTCACAGAGTGTCTATGGTCAAACGGTGTGCAGTGACCTTAAATGAATTTTGAAGGCAAAGGGTCAAGGTCATATCGGATCACGCGAAAATCCTTTTTTTCAGATCATTTATACTTTCCACTTAGCCCAATTTGGCTCAGACTTCACATAAACAGAGCTTTGGAGTAAAGGGTGTGTAGTGACCTTGAACCAATTTTCAAGGTCAACTGTCAAGGTCATAGCAGAATTATATAAAAAAATCCTTGTCTGGAGTATATCTTCTCTCCCTTTGCTTCATTCAGGCTCATACTTCACCCACATGATGCCTTTGATCTAAGGATATGTAATGACCTCAAATGATATTTGTAGATCAAGTGTCAAGGTCATATCAGATTACACAAAATCCTTATTTCAAGAGCATATATATACTCTCCTTTTAGCCCCTATTTGGCTAATACTTTACCTAAACAGAGCTTTTTGGTTAATGGCATGCAGTGACCTTGAACCAAGTCAATGTGAAGGTCATAGCAGATCTCATTAAAATCAGTTTTAGACTGTTGATTATTTCCCAGTGGCCTAATCTTGTTTATATTAAACAAAAATGTCTGTATGTTAGGGGGAATGAGATTGAATTAGAAGTTCTATGCCAGCTGGAAAAAATTTTAAGTTGTAGGTCAAGTTCAAAGCAAAATCCTATGAAATAATTTAAGCGGGGCCCTTTGAAATGGTCACCATTTCAATGTTGTCTAGTTCATAGTAATTTTACATAGGAAATATTCACAGAAGTATAATAAAGTAAACTATACATCAGTAAGTTGCTTACATTTGATGATGCAACAAGCACACAGTACGGAATTCGAAGGTCAACCCTTTGAAAAGCGGTGAAGAGGAAAAGTTACTCAGAATAATGTTTTAAACAAAAGGCTACCTTAAAGTTTTTTGTTGGTGGCCCCGTTAAGGAGTTTAAGTGTCGGCCCCTAAAACACAGTTGTTCAGATATAACTTGAACGGTCAACAATTCTTCAACACTTGTTGAACAAAATATGTTTATATTTACAAGACCTATTATTTGATATCAAAAAAGGGGGCTGGCCCCTCAGATTAGGGGCCAGGAGGGCTCAAAAAGCTTTTCATAATTACTATTTCCGGAGCAAGCTTGTTATTAATCATAAACGCAAAAAGATCTCATCAAGCTAAATTTAAAACTGAAATCTGTTTAAAAATCATCTCAGCTAGCCAAGGGTTTTTGATCCGCACCGCTCCCCACTAACCCTTGGCATATCGTGCTATCAAAAGTCGGGATTTTTTTTGTCACGTGATCAGCCAGCCTATTTATAAATCGGCCAAATAATGAAAGATGCCGTACTTTAAACGTCACTGGTGCAGTAATGGCAGCCTCCATAGACAATGATATTGACATGTTGAAAGAACCTTTTAATGCCTAGCGTACTGTGGTTTCATCAATATTCGCGGAATACCAATTTTCGTGGATTTGTTGTTAAGTTGTTCCACGAAATTAAATGTTCATTGAAGTGCAATTTCTATTAACATTTTGTATTGATAGGGTTATTGGCCACGAATTTCCGTATCATTGAAACCGTGATTTTCACTTTATCCACGAAAATTGATACCCTTGAATATTAATGAAACCACAGTATTCAATAAATGGGAATATTGTTAAATGTTACATATAGATCGGATTCATTCGAAGGTTGTAAGACTTGGAGCGGTAAATCCTTCATCTATGAGTGCATGCCTCTCTTGATACACATATCATAAAGGCTCAAACAGAAAGACTCAGAAAAATACGGGTTTTTAACTATGCGTGTTAGAGACACTCGTGAATAAACAGTACGAAAACATTGTCGATTAAATCAGATATGTTTTGCATCTTTTTGATTGGTCAACCGGTTTTAGTAAACCCCAATCAAAATCCAGGAAAATAATCCCGACTTTTGATAGCACGATATGCCAAGGGTTCGTGAGAAGCGATGCGGATCAGAAACCCTTGGCTAGCGAAGATGTTTAAAAATCGGACGATTGATTACGGGATATAAGCAAGAAAAAAAAATGATTTTTATGGAAATTTAAAATCTGCATTCTGGGTTTAGAAAATAGATGTTAGTCAAAGTTGAGTTAACTTATACCTTAAGTAATTCGGAAATTTTTAAGTCGTACATAAATACGTCCGGATTTCTTTGTTAAGTCTTTCTTGAAATCGTTATGGTATTTGTTAATTCATACTAAAAATAATTCGGATTTTGTTAAGTCGTACCAAGAATCATTCGATTTTTTTATCGTTTTGTACTTCAGTTACTTTTTACTAGTTTAAGAACTCTGCTTCTTAGAGGTACTTCTAGCTTTACTTTCGACATTAACGGAAGACCCACTCGTTGCTTTGCAACGAGCTTTGCTCTAGTTTATAAATGTATTTTTACGTAAAGGGGCATAACCTTTCATTTTTTTTATAGTGTCGCATATGTCTCTTTATTAAGACAGGGTGCCAATATTTATATTATGTGTTCTAATGAAATTTTATTTGTTGTATTGGCATGTGACACTTGAATAAAGAATTACTTATCAGCAAATATGTATAGAATCTGGTTGTATTTGGATTTAAATCTCTAGACGAACAACAATTTAAGTTGTTGAAGATATATTCACTGAAAAAATCTGAGAGGAGTGCGATAATTATTTTACTAAATATCAATTACTAGTATTGTATAAGTCCTGATAGTACTGAGAATTGATGATATTCACTGATATTTTTACAGTTGTTTTTGAAAATTGCTGTTGATAATGATGATAACTGTGTTTTACGACTTTTAAATCTGAGTCTGATTATTTCTTATATTTATTTATGGTACTGAGAATTGCTGATGATAACTGATACTTTAAACATAATAATTTAATCTGAATGACAATCGTGGAAACAAATAAGTATAATTAGTTTCATGGTTATTTTGTTGATAAACAATTTTACACTTTTTTAAAAAATTACATTCATTTGCATTAACAGTCTAAGTAAGTAGGATAAGATAAGGTTCAAATCAACTTGGAAATGTGATTAAGAAAATTTAATAAGTCATTATGTGTAAGTTTGATTTTATCTTAGCATTGCTTACTATATATACATTTATATCTTACCTCCTGCTAAATTGTAAGAAAATCATTGGATGACATCAGTAACGTGCAGACCATGTATATTTCATACAAAGACAGTACGAAATATTACTTCCTTTGAACATTATGCCATTATTCTAAGAGTGTTATGGCGTCAGGTTTTGTACCGAATTTGAAACTTGTAACTTTGTTATGAAAAGTTAAATTTTTATTGTTATATTCATTATTTGCCATTAGTACAAAGGCAGTTGGGAAGATATATTCGTTACATGGTTTCTAGTTGACCTAATATGGGTTTATACATGGTCAGTAAATTCCACCTCGAGCCCCATATGAAGTTTACTGACTACGTATGAACCATATTAGGTCAACTACAAATCATGTTACTAATAATATTGTGCTTTAAAAATGTATTATTTCCTTTAATTTAAAAAACTAGTCCCGAAATAGTAATTTCGGCAAATGGTACTTAACACATGTAGGTGTATAATTTCCGTGTTTTGATATATTTTACTAATTTACAATGCATGTATAATTGTTTTTGAGTGGGTGATTAACGCGTTTTATTTTCAATTCTAGAAGTATTATGAAGTTTTAAAGTCTGGCATAAGAGCGCTTGTCTTGAAGTTGTTTTTCGCTAAATAATTAATTTGCATCACTGATATTTTTAACCTTCAGATATATATTTATTGATATAAATATGTTTTTGAATTTATTTTAGTATTGTGTTGTTTTTAGTCTTATTAAAAACACCCCTGTTATCTCCATTTTCAAGGTAAATCTCACAAGCTGAATATACTTGCATCAATCCCAGGAAAACTTATTGCGGCCTTCAAATCCATTGCTCTATAAATCCTTAGTCACAACAGGTTGTTCGTGCTCCTACGGGTGGTCTACGGGCGGATTTTAATGAACATCTTGCAAGACACGCAAGTGCATCTTACGATTTTGGAAGGACGTACGCTTCCCGTAAGCACGCACGATGGCTGTTGGACATGCACAACAATCACCACGGTTTCCTTGCGAGATCTGTAAACGTACGCTGCACTTGCGCTTTACTCAAGGAACCCGTAAGATCAGATGACCGTACGATTTGACTTGAACAATAACATTTTGTAAAAGCAAAGTAATTCGATGCGGCTTTTATTACTTTCAATTAAAAGTTTTGTCAAAGCTTTTTTCTAAGATATTGAAAAGTTCAACAAAAAGTTAACAAAATTGTAAAATCATTTAAAGATTGAACTGAACTGTATTTATTTTACAACGATTGATAAATAAGTTTTACAACTTATATTAATATCTCTCGTTGGCACTGATGTTAGCGCGAGGAGGTCATTGATGTGGGAGGAAGCCGGAGCACCCGAATAAAACCCACGTGTCCAAGCGGGCGACCTGTCACATACAACTATGTTACATTATACAACCACTGTCAATCACTGGGATCGAATTCGGGTCGCAGCGGTGATAAGCGAGTGCATTGTCCACTGCGCTACTTGGACACCAAGATATTACATTGGCCAGGTAAAAGTATCAGTTGATAATCAATTCGCTTACATAAGATTTTTGCACAGTCTTTCTTCTAGGTTTCAAAGTTTTCCTTATTTAATGGTATTAGATACGAAGATAAAATAATTATGTTTTCAAAATATTCTTTATTTGTGTCGACCAGTTTAGCTAGTCTAATAAAAAAGCAGCAATTACAGAATAATAGTCTTCTTTTTCTTCGAGTTCTTTTGACGTTTCAATATTTACTTGCTTATCGTAGATATATTTCAGTACATGTCTAGAGAAAGAATGTTCTTTATTTAACGTAAAAACTAATAATTGTCCATGCAGCTGTCGTGGGCACATAAAGTCGGTATGATTAAATTGAAGGTGACCTACGACGTGAATGTCGTTATTGCCTTTCGCAAGGCAAACGTACGTCTGGTGCACGACATTCGAAAGACGGAAGTACGGTTCCTACGGGCATCGCACGTTGCAAGTGGCAACCCGTCCTCAAGAAAATTGTACGTGACACCTACGACTGGCACGTCAAACGTCCGTTTGTCATACGTTGCACTCTTAATCACTACAATACGATTTTTAATGCTACGATCAGCTACAGGAACCACGACTGGCAAAACCCGTAGCCCACGCACGTTCAACAAACACGCACGGCCAGTTGTGACTGAGGCTTTAGGTAAGGCTTCAAAGCAAATTAAACAGCATGAAAAACTTAATTTAACTATTCAATTAAATGGTGCATTAAATTATTTGTACTTTCGTTAACATAAAAGAAAATATTATAATCGAAAAAACTCTTTAAAATGACATTAACGAAATATTTTCAAAATTAAATGTGTATAGATATGGGTACCGTGCTAGGGAGTCTCCAGAAAAATGAACAAGAGTCATGCTTCGTGTCCAACTGCTCGTGTCTACTCACCGTGTTCGACGAGATATTCTGTTCCACCTGACTACTAAACATTCCATTTCACGTCATAAGCGTAGAAAATCAAATTGTTAATTTGAAATCATTTTCAATAAAAGTATTGTTGACATTAATTGAAAAAAAAAATGAGAATGAGGAGAACGAGACTATTAAAAGAGGTAAACTTTAATCTAAAAGATATTTACCACTGCATTCTACCTGACAATTACAGTTTTAAAGTGAAAGAAATGTATTCGCTAAAATTATATTGATGACATTTTAGGACAAAACGCATAGCTTTTCAAAATGAAAGCCATATCTCGTTGAAACATTCAGAGCTTAAGGTAAATGGTACTGAATTGTTTAAAATAATAAATACATAATATTC
>WFKH01003881.1:18072466-18097474 GCA_016163765.1 Magallana hongkongensis | reverse complement strand
GCCACATTAACGAAATATTTTCAAAATTAAATGTGTATAGATATATATATAGAAAGTTTAATTTCCGAAAAGTCCATTCCCAACTCCTTTCAATTGATTGATAATAAGATTTCATATCAAGAAAGTCAATAGAGAGTGAATGTATCACAAAGTTTTAGTGCCAAATCACTTTAAGCAAGATATGTATTTCTGTTAACTTAAAATTGCACATTTGGTACACGTGCTAAAGCTAAAGAACTTGCAACTACTTGAACTAGCATGTACATTAAAAAAGACGTAAGACTTTTAAGAATACCTATGAAGTTCGTGGACTCCTATAGACAAATTGTTGTGAATTTGTCATTCCTACATGAAAGCAACTCAGTAAAGCATTGTATTTGACCAATCATGAAGTAAAACAAGATATCATGATGTCTGACAGAAATCATTCAGAGTATTAATTCAAACTTTCGTCCAATTTAGCTATTTGTCGTAACTCCAAATATTTTTGAGACATTCAAATACCAATGATGAAGATTAAGTCTCAAAAAGTCTGTATTGCATTCTTGTTTAGGTACTTGATTTTTAAAAAATAAAATTATCATGTTTGATATAGTAAATACATATTTTTTATCTTGTAAAAACTGACCAAAAGTAAGATTATTTTTCATACTTATGCAATTAATTTGACTTCATCTGAACTAAAAAAGCCCTCAAATATAAAAAATGAACTTCCATTGGGTTAATAATGATAAGGCCTATTTCAAGTGTTTTGGAACTTTATTACTATGACCCTAGTTAATTTATCAATCCAATTCAACTTTTAACTATTTTCCAAATTTGGTATCAATATGTACATGTAGGTGCATATTTTCCGTGTTAGATTCATGAAGAAACCTCTGTTGTTGGGTTTGTAATAGATCAGGCTTGTCTTCATATTTTTAGTTCAAGAAGTATTGTGAAGCTCTTAAATCAGGAATAAAATATTTGGAGATGTTTTCACCTAAAATGTTTATCTGCTTATTAGGTAATGTAACTTTTTATAAATATATCATTTTATCTAATATTATATTTTTTATTTTGAGTTTGTGAGCATGCCACTATGATTTCCAACAAAAATATTAATATGAAAATCTCTTTAATGAGTAAACATTATGTATATATATTTTGTAGATTAAAAAAATATCAATTCGTTAGAATATTCAATATGTTGTAATCAACTTGGTTTTAAAATAAAAAAAAATCATTATCATAATTTAACTCATCCATCCGGAACTACAAGCAATTTTTGAAACACGCATCACAGATGGTCTTTTGGGGGAATAGTTTTTTGGAAACTAACATCCTATTTGAAAACTATTTTTATTTAACATGCATAATATTTATAAAATATTGAAATCATTTGCTATCCTTTAACACACAGAATATTTATGGAATATTGAAATAGTTTGATATCATGCCTAATAAAGAGTATTTCTTTTCAGTTTTAGTCAAAAGCGAGTTCTTGCCAGTTTCAAGATCACATCAGATGAATATAATTGTGGCTACCCAAAGAAAACGGATTTCGGTCTTCAAATGAACGGTTCTGTTAGGTATGGTTTCAAAACATAGGTGTATCAAAAAACTTTGATCAACAATTCGAATTTAAATATATTCTATTCTTGAGAAAATGAGATATTCATTAGTACTGCCGTGACTTTAAAAGAAAATGTTCTAATCGGTAAAACACCTTCATGTGATAATAAAGATCTATTTCATAATATTTGTAGAGATTTATATATATTTTTCTGCAGAGAGTCCCTAAAAAGCTTACCAAAAATTATAAACGGTTTTCTATGACATGTGGTGATAACGAACAGTGTTCAAATTCAAAAGTCCAAAGGAAAATTACAAAACAGTAGCAGAGCTAACACGGACCTCTTAAAAAAAAGAGTTAAGATCAGGTGCCATGAAGGAATGAGCATCCTCTGTTGACCGGTCACATCCACCGTGTGCTCTTTGTCATAATCGGGAAAAACGGAAAAGTCCGTACACAATTAGTTGATTAATTATGGTCTAACAATTAGTATGAAAAACGTCAGTCAGCATGCGTCCCAGTGGAAGATTGTATTTGCTGACATGGTCGTTGTATTGACCATAAAACTTACGAAAAGATGACTTCAAACGAGACTGTTGATAGTCCTGTTTTATCAACTTGTTTGTCAAATTGTCAGTAGCTTGTGTAAGCCTTCCACCTTAGTTATCTCATGGAGATGCGACTCAAGCTCAGTAACCACGAAGTCCAGTACTTCTTTCACCAACAGTTTATTAATAAGCGTGATCGTATAGTCGAAATTACATCAATTAAAAGCAGCCCAAATCAAAGATCTTTCAAATCCAAATAAAAATTCTAAGCCTAAAAGAGTCAAGATCTGCTTAACATCATTTTACATGAGTATATAAAACATTTTACTTATGATGGTTCGGCCCATCTACGATGATCATAAGTGAACATTTAGTGTTCAAATTACAGAGTTATGGATGCAGGATTTGAGTCTCCGAGTCCTGAGTCTCGGAGTCCCCCACCTGGGTATGAGGCATCACTTACTCATAATACATTCATTCTTACATGGGTAAAAGGTTACAAAGGTATATAGAATATGCAATACATGACTCAATATAGAGTACCAGAGCTATCGATGCAGACACAGAATCGCCAATTATGACAACTTATTTATAAACTCCCAATTTAGATATTTGTGCCCGCATTCTACACCTGGTTGCATAACATCATTTATGAATACTGCGCAGTGCTACAAGAGTCACAGAGTTCATTCTGTTAATTATCATTACTACAATTCATTGCGCAGTATCTAGGTATACATAAGTATCATAGTGACCAATATGTAATACTAGCAATTCAAGGTCATAGCATGGCTATCTGTTTACACTTGCCTCGACTTAGAAACTGTTCATACGAAGAGCATGCCCTTGCGTATCTAATTAACTGAGAGACAAAAACACCACACGCAGGTGATGAAGGTATATTGCTACATAAGTAAGGAAAGTTGACTATAGAAAAAATGAAGTCATCACGTTTATCATAAAGTTTTTTTGTTAGGTTACCTTCAATGTCCATTTCCAGTAAAATACCCAAATATGAGACAGATGACGCAGATTTTGTGGTATCTTTTTTTTTCAAGTTCACAGTTCAAGTTCAAACGATATCAATCGATTATAAACCCCTCTTACACAAACCCCATAGAACTTTATGAAGTAATTTAGCTAAGAATAGTGATATACCTATCTATGCGACATTAGGTCATTCAGATTTATTTTGTGATTTCTGTCATATATACTCACCATTCTTCGTGGCAATCTGCTTTTGTGTGTGTAGTTATGTGTGTAAGTGGGTTAGCGGTACATTAAGAAATCGCATAATTTAAGCTTAGCAAACCTCATCTTAATCTTCTGAACCCTTCAGAAATATTATCTACTTTAGTTTACTATTTTTTTCAAACAATATTTACATAGTTTACACTTTCATTTTAAAAAAAATGTTTGTATTTCAATCCTATTTAGGTGAGGTGATATGTTTTTCTTTATATTATCACGTTTGATATGAAAGATATAATTATTCTTAATAAAACTCGGTAAATTGGAAGTATTTTGTTTTATTTTCGAATTTTGTTTTCAATTTATATAAACGGAAAACAGTACTCAAACATAAAAATGAACTTTCCGTAATGTTAATAATGATATGGCCTCAATCAAGGTTTGCTTAAACTTTATTGCTATGAACCTAGTTAATGTATCAAACAAATTTAACATTTAAACGATTTTCCAAATGTGTTCTAAAATGTAGATGTACAATTTCCGTATAATGCACATGTTAGTACCCCAGTTGTAGTGTTTGTTTTACATCGCACTTGTATACAGAGTTGTTTTAAGTTCATGAAGCATTGTGAAGTTCTGAAGATTGGAATAAAGAGTACTCGTCTGAAAATGTTTTCCCCTAAAGCATTGATCTTCATGATTGGTAATGTGACCTTTCAATACATATCATTTATATATTTTTATTCATTTGACGACATGGGCCATTATATTTTTTGAGCATGTCTTTATGATTTCTAAAATAATGTAAATTTGAAAACTTTGAAATTATTAAATATTATACCCGTATATTTTATAGAAAAAAAAATGTATCAAATAGTTGGATTTTTCAATATTTTGTAATCCGATTGGTTTCAAAATTAATAAAATTATTATAAAAAATTTAATCATCAGTCCGGAATTCATCGCAATTTATAACGAAACACGCTTCACTCACAGTCCTTTTAAAGGAATAGTTCTTTGACTTTGAAATGTCTTTATTGCTTCAGCTTTGATACATATTTGCACGGTCATCTTTACAACTGTGATGGGAATGTTCGAATACTTGTTCTGAATTCAATGCTGTATGTATGCCATTACCAAGATTATGCATATTTGCTTGATTCTAAAGTAAACTTTCTTCTCTCCACCCTCTCTGGAAATATTCAAACAGACCAGCCCATATAGTTTATAACCATTCTGTCATCGTTGTGTTTATCTTTAAAAACGAACATCCTATTTGAAAACAATTTTTAGCATACAGAATATTTGTAGATTAATGAAATCTTTTGATATCCTTTGAGATACAAAATATTTATGGAATTTTAAAATCGTTTGATATTATGTCTAAATACTAGTAGTTTCATTTCAGTTTTAGTCAAAAGCGAGTTTCCGCCAGTTTCACGTAAGGCCATACCAGATGAAAATATTTGTGACTATCACAAGAAAACGGATTTCGGTCTACAAATAAACGGTTCTGTTAGGTGTGGTTTCAAAACATTGATGCATAAAGAAAAACATTTGAGTTGAATCATCATTCTTATTCCTTATAAAGCATATATTCATTAGTACTGCTACGAAATTATAAGAAAATATCGTAATCGGTAGGACGCCTTTATGTGATATTAAAGATCTTTTTTTTCATATGAATATGTGTAATGATTGATATATTTTTTTTACAGAGAGTCATTGGAGAGCTTACCAAAAATCATACATGGTTTTGTATCTAAATATTCAGGTTAGTTCGCAAATCTTTTTTGAAAATATCCTTTTTTATTCAAATAATTTCACCTCACTGTGTGTAAACTGAATTGAATTAATACATATGTAGACTTTCTCATCTATTAATGTGCTATGCAATTTTCAACTAATTATTGACATTTTTTTGGAAGATGAAAAAGAAATCATCATGCTGAGTCTTAACAAATGTATCCAAAGTCCAGACTGTCGACTTCAAATCGTGTTGGACAAGAAAAATGCAAACTCAATGACCCTCTGTGTAATTGTGAATGAAGTGGAAGTTTGCTTTTTCTCCACCTGTACGTGTCCACCCAACCGTACTCGACGAGACATCCAATCCCCTCTGATTACTAAAAATCCAATATCGGGACAAAACATGGAAGAACCCAGGTGTAGTTTCGAAATCATTTCCAATAAAGCTTTTCCTGACAATGATCGAACGTCTGAAAATCTTAAAGAAAATTCTACTTTTAAATCAGGTAAGAAGAATAACAATTTGAAAAATTATGACGAGAACAATAAACATGTTTCAGGTATACATATAACTTCAATTATATTGATTGATACAATATTAAGCAAAGACGTTTATAATAACGCAACACTGTTACGTAAACGTTGCAAATAACGGATTTAGACGTTCGTACATGCAAAACGATACATCTAGAATATAAAAAATATTCAATACTTATATAAAGTTATTTATTATTATTAAAATCTTATTTTCATGAAAGAATACAGTAAATGCCATTCTGAATTACACTTAATGTGGTCCCTTATATTGATAGTTGATATTTCTCCCGTTTGAAGGTCAAGAACACACAAATTTCAATATTACAAGGGCACACCTTTACTTGATAAAAAAAATTAAAATGATGATTAAATTCTACATAGATAGTGGATTCTGATAAAAAGTACTGGTGCTTTATATAGAATCTTGTCTAGAATGTTTACAAAAAATGAGCTCAAGCTGTAGAAATGTAGAAAATGTATCCTAGAAATATTCTTCTCATAAACTACTATGCTACATTTTGTGATAATGTTTTACCGTTGGAGGCTAGCGTAGCATAAATTTGTATTAAGTACACACAGGTACGTACGTTTCATAGCGATGAATTTAACGAGGCCGGGTCTAATTCGTTCTGCCCTAGATTTTTTAATGAAATTTTTTACACGAATTTCTACTGATATAATAATCATTTTAAAACAAAAAAATCAGACATCTACCGCATCGTGTTTTTAAGGGGGTCATCTCAAAGTTTGTTAATTTTTAACATAGCACAATATGGGATTTTGCTTGAAATGTATCTATTTTTCACATTTTTTTTCATTTTTTCTAACTTCTGCCCTAGGGATTTTTTTGTCTGTTCTACATATGAAAGTTATTGCTAAAAAGCATCAAATAATTAAATTAAAAAAAAATTACCTCCTGGTTTGTTCCAGGGATCTTATCAGTTTTCTTTTGTATGCTCAATTTCCCAGATTTGTCGGATAATGGCTATTTTTTATTTGACAAAGGCGGAAAAGATGATCTTTATAGTAGTATTAAAACATTCAGACATATTTAAGTAATAAAAATATATATAACATCACATATTAAGGGTCATAAATATAAAATACATGGTTACTGTCTTGAAATACATGTATTAAGCTATAATTTAGGCGGGGTATGAAAACGTGACAGAGGGCTAGGCTTGCTGAACACTCTTCACGTTTTCGACCCGAGCTCAAATATAGCTTATACATCAGGACATTTATGTTTATTCTACAATATAATATCAATTTTACGCCTCAAACGAGCAATTTTCGACAAATTTTGCTGAATATCTGCAGTTGAAACCATAACGCCATGGCGTCAACCAAGCAAAAAGATGACGTCACAATGCAAATGAAACGCTGCGTACTCGAACTGTACTCGGCCTCGTTAAGCTTGGTTTACCGAAGGGATGCATCAACGTGATATAAAAATTGAAAAAAAAATAACATATTTTACGCTCTAGTATGCATGTATAAACATTTATGTATAACGGCGTGGCCGTTTGGAGGGCCATTTATGTTTTACGGCGTGCCCTTTGGAGGGCAAAGCCAATAATCCTATCATAATTTTACTATCAAATTCATTGAAAACGTGCACAGTTGGATCCGCATATCTATTTATTCATTACGTTTATGGTCGCGTGCTTAGTCTAGACATTGTGGCGTCATGTTTAGGAGAGCAGACAATTTCCGTCAAAATAACAATGCTCCAAACAATAAAACAGATTACAACAATTCGTTAAACCCCCTTTTTTTTAATTAGCAGGATGTTTTGTTTATCTATTCAAAGTAGGTCCCTACTCCTGTTAAACCGGAAGCCGGAATTTTCCGTATTCGGTTTTAATTTTACACTGTGCGGAATAGAACCGGTTAAATATGGAAACACTCGGTTCGAAAAGAAAGAGAACTATTTTTAAAAACAGCGTCCGAAGCTAATTAGTATATAAAGTGAGGAGCGATCGCCAACCACGGGACATCACTGTGACGATACAAAGTCAATACCAGATGTTTTTGTCCCTGCATGTGACCTTCACCTTTAGTCATTGGTAAGTCATTATGATATTTTTGTGTGTAATCGCATCCTGTCTTTTTAGCAAATATAATAGCTACTGGGAGATATTTGAAAAATCTTTAAAACTATTACACGTCAAACGATGAAATTTATTGTCTTTCCGTCATGGTGACTGATTTGCACTTAACTTTCAAATTGTTAAGAACGATGCATTGACCTTGACTTCAGGTTGCGACCCGAGATGATGACCTTTGCTTAATATCACTAACACTTCCGGTTTGGTGAATTTTGCTCAGAGCTTTTGTATTGTTTTAAGTTGCCGATGGAAATGATATTACGCTTACAAAATAGAAAATATTATATCAAAATAACGTTTCCTTCGGATTGCTTAATATTTAAAACAATGTCGAGGTCAAAACAAACAGCAAAGGACTATATATGGTTTGAGCCTGGAATGGCCCCCCTTAAATGAACATCGTCATTTAACTGTTATTCTTTGTTTTCGTTGTAAAGATATACATTTGAAGTTCTTTCATAACTTTCATTTTGATTTAAGTGCCCACAATTTTAAAAATATGACATCATAAAGTTTACCTTTTCCCGCCATTTTCGCATTTTTAGCATAAAACGGGTTGTTTTGAAGCAGTTTTTCATTAAGAAAATATTGAGCGATTGCTTGAACAACCAAAATATTTTCACCAAAGTTGTATCTATCCAGTACTTATAAGTGACAAAGAGTTCGTTCTTGTTCAAAGTGTCGCCCTATATTTCCCATTCCAAAAAAGATTAGAAAAATGTCAACTTTTCACTGATTTTGATTGAATTTTAAAAATAGCGTCACCTCTGACGTCATATACTGCCAGTGAGTGCAAATAAATCAAATAAATAGGCCAAAAATATATTTCATATCAACTCTTCTGAAAAATAACACAACAATTTAATGTACCTAAAACACTTTAAAAAATTGCGAATTATGGGGGCCAAATTTGACTAATATCATATATAGTTTAAAGTGAATACGATCTGTTGTGGAAACAATGCAGACACCAATATTCCAACGGCTCTGGCTGTGTTTGCAGTGATCATTTTGGCCATGTTAAGTTTTTTTTAAACTATAACCAAAGACCAAAATCAATCACAAAATACTGACAATCTTATTAAGCATGCGTAGAAAAATACCAATTTTATGTTTTGTCGTTTCGTCACAGGTAAATGATTTCAATCGGTGTTGTTTTCTTTCATCTGTGCTATTGATGAGAAGACATATCAGTTACGAAATGTTGGAAATTTCACATCGTTTTATTTCGTTATTTTAAAATCATTCTATTTATTAGAGTGAACACTCAGAAGTTTTGTTGAGTGTATAGTTAACACCACAGTCCTCTATTACGTGTAATCTTGAAGCATCTTCTGAATTACCCGGTTTAAAGCACCATTGACTACATAATTGATCTAATTTAATTATCAGATTGGTCGAATACTTGAATTACTGAGAATGATGATTGATCACAATGTATTTCATTTTGAATAGCATGTACATGTAAATGATGCTAAAACACGTTAATTAAGTAATGCTATGGAGGTACGCGTTAAAATGATCAATATGCATAAATACATAAATTTTAGATGCTTGACTGCTTCATTTTTCAGTGGAAATTAAGCAGAAAATGTAACAGATCTTTGAAGTTTCCTAAGCAAGAAAAGATTGATCCGTCCCAAGGTCCAACACAGAGTGCAACTTAGTAAGAAAACCTTCAACTGGCTTTGCGACTGATGTAAGACGTTTTTAAAGCAGAATACATGCCGTTTTGAAAAGGAAGGCATGACGAGGTATCAAACCAACCTAAAAAGTGTTGACAATACTTAATCGCTATCACTTACTAGTTTTAAGCATTTCACTTGAAAACGTTTTGAGACTGCTCAGGAAAAGTTTTTATTTTATCAGCAAAAAATTTTATTTTAAGGAAGTTACGTGGTCCTATTAAGTTAAACTCAAAAGTTGAAAAATGATTTAGTAGCCATGGACAATAATTTAGAGAAAAAAGTTGGGTACAAAATTTGAATATATTCCACATTACGGAGCTCTTTGTTTCAAGAATTAAATATGTAAGATTTTGATTATTGTCCTTTTTAACATAAAGTAAAACTTGCATCAAGTAATCAATTCTATTTATCAAAAATATACTCTGCTCTTTAATTTTTTTTCATTTTGATAAAATATTGACTATTTTTATGTTTTCATGTAACTACTAATTCCTGAAGACGCTTCAAAATACAAATGTTGCAGCTCTGCGAGGACGGGTCGATATTCAAAAAGAAAAAGTCAACAAATCAAGTTTCGTAAATAAACAATCGATGTCAAACTGGATGACAAAAATATTTCACTGTATGAAATGCGTCCATTAGACACTCTTGCTGTTTACACCTATTACTCTGATCAAGAAAGTTTGGGAAATTGATCAAACATGGGACTGGTAAACACAAATTTGAGGGCCCAAACTTTACCAGCTGGTATCGAGGTAATCACGGGACTGTACTACAAAAACATTTGGCAAAATCCAGTGTCATGTAAACATGCAACCAGACATTTTAAATCAAAGCTCAAATAATTAAAAAAATTTGCGCAACAATAACTTTTAAATTAAAGTTTATAGACAAAAAATTATTTTTATGTTAATCCAAAACTATCCTAACATGCATTGTTTTATTTTATGTAAAATAATTCCTTATTGAGAATTCCAACCTGGTCAAAATTAGATCATAAAACTGCGCCCACGCTATAAAATATCTACACAACATCCCATACGAAGTCACCTCAGAGAGACCTTCCAACTATAAATAAATATAAAAAGTGTTTACCAGTTAGATTTAAGTTTCTATAAAAAAGGCTTAAATGAAAGTTATAAAACTCAAATGCTCGGTCGTCTGTGTTTTGGGCCAATTAGGTTTTCTTCAAAAATTGTGTATAAAATCCGTCAGATCGGCAACTCATTTACAAATCAAGCAAACAAGAAACACAAACTTATCATCGACACATGCACTTTGGCTTCACTTTGTCCAAGATAAGTCAAGTGTTTAGGTTTGTCATTAAAGAATAAACACATGTCCGATCTACCAGCCAATATTTCGGCAGTGGGGATTTAATTGGCTAATCGAAAGATCGCTCTGTGGTGACCCCGCACGTAATGTTGTTCAGTCTTGCATATCGTGTCATAGAGGAGCGGTTATACAAGTATTGTTTTGATAAGATTGTGAGAACCGTTTTATTGCAGTTGCTATTAAATAACTGTAAATGTTACCGCCAACACTGCAATTAGTCATATCTATGCTGTGATGTCATCAGTTTTTTAGTTCAATATTTTTGTGTGTAGAGCCCGTGAATTTATATTGTGAGGTGGGCTCATGACTAAGATCACTTTGTACTGAATTTTCACTGGAGGAAACTACTTAATTGGTGAGTGTTATAGCGTGTATATTGTTAGAATGTTTTCCAATGCATATGTACATTGTGCAGTAGAATTATATTATAGTACATTTGATAATTTTCATACTTTAGTGTAGGTATAAAGTTACTACTGATGCATATATGCATCGATATTCCAAGGTCATTATTAATGATACAGTGATAAGCTATATGGAAGTAGTTATGTGTAATTATGAGGCATGTGTGCAACTTTGCTGGATTGTGTTAGATTTATAATTGATATATTACGGGAGGTAACTCCATTTGCAACATGTATAATATCATTGTAGTTGTCTAGAGTTATGCCTCTTTGTTTACATTTGTCGGTCGCCAAACTTTGCCGAGGCATTTCAGATTTATATAACTAGATGCATATCTTTTAATAATTAATTGATATGCGGTTATTATAATACTGATATATCTGATAGTCATACATTTCATCATTGTTAACTTATATTTGCTAGGATGAATTAGTGTGTGTTTTGTATTAGTTTATTTACAATATTTAGGGTCTTCCGTTTCCAACGGAAGACCCTCTTGTTATTCTATTGATTCTTTAGGGTCTTCCGTTTCCAACGGAAGACCCTCTTGTTATTCTACGGTTTCTTTTTATTATTATTAGGGTCTTCCGTTTCCAACGGAAGACCCTCTTGTTATTCTACGGTTTCTTTTTCTTTATTATTCTTTTTTTTTCTTTTTCTGACTTTTTTCAAGCGCAATTTCTCAAAAACTATTTAACCGATTTGGACGAAATTTTCAGGACTGATAGAGCATCACCGTCGCTACATATTTTCAAATTTTCGAATGATGACGTCACTTCCGGTTTCAGATATTGACTATTTTGTAAATTTTTAAGGGTCATTTTGTCCACGCATCTCCTCCGAAACTAATCAAGATAGAAGCTTGACATTTTCAGGGAATTGTAGATAAATGTCTGTAGTTGTACCCCCATGCTTCCAATTATAAAAATTGCTCAAGGCCTTAAAGCTCGCCTGAACCTAAAAATTAGCACCAAATTTTTTCACGAAATTTTCGAACATTTTCTGTAATATCTTTTGATGTATAAATATTTTGTTAAAACATGTAATGCATCTATACAGGCTAAAATATCTTTTAACCTGTAAATAAGTTGTTAAAACATGTAATGCAAAAGTTGTTTCAATCTCCAAAGGCTTTCCTTTGATATCAAGAAAAAGGGGCTGGCTCCTCAAATTAGGGGCCAAGAGGGCTCTAAAGTCTTTTTGCAATAACTCTTTACTGAACAATAATTTGTTATCAATTATAGAGGGAAAAATGTTTATTGTACATCTATTCATCTATACAGTATCACACCTTAGTCATTTGTTACGTAATTAGGGGTTTCAAGGGGCCAGAAGTCCAAAACTGATCATTAATATCTAGAAAAGGAGATATATTTTGAAAAGCATTGAAGAACAAAAAACGCTTAGAATAATGTTCTTAACAATATGCTACCTAAAAAAATTGTTTGAGGCCCCAGTAAGGAGTTCAAGGGTCGGCCCCTAAAACAAATTAGTTCAGATATCTCTAGAACGGTAAACAATTCCTGAACACTTGTTGAACAAAATATGTTTATATTTGCAAGATCTTTCATTTGATATCAAGAAAAAAGGACTGGCCCCTTAAATTAGGGGCCAAGAAGGCTCTTAAGTCTATTGATAATAACTTTTTACTGAAAAATAATTTGTTATATATTATAGAAGCAAAAATATTCTTTGTACAGCTGTTTATCTAAACAGTACCATACCTAAGTCATATGTTAAGTAATTAGGGGTTTCAAGGGGCCAGAAGTCCAAAACTCTGATCATTAATATCTATAAAAGGAGAAATATTTTGAAAAGCATTGTAGAAGGAAAGTTGCTCAAAATAATGTTTTTAACAATATGATACCTAAAAAATTTTTGTTGGTGGCCCCATTAAGGAGTTTAAGGGTCGGCCCCTAAAACACAGTTGTTCAGATATCTCTAGAACGGTTAACAATTCGTGAACAGTTGTTGAACAAGTATGTTTATATTTGAGAGACCTTTCATTTGATATCAAGAAAAAAGGGCTGGCCCCTCAAATTAGGGGCCAGGAGGGCTAATAAGTCTTTTTATAATAACAATTTTCTGAAAAATAATTTGTTAAATATTATTGAAGGAAAAATGTTTAACTTATTAAGCTTCATTCAAATCTGTAATCCGTTTTAAAATCGGACGATTACAGAGATGAAGGGGTTTAAAAATTGATTTTTCCGGAAATTTTGATTCCACATTCTTGGTTAAGAAAATAGTGCTATGTTCAAAGTTAAATTAACTCGTACCTAGAATAATTCGATATTTGTTAAGTCGTTCTTAAACACATTCGGCTTTTTTTTGTCAAGTCGTTCTTGAAATCGTTAAGGTTTTTGTTAATTCGTACTTAAAGTCATTCGGATTTTGTTAAGTCAAACCAAGAATTATTCGATTTTTTATATCTTTTTTTTTTAATAACTTCGGTATTGGTTTAAGAGCTCTGCTTCTTACAGGAACATCTAGCTTTTCTTTCGACATTAACGGAAGACCCACTCGTTGCTTTACAACGAGCTTTGCTCTAGTTTTATATTATTATTTTTCCTCTGACATTTTTCGAGAGCTATAACTCAAAAACTATTTGGGCGATTTTTACCAAATTTACAGGGCTGATAGAACATTAAACGTGCTTGCTCATATAAAATTTTAAGCTTATGACGTCACTTCCGGTTTGAGATTTTTAAGATTTTGTGAATTTTTAAAGACCATTTTGTTCACGTAACTCCTCCGAAACTAATGGTAATAAAAACGTGAAACTTTCAGAAATATGTAGATGAATGTCTGTAGATGATCCTCTGTATTTGACATTGTGGAAAATGCTCAAGGCGCCGAAGTTCGCCCGAGGTCGAAAATTAGCACCAAAATTTTTGGCAAAGTTTTAACACGTTTTGTAAAATATCTTTTAACCTGTAAATAAGTTGTTAAAACATGTAATGCAAAAGTTGTTTCAATCTCCAAGGGCTTTCCTTTGATATCAAGAAAAAGGGGCTGGCCCCTCAAATTAGGGGCCAAGAGGGCTCTTAAGTCTTTTTGCAATAACTCTTTACTGAACAATAATTTGTTATTAATTATAGAAGCAAAAATGTTTATTGTACAGCTGTTTATCTATACAGTACCACACCTAAGTCATATGTTACGTAATTAGGGGTTTCAAGGGGCCAGAAGTCCAAAACTTTGATCATTAATATCTAGAAAAGGAGAAATATTTTAAAACGCATTGTAGAACAAAAAATGCTTAGAATAATGTTATCGACAATATGCTACCTAAAAAAAAATTGTTTTTGGCCCTAGTAAGGAGTTTAAGGGTCGGCCCCTAAAACACATTAGTTAAGATATCTTTAAAACGGTCAACAATTCCTGAACACTTGTTGAAAAAAATGTGTTTATTATTACGAGACCTTTTACTTGATATCAAGAAAAAAGGGCTGGTCCCTTAAATTAGGGGCCAAGAGGGCTCTTAAGTCTATTTATAATAACTTTTTACTGAAAAATAATTTGTTATATATTATAGAAGCAAAAATATTCATTGTAGATCTATTTTTCTATACAGTACCATACCTTAATCATATGTTACGTAATTAGGGGTTTCAAGGGGCCAGAAGTCTAAAACTTTGATCATTAATATCTAGAAAAGGAGAAATATTTTGAAAAGCATTGTAGAAGAAAAGTTGCTCAAAAATATGTTCTTTACAATATGATACCTAAACAATTTTTGTTAGTGGCCCCGGTAAGGAGTTTAAGGGTCGGCCCCTAAAACACAGTTGTTCAGATATCTCTAGAACGGTTAACAATTTGTGAGCACTTGTTGAACAAAATATGTTTATATTTGCGAGATCTTTCATTTAATATAGAAGAAAAAGGGGCTGACCCCACAAATTCGGGGCCAATAGGGCTTCAAAGTCTTTTAATATTAATTGTTTATGGAGCGATAATTTGTTATAAATCATAGAAGCTAAAAAAAAAGAGCTTATGAAGCTTAATTTAAATCTGAAATCCGTTTTAAAATCGGACGATGCATTACAGAGATATAGGGGTTTAAAAATTGATTTTTCCGGAAATTTTGATTTCACATTCTTGGTTAAGAAAATAGTGGTATGTTCAAAGTTAAATTAACTCGTACCTAAAATAATTCGATGATTGTTAAATCGTTCTTAAACGCATTCGAATTTGTATTTGCTAAGTCGTTCTTGAAATTGATAAGGTTTGTGTTAATTCGTACTTTGAATCCTCGGATTTTGTTAACTCCTACAAAGAACTATTCGATTTTCTTTCTTTTTATTTTAGTTACTTACATTTATTGGTTTGAGAACTCTGCTTCGAAGAGGAACTTCTAGTTTTACTTTCGACATTAACGGAAGACCAACTCGCTGCTTTGCTTTTCTGACTTTTTTCGAACGCTACTTCTCGTGAACTACTCGACCGATTTGCATGAAATTTTCAGGATGTATTGAGCATCAAACGTACTTGATAATATTAAATATTTGGCTGCTGACGTCACTTCCGGTTTGAGATTTTGAGGATTTAGTGAATTTTTAAGGACCATTTTGTCCACGTAACTTCTCAAAAACTAATTGTGATAGAAACGTCAAACTTTTAGGGATAGTAGATGAATGTCTGTAGATAATCCTATTTATTTGATATTTTAAAAAATGCGCAAGGCGCCGATGCTCGCCCGAGCTCAAAAATTGGCACTAAATTTTTTCACTAAATTTTCGCACATTTTCAGCCCTAGCTTTTAATGTGGAAATATTTTGTTAAAACATGTAATGCAAAAGTTGTTCAGATTAACAAGGACTTTCGTTTGATTACAAGAAAAAGGGGCTGGCCCCTCAAATTAGGGGCCAAGAGGGCTCTAAAGTATTTTTGCAATAACTCTTTACTGAACAATAATTTGTTATCAATTATAGAAGCAAAAATGATCATTGTACATCTGTATATCTATACAGTACCATTTCTAAGTCATATGTTACGTAATTAGGGGTTTCAAGGGGCCAAAAGCCCAAAACTTTGATCTTTAATATCTAGAAAAGGAGAAATATTTTGATAAGCATTATAGAACAAATAATGCTTTGAATAATGTTCTTTATAATATTCTACCTAAATAATTTTTGTTGGTGGCCCCAGTAAGGATTTTAAGGGTCGGCCCCTTAAACACATTTGTTCAGATATCTTAAGAACGGTCAACATTTTCTAAACACTTGTTGAACAAAATGTGTTTATATTTACAAGACCTTTTATTTGATATCAAGAAATAAGGGCTTGCCAATCAAATTAGGGGCCAAGAGCGCTCTAAAGTCTTTTTATAATAAGTCTTTACAGAAAAATAATTTGTTATTTATTTTAGCAGCAGATGTGTTCATTGTACAGTTGTTTATCTATACGGTACAATACCTAAGTCATATGTTACGTAATTAGGGGTTTCAAGGGGCCAGATGTCCAAAACTCTTATCATTATTATCTAGAAAAGTAGAAATATTTTGAGAAGCATTGTAGAAGAAAAATAATGTTCTTTACAATATCGTACCTAAAAATTTTTTTGTTGGTGGCCCCGGTAAGGAGTTTAAGGGTCGGCCCCTAATACACAGTTGTTCGGATATCTCTAGAACGGTTAACAATTCGTGAATACATGTTGAACAAAATATGTTTATATTTTCAAGACCTTTCATTTGATATCAAAAAAAGGGGCTTACCTCTCAAATAAGGGGCCAGAAGGGCTACAAGGTCTTGTTATAATAACATTTTTAGCGACAATTTTTTATTAATCATAAAGCAAAAAATAAGAGCTTATTAATCATAATTTAAAACTGAAATCCGTTTTAAAATCGGACGATGCATAACAGAGATATAGAGGTTTAAAATTTGATTTTTCCGGAAATTTTGATTCCCACATTCTTGGTTAAGAATATAGTATTATGTTCAGAGTTAAATCAACTCGTAACTAAAATTATTCAATAATTGTAAAATCGTACTTTTACACATTCGGATTTGTATTTGCTAAGTTCTTCCTGATATCGATAAGGTTTTTGTTAACTCGTACTTAGAATCATTCGATTTTTTTCTTTTTGTCTTAGTTACTTATGTTTATTGGTTTAAGAACTCTGCTTTTTACAGGAACTTTTAGCTTTACTTTCGACATTAAGGAAAGACCCACTCGTTGCTTTGCAACGAGCTTTGCTCTAGTTCTATTTTATTTTTCTTTTTTTTCAAACAAATTTTGTGCACGCGATTTCTCGAAAACGACTAAACCGATTTTCATGAAACTTTCAGATATAATAGATAATTGTCTGAACTTTATACGCCTTTTTTTATTTTGATGACGTCATATCCGTTTCTGAGATATTGACGTTTTAGCGATTTTCAGAGGG
The DNA here is from genome assembly GCA_016163765.1 of Magallana hongkongensis. Taxonomy (NCBI): domain Eukaryota; kingdom Metazoa; phylum Mollusca; class Bivalvia; order Ostreida; family Ostreidae; genus Magallana; species Magallana hongkongensis. The sequence continues at coordinate 18,079,963 of WFKH01003881.1, read as the reverse complement.
TCGGCTTGTCCTGGGATCTTCTCCTTAACGATTGAAGATATTGAGTTCAAACTTTCAGGGATTGTAGACGAAAGATTGAAGATGTGTCTTTAGGCATACATTTTTGTCTGACTTAAAAGGCGTTGAAGCTCGCCTGGACCCGAAGATTGAGATTAAAAAAACGTCATTATTTTTATAGGTTTTCTTTGTTTATCTCTTTTCTGAAAAATATTTTGTTAAAACATGTAATGCAAAAATAGTTAATATTAACAAGAGCTTTTATTTGATATCAAGGACAAGGGGCTGGCCCCTCAAATTAGGGGACCAGAGGACTTTTAAGTTTATTATCTGTATCGGTTTACTGAGGGATATTTTGTGAAAGGTTATAGAAGCAAATATGTTTGTCTTACAGTTATTTATCCAAGCAATGCAACGCTTTTATCATGTGATACCTAATTAGGGGTTTTTAGGGGTCAAAAGTCCAAAATTTTGATCACCTATATCTCAGAAAGGAAAAATATTTTGAAATGCAGTCTAGAAGGAAAGATGCTCAAAATGTACTAAACAATATGCAATCTTCCAAATTTCTTTAAACGGCCCCTATGAGGAGATAAAGGGATCGGCCCCTAAAATGTTCTTTCCCATATATTTCAAGAACGGTAACGAATTTCTAAACACTTTTTGAACAAAATGTGTTTAGAATTAAATGACCTTTTTTTTGATATCAAGAAAAAGGGGCTGGCCCCTCAAACAAGGACCAGAGGGCTCTAAAGACTTTTATCTGCAGCCCTTTACTGAGAGATATTTTGTGAAAGGTCATAAAGCAAAATTAGGTATAATACGTTTATATACCCTAACAATATAATGATTTTCTCATGCGTTACCTAATTAGGGTTTTTAGGGCCCAGAGGTAAAAAAGTTTAATCTTTTCTATCTCAGTTGGAAGATATGCAAGTATTTAAAAAAGCAACGTAAGAGAACTTATAAAAAACAATACAGAAAAGCATTATGCTCCACTCCTCTTTCTAGATCATGTTTTGTTGTCGAAAATCAAAGTCGATGATGTCATATCACATTCTAAAAATCGGACGGAAGACCTCCTCGTTGCTCGCAACGAGATCGTGTCTAGTTCTTAATATTCTTTTTCTGCCTTCTTTAAAGCTTTATTTCTCGAAAACTATTCACATGATTTGCATCAAATTTTCAGGACTGATAGAGCATCGGAGGGGATAAATGTTTTTAGTTATAATTTTTGATGACGTCACTTCCGGTTTAAGATATTGACGATTTATTGAAATTTTAAGGGTCATTTTGTCCACGCAACTCCTCTGAAACTAATCATGGTAGAAAGTTGAATTTTTCTGGGATTGTACAGTACCGATCAGACCCAACCTAACACCAGAGTAAACCCCAACTAAACCCCGGGTTTACTTTCTGGGTTTACTTTGGGTTTACTCTGGGTTTACTTTTTGAAAATTTGGGTCCACTCGGGGTTTACTTTGGGTTTACTCGAGAATTGCTGTTGGGGTCAACTGTACGCACTGAAGTGTAAAGCAGACCTATATTTTATCTTACCATCTTACTGTCTGTAATTCCTACCCCTTGTATATTCCGAATACACACACACTCTGCTTTCAGGGGGTATACTTCTGATCGGGGTTAACTCTCTGTGTCCACTCTGGGTTTACTTTGGGTTTACTCTGGGTCCACTCTAGTAAACCCGGAGTAAACCCAGAGTAAACCCAGAAAGTAAACCCAGGGTTAAGTTGGGGTTTACTTTCTGTTAGGTTGGGTCTGATCGGTACTGTAGATGAAAGTCTGTAGATGTACCGCATTGTTTTAAAAGCAAGGCGTTGAAGCTCGCCTGAGGTCGAAAATTGGCATCAATTTTTTTTCACAAAAATTTTGCACATTTTTTGAAATATTTTAAAACCTGTAAATATTTTGTTAAAACATGTAATGCAAAAGTTGTTTCAATTTCCACGGGCTATCATTTGATATCAAGATAAAGGGGCTGGCCCCTCAAATTAGGGGCCAAGGGGGCTCTAAAGTCTTTTTGCAATAACTCTTTACTGAACAATAATTTGTTTTCAATCATTGAAGCGAAATTGTTCATTGTACAGCTGTTTATCTATACAGTGCCACACCTAAGTCATATGTTACGTAATTAGGGGTTCCAAGGGGCCGGAAGTCCAAAACTTTGATCGTTAATATATAGAAAAGGAGAAATATTTTGAAAAGCATTGTAGAACAAAACATGTTTAGAATAATGTTCTCAACAATTTGCTGTCTAAAAAAAAATTGGCTGGTGGCCCCAGTAAGGAGTTTAATGGTCGGCCTCTAAAACACATTCGTTCAGATATCTTTAGAACGGTCAATAATTCCTGAACACTTGTTGAACAAAATGTGTTTATATTTACGAGACCTTTTATTTGATATCAAGAAAAAAGGGCTGGCCCCTTAAATTAGGGGCCAAAAGGGCTCTAAAGTCCTTTAATAATTACTCTTTACTGAAAAATACTTTGTTATTAATTATAGAAGCAAAAATGTTCATTGTACAGCTTTTTATCTATACATTACCATACCTAAGTCATATGTTACGTAATTAGGGGTTTCAAGGGGCCAGTAGTCCTAAACTTTGATCGTTAATATATAGAAAAGGAGAAATATTTTGAAAAGCATTGTAGAAGAAAAGTTGCTCAAAATAATGCTTTTAACAATATGATACCTTAAATTTTTTTGTTGGTGGCCCCGGTAAGGAGTTGAAGGATCGGCCCCTAAAACACAGTTGTTCAGATATCTCTAGAACGGCTAACAATTCGTGAACACTTGTTGAACAAAATATGTTTATATTTGCGAGACCTTTCATTTGATATCAAGAAAAAGGGGCTGACCCCTCAAATTAGGGGCCAGTAGGGCTACAGATTCTTTTTATAATAACTGTTTTTGAGTGATAATTTGTTATTAATCATAAAAGCAAAAATATGAGCATATTAAGCTCAATTTAAAACTGAAATCCGTTTTAAAATCGGACGATGCATTACAGAGATATAGGGGTTTAAAAATTGATTTTTCCTGAAATTTTGATTTTGCATTCTTGGTTAAGAAAATAGTGTTATGTTCAAAGTTAAATTAACTCGTACCTAAAATAATTCGAATATTGTGAAGTCGTATTTGAACACATTAGGATTTGTATTGGCTAAGTCGTTCTTGAAATCGATAAGGTTTTTGTTAATTCGTACTAAGAATAATTCGGATTTTGTTAACTCGTACCAAGAATAATTCGATTTTTTTTTTTGTTTTATTTACTTATGTTTATTGGTTTAAGAATTCTGCTTCTTAGAGGAACTTCTAGCTTTACTTTCGACATTAACGGAAGACCCACTCGTTGCTTTGCAACAAGCTTTGCTCTAGTTTTATATTATTATTTTTCCTCTGACATTTTTCGAGCTCTATAACTCAAAAACTGTTTGGGCGATTTTCACCAAATTTACAGGACTGATAGAGCATTACACTTGCTTGCTTATATAAAATTTAAAGCTTATGACGTCACTTCCGGTTTGAGATTTTTAAGATTTTGTAAATTTTTTAAAAACCATTTTGACCACGTAACTCCTCCGAAACTAATGTTAATAAAAATGTGAAACTTTCAGGAATATGTAGATGGATGTCTGTAGATGATCCTCTGTATTTGACATTGTGGAAAATGCGCAAGGCGCCGAAGTTCGCCCGAGGTCGAAAATTAGCACCAAAATTTTTGGCAAAATTATAACACGTTTAGTAAAATATATTTTAACCTGAAAATAATTTGTTAAAACATGTAATGCAAAAGTTGTTTTAATTTCCAAGGGCTTTCCTTTGATATCATAAAAAAGGGGCTGGCCCCTCAAAATAGGGGCCAAGAGGACTCTAAAGTCTTTTTTTAATAACTCTTTACTGAACAATAATTTGTGATCAATTATAGAAGCAAAAATGTTTATTGTACAGCTGTTTATCTATACAGTACCACACCTTAATCATATGTTACGTAATCAGGGGTTTCAAGGGGCCACAAGTCCAAAACTTTGATCATTTATATCTTGAAAAGGAGAAATATATTTAAAACGCATTGTAGAACAAAAATGCTTACAATAATGTTCACAACAATTTGCTACCTAAAAAAAATTTGTTGGTGGCCCCAGCAAGGAGTTTAAGGGTCGGCCCCTAAAACACATTAGTTCAGATATCTTTAAAACGGTCAACAATTCCTTAACACTTGTTGAACAAAATGTGTTTATTATTACAAGACCTTTTATTTGATATCAAGAAAAAAGGGCTGGCCCCTTAAATTAGGGGCCAAGAGGGCTCTGAAATCTATTTATAATAACATTTTACTAAAAAATAATTTGTTATATATTATAGAAGCAAAAATATTCATTGTACAGCTATTTATCTATACAGTACCATACCTTAATCATATGTTACGTAATTAGGGGTTTAAAGGGGCCACAAGTCCAAAACTTTGATCATTAATATCTAGAAAAGTAGAAATATTTTGAAAAGCATTGTAGAAGAAAAGTTGCTCAAAATAATGTTCTTTACAATATGATACCTAAACAATTTTTGTTGGTGGCCCCGGTAAGGAGTTTGAGGGTCGGCCCCTAAAACACAGTTGTTCAGATATCTCTAGAACGGTTAACAATTCGTGAACACTTGTTGAACAAAATATGTTTATATTTGCAATACCTTTCAATTGATATGAAGAAAATGGGGCTGACCCCTCAAATTAGGGGCCAGGAGAGCTACAAAGTCTTTTAATAATAATTTTTTTGAGCGATAAATTGCTATAAATCATAGAAGCCAAAATAAGAGCTTATTAAGCTTAATTTAAATCTGAAATCCGTTTTAAAATCGGACGATGCATTACAGAGATATAGGGGTTTAAAAATTGATTTTTCCTGAAATTTTGATTCCACATTCTTGGTTAAGAAAATAGTGTTACGTTCAAAGTTAAATTAACTCGTACCTAAAATAATTCGTTGATTGTTAAATCGTACTTAAACACATTCGGATTTGTATTTGCTAAGTCGTTCTTGAAATTGATAAGATTTGTGTTAATTCGTACTTTGAATCATTCGGATTTTGTTAACTCGTACAAAGAATTATTCAATTTTCTTTCTTTTTGTTTTGGTTACTTACATTTATTGGTTAAAAAACTCTGCTTCTTAGAGGAACTTCTAGCTTTACTTTCGACATTAACGGAAGACCCACTCGTTGCTTTGCAACGAGCTTGCTCTAGTTTTATTATTATTTTTTTCTGACTTTTTTCGGACGCTATTACTCGTGAACTACTGGACCGATTTGCATAAAATTTGCAGGACTGATAGAACATCAAAAGTACTTGAGGTTGTTAAATTTTGGGCTGATGACGTCACTTCCGGTTTGAGATTTTGAGGATTAAGTGAATTTTTAAGGACTATTTTGTCCACCTAACTCCTCCAAAACCAATATAGATAAAAACATGAAACATTCAGGGATAGTAGATGAATGTCTGTAGATGATTCTCTGGGTTTGATATTGTGGAAAATGCGCAAGGCGCCGAAGCTCGCCCGAGCTCGAAAATTGGCAGCAAATTTTTTCACGAAATTTTTGCACATTTTCTAAATTATTTCTGAATGTGTAAATATTTTGTAAAGACATGTAAGGCAAAAGTTGTTTATATTTACACGCTCTTTCATTTGATAACATGAAGAAGGGGCTGGCCCCTCACATTAGGGGCCAAGAGGGCTCTAAAGAATTTTTATAATAACTCTTTACTTAAAAATAATTTCTTATTAAGTATAGAAGCAAAAATGTTTATTGTGCAGCTGTTTATCTACATAGTACCATACCAAAGTCATTTGGTATGTAATTAGAGCTTTTAAGGGGCCAGAAGTCCAAAACTTTGATCATTTATATCAGAAAAAGGAGAAATATTTTATGAAGCGTTGTAGAAGAAAAGTTGCTCAAAATAATGTTGTCAACCTTATGCTACCTTTAAATTTTTTGGTTTTTGGCCCCAGTAAGGAGTTTAAGGGTCGGCCCCTTAAACACATTAGTTCAGATATCTCTAGAACGGTTCTTGAACATTTGTAGAACAAAATGTGTTTATATTAATGAGACCTTTTATTTGATACCAAGAAAACTCAAATTAGGGGCCAAGAGGGCTCTAAAGTCTTTTTATAATAACTCTTTACTGAAAAATAATTTTTAATTATTATAGAAGCAAAAATGTTCATTGTACAACTGTTTATCTATACAGTACCATACCAAAGTCATATGTTACGTAATTAGGGGTTTCAATGGGCAGAAGTAAAAGACTTAGATCATTAATACCTAGAAAAGGCAAAATATTTTAATAAGCATTGTAGAAGAAAAGTTGCTCAAAATAATGTTCTAAATAATATGCAACCTTCAAAATCTTTGTTGGTGGCCCCGGTAAGGAGTTGAAGGGTCGGCCCCTTAAACACAGTTGTTCAAATATCTCTTGAACTCAACAACTCTTGAACACTTGTTGAACAAGATATGTTTATATTCACAAGACCTTTCATTTGATATCAAGAAAAAAGGGCTGACCCCTCAAATTAGGGGCCAGGAGGGCTACAAAGTCTTTTTGTAATAACTTTTTTGAGCGATAATTTGTTATTAATCATCAAGCCAAAAAAAGAGATTTTATTAAGCTTAATTTAAAACTGAAGTCCGTTTTAAAATCGGACGACGCATTACAGAGATATAGGGGTTTAAAAATTGATTTTTCCTGAAATTTTGGTTCCGCAATCTTGGTTAAGAAAATAGTAAGATGTTCCAAGTTAAATTAACTTGTACCTAAAATAATTCGATAATTGTTAAATTGTACTTAAACACATTCGGATATTTATTTGCTAAGTCGTTCTTGAAATCGATAAGGTTTTTGTGAATTCGTACTTAGAATCATTCGGATTTTGTAAACTCGTACCAAGAATTATTCGATTTTTTTCTTTTTGTTTTAGTTACTCATGTTTATTGGTATAAGAATTCTGCTTCTTTGAGGAACTTTTAGCCCGTCTTTCGACTTTAATAGAAGACCCACTCGTTGCTTTGCAACGAGCTTTGCTCTATTTTTTCTCTATTTTTTGTAGTAAATCGTCTTACGTCTTCAATGTAGTCATATACCATATATTCATTGGTCATCAATTGTGTTTTGTCTGACACCCTCCAAAATAAAGACGAATTTACAAGAATACAGTTTCCTTTTCACTGGCCAGTACAGTAAATATTCAAATTTGAAAGTGATTCGTAAATTTGAATATTATTTCAAACGTATACTTTTGTGTCTTTAAAGCATTTGATTTATTACATTTAAATCAATTGAAAATTTTTCTAATTCTTGATCATGTAGCTGATGACGTATACATACGTATACATAACAAATTGTGTCTATCTTTTTGCCTGATTGTCTACATCTCTCTCTCTTTCTCTCTCTCTCTCTCTCTCTCTCTCTCTCTCTCTCTCTCTCTCTCT
>WFKH01003881.1:18056562-18071147 GCA_016163765.1 Magallana hongkongensis | reverse complement strand
ATATATATATATATATATATATATATATATATATATAAAATAAACTCTACTTTAGCACACCTGATTTAAATTTTCCGATTTTTTCCAGAAAATTCATAATTTTAAGATTATTTTTTCAAAAACAGTTTTCACATAGTTAACAAATTTATCGTCAAAAGATATGTCTGAGTTACATTCCTATTTCGGTAACTGGATTGGTTTTTAAATCATCATGATTGATATAGTAGGTAAAATTATTTATTGATAAAACTTGGTCATGTTTACGCATTTAATTTCAATTCATCGAAACGGAAAACAGCCATCAAATGTAAAATAGAACACCCTATTAAGTTAATAATGATAAGGCCTCGATCAAGTGTTGCTGAAACGTAATTGCTAAGATCCTAGTTCATTTATCAAACAAATTCAAGAACGATCATATCAGATGAAATTATGTGACTATCCAAAGAAAACGGATTTCGGTCTTTAAATAGCGGTTGTCTTAGGTCTGGTTTAAATCATAGCTTCAACAAAAACGAAGAACAACAATTCAAATTCAAATATTCTTTATTCTTGATAAAACACATATTCATTAGAACGTAGTGCTATGACTTTACAAAAAAATATTCTAATCCCTAAAACACCTTCATATGATAATAAAAATCTATTTCATTAATATGTGTAATGATTTATATTTTTTTCTGCAGAGAGCCCTTAGAGAGCTTACCAAAAATCATAAATGTTTTTCTATCTAAATATCCTTAAGGTTAGTTCACAAAAAATGACTTTTTATTCAAATAATTCCACTTCTCTCTTGAGGTAAACTGTATTAGACTGATACATATGTATACTGTATTTCTCGTCAATGAACGTGCTTTGCGATTTTCAACTCATTACTGAATTTTTGAAGTTGAAGATGAAATCATCAAGCTTAATCTTAACAAATGAATACAAAGTCCAGACTGTCGACTTTAATTGTGTTGGACAAGAAAAATGGAAACCTCAATGACCCCTTGTGTAGTTGTGAATGAAGTGGAAGTTTGCTTTTCCTCTACTTGTACGTGTTCACCCAACCCTACTCGACGAGAAATCTAATCCTATCTGATTACGGAAGTCCATTATAAATCAAAAATGCATGTTCAGTTTTAATAAATATGCCATGACCAAAAACGCCAGTTGGCGTTCTGCTGTTGTCTTTATTAAATACTTCTTATTGTAAAATATTGATATGTTATTGATTCATTGTAATTATCAGAATATCAAAGAAATTTGAGAGTAATTAATGAATTGCTCTAAAAAAGGAGTTCAGATACATTGTATTTTCTGTTGTTTATTTGAACCTATCATACATTACATTGTAAATTAATTGAACACTTTACAATCATTTATAAGGTAAGAACAGATGCATTAGTATGATACATGTAAATGTGTCTTAAATGTGTCTCTCTGTTGGGCTCTATGTCTTTATAAGTGTTAATAGAGATGAATATAACATCTTATATTATTCGCCTATATATTGTTTGAAAGTCAATTACAATAACCAAAGAAAGAAAGAAAAATAACTAAAAAAGTGAAAAATATAACAAAACACACAAACAATACCCATATATTGCTGTATTGAGATAAATCAAAAGGGCGTTGTTTTTGTTCCACACCGGTTTCTGTAAATTCTCATGTGAATTAACTTATGTTCAAGCAAACTCTTATAAAAATAGCCATCGTTAGTGAAGAGGAATTAATACAGTTTTAATAATATACCGGTCTCACTCTAACGTGTAACAGCTGTAACAACCACTTCAAAATGAAGTAATTCTAGAGATTGCAATCCAATTACAATTAGATTTATTACAAGTTACAAGTTAGATGCTCACACTTTCTCTCTCTAGGAACGATGCCGAGTGTTACGATATCAATCAATAATCAACCCCTCTAACATACACCCTCTTGAACTCTACGAAAGAACTTCCCGTTATGTTAATAATGATATGGTCTCGATCAAGGTTTGCTTAAACTTTATTACTTTGAACCAAGTTAATGTATCAAACAAATCTAACATTAAAACGATATTCCAAATGTGTTCTAAAATGTAGGTGTATAATTTCCGTGTAACGCTGATATTAGTACCCCAGTTGTTGTGTTTGTGATACATCGCGCTTGTTAACATGGTTGGTTAAAGTTCATGAAGCATTGTGAAGCTCCAAAGATTGGTTTGAAAAAGTGCTTGTCTGAAGATGTTTTTCGCTAAAACATTGATCTGCATGATTGGTAATGTGATTTTTCGATACATATCAATTTTATATAACATGTTTTCATTATATTGAGACATGGGTCATAATATATTTTTGAGCTTGTCATTATGATTTCTTAAATAGTGTAAATTTGAAAACTTTGATTTAAGAAAACATTATAACTGTATATTTCATAAATACCGGGTAAAACATAACAAATACATGTAAGTGAAATTTTTCTGCAATCAGATTGGCTTTAAAATTAATAAGATTGTTACATTGATTAACATCATCCGTCTGGCATTTATGGCAATTATAACGAAACACGCATCACGAATCGTCCTTTAGGGGAATAGTTCTTTGTATTTGAAAGGTCTTTATTGCTTCAGCTCTAATACATCTTTGCAAGGTGATTTTAAAATTTTTCTTTTGAATGATTGAATATTTGTTCTGAATTCATTGTCGGATATTTATGCCATTACCACGATTATGCATTTGTGCCTACGTCTAGAATAAACTTTCTTCTCTCCACTCCTGAGGAAAAAATACACACACTAGTTCTTATAGTTTATTACCATTCTGCTATTGTTGTGTTAAGCTTTAAACACTAACATCTTAAATGAAAACGATTCTTTTTTAACATTCGGAATGTTTTATGGAATATTGGAATTTTTTGCAATCTATACAGAACTTTGACACACAGAATACTTATGGAATATTGAAATCATTTGATAGCATGCCTAATTAAAAATATTTCTTTTCAGTTTTAGCCAAAATCGAATTTTTGCCAGTTTCAAGTAAAACCTCACTAGATGAAAAAAATTGTGACAACCCCATGAAAACGGATTTCGGTCTTCAAATTAACGGTTCTGTTAGGTGTGGTTTCAAAACATAGCTGCATGAAAAACTTGGATCAACAATTCAAATTTAAATATTATTTATTCTTGATAAAACATATTTATTCGTTCTGCGTGAAGTTGAAAAAATATATTCCAGTAGGTGGAACATCTTCATGTGATATTCACGACGATCTTTTTTCATAATGATAATGGTATGTACGATGATTTATATATTTTGCAGAGATTCATTAGATAACTTACCAAGAATCATAAAAGGTTTTCTATCCAAATATTCTTCAGGTAAGTTCACAAAAGATGCTTTCTTATTCAAATCTCTCTCTATCTCTCTCTCTCTCTCTCTCTCTCTCTCTCTCTCTCTCTCTCTGTAAAATGTATTTCATAGATACATATTTATACTTTATTTCTCATCATCGATTAATCTGCTGTGCAATTTTCAACTCATTACTGTAAATTTTTGAAGATGAAGAGGAAATCGTCAAGCTGAATCTTAACAAATGTATCCAAAGTCCAGACTGTCGACTTCAAATCGTGTTGGACAAGAAAAATGCAAACTCAATGACCCTCTGTGTAATTGTGAATGAAGTGGAAGTTTGCTTTTTCTCCACCTGTACGTGTCCACCCAACCGTACTCGACGAGACATCCAATCCCCTCTGATTACTCAAAATCCAATATTGGGACAAAACATCAAAGAACCCACGTGTAGTTTCGAAATCATTTCCAATAAAACTTTCTCTGACAATAATCGAACATATTTCACAAGTCCAATAGATGACATATCTAAAAATCTCAGAGAAAATGCTACCTTAAAATTCAGAACAAAGAAGGAAAATAAAGGTATAGGTATAATTTCAATCATTTTGATTTATAAAATTTTAATCAAAGACTTTAATGATAATTGAAATTTTTCGCTTCAGGTGCTGTCAATTTGATATATGGATTATTCATCGGACTCGGCATTGGGGCTGTATTTGGAGTTTTTGCAACTTTTCTTTGGTTCAAGAGGTAAGCAGAATTACCAGCGAGACTCTGGTCTTTTTCACAAAAAATCTTACGACTAATTTTTTAGTAAGTGAAAACTTAGTTTTTGTTCATTTTCACAAAATATCTTATGACATTCTTAGGTGTGAAATTTGTCGTAACTTTACTTAAGCACATATCCTCTCATAATTATAACAAACCTGTAAAAAATCATCATATGATGTAAAATATTTTAAGATTAACAGCTAAATTCAATGCTTTGAACCACAATATACAGTTATTTAGCATTATAAAGCAGTTATTATCGATAAATTACACAAATACATTCTCTAAAAATTCTTACAGTAAATATTTTTCGTAATATCGTAATATTTTCCTACGTCAGGTTAACACACATTGTGATTCTGATGTCATATCTGGATTTCTACTCTATGTAAGTGGTGAACAATTTCAGTTTTGCGTCCTGTTTATAATTTTGGTTTATTTACATGTTTCTCTTCTTTTATAAGAATTATTAAGTGAATTGAGATCGTTGCTATGGAAATCATAACTTGTAAGTGAAATCTTAAGTTAAACCTGTTACAAATGAGTTGGTGAAAAGCACCTGAGGTCAAGATCTAGTAAATGATTCTAGAGTGTCATTTTTGTGCTAGAACCATTAAGACGTCGTAATTGATCTGATGAATCTTTTTCCGGTACTTTTCGGCTTTAAATGAATTATATAGAGAATAAAAAAGTTTCTCGACAATCCATATCAAATAATAGAGAATGAGAGTTTTAAACATGCTTTTTCTTTGTGGTTACCAAGCCTTTAAGCCCCGCTACACCCTATCAAACAAAGCTATTGTTTTGAAGCATCATAGAAAGAATTCATATCTTGAATTTCGTAAACCTGTAGGCACCTTTCATTTACTAGATCTTGACCTTACGATTTCTCGTAAGATATTCTTAAGTTAAAATCTTACGCAAGGTCTTAAGATTTTTTGTGAAAAGGGCTACTGAACCGAAGGTTCATGAGCGGTTCAAAGTTTAGCATATAAATATATGGAGAAAATGTTTTATGATCTTCTGAAATCTACAAAGCTACAAATTGTGATATAAGTATGCAAGCATTCTTAGATAGTGTATAAAGGGAAATATTCAAAAATCTTCTTACGAACTAGAATACTACACATTGTGATAGTACCATGCTTGTCTTCATATTCTTGACCTTTTTGGTATTTTACAATTATTCATTTTCAAATCTTTTTATATTTTTATGCTATGGTTATCAAATTTTGTCAGTTATTGTATCTTACAGCTTCTTTACATCTTTAATCTAAAGTGCCCACGTTTCGCTTTTTATCTTTAATCATCTAACGAGTGTTTTATATTTGATATGTTGAGGCCTTTGATATCAAGATTGGTCATTCAATGCATTTTAAAACTAAGAATATGATATCTCAAAAGTAGGTTTCAATGATCTTTTTGATATTGTGTTTTTATATACATGTATTATCAAATCTTGGAATGTATGTGATACTTTTAGCGAGTTTTACTATAGTTTAGAAAGTTTTAAGTTTACAAAATTTTAAAAGAGACACAAGAACTGTTTTTTTTTGGTGAGCGATGTGACCCATGGTCCTCATATCTTACGTCTGAATGACGATGTAATATTATATAGTATCTATTTGTTAAGAGTTGATTTTTTTATATTTACCTATATCAATGTTTTACGGTTTAACTTGTTAATGAATAACAGTAGGTCAATTAGTTCTATAATTCTGCGTTCAAGGGTCACGTGCTATCACAAGGACTCGCAGTTGATACATACTACATATATATAGGTGATATCTCAAAAGAAATAACCATTTTACATTTATTTAACACTGGAAAATGTAAATTCATATATGACCTTTAAGGTCAAGATCTAGTAAATGATTTCAGAATGGCTTTTAGGTATTAGATCCATTATGACGTCAAAATTGCTTTAATATATCTTTTTCCTGTACTTTTGACTATAAGAAAACTATATAGAAAATAGAACATTTTCTTGACATTCCATTGGAAATCCTATAAAAAGTAATCCCGGTAGCTTTGTTCAATTTAAAGAAGATATCAGGAAAATTCTATATGCCATTTTAAGAGAAACTGTAGGCATTCTGCATATGTTTCATTTGTCCAAAACAGAAAAAACTCCAAAATTTGCGTCTGGTCTCCTTCATACCTCAAGAAAATGACAGTTGAAAACATGACTTTTCACCTTGTCTGTCTTAAATTTAAGCTCAGGTACACGAAATAAAACCAAACTATTGTTATAAAGCATCATTGAAAGAATTCATATCTCCATTTACAGAAATCTGCAGGCTCCTTTTATTAACTTGATCTTGACCTTGAAGTCTTTCGAGCAATGCTTTATGTAACGTATTTTTTTTTTACGTTGGGCTTTGAAGAATATACTTAGAATCCCATTAAACATAGAGATAGCATGCCAAACAAGATTTTATTTACTTTATCAGCTTGTAAATATTTGTATTGATAATCTCACTTTTTAAGCAGTTAGCGTATACGTTAAACGCATTATGCCATGTAATCAAAACTATTACTCAGCCGGATTCTTAGTCAAAGCGCTACCTATGATCCAATCAAACTACTGTGGAATCTTTAAAATTCGTGGGGGCCAATTTTTGTGGATTGCTTGAATTTTGCACCGTTCGTTAGGACGTAATTTCGTGTATTCTCTTATGTCTACAAAAGGAAATATGACATCATAACCCTAAATTATTAATTCGTAGAGGATGTTAATTCGTGGATGAGAAGTACCCACGAATTCTACGAAAATTGGGTCACCACGAAATTTAATGATTCCACAGTACTAGCATTAAGAGTACTGAAAGCTGGGCTTATTCAATGTTTGTATAGCACATTTTTCAACAATAATGACCGATCGTCGTTTTAGAATTAATAAAGAGATGGTTCTATTTAATTAAAGAAGCATTCACAGAGTTTACCAAGTCTTGAGTTAGAGTTGGGTGATGAAACGACACATTTATTGACAACATGTACATTTAACTGAATCGGTAGTAAGGACAAAATCATATCGAGAAAAAGTAATATTGTTGTATTTCACGTCATGCAAAGACATTGTCCTCTGGTTTTGTATGCATTAGAATTAGGTTCAATTTTAAAAATCGGTGATTTTGTCATGAAAATGCATTATATTATATATATTTTTCATGCTAAAAATCCTAATATAATTTCTTACATGTACTAGAAAATGTGTGACTGCAAGTTGTAGACACTAATGTTACCCTTCTTCATTTTTAGAAAATGCATTTTAATGTGTATTGTGCACATTCAAACAGAAGGGAATACTTATAAAAGGTGTATATTTTATTTTCGGTTTCTGATTTTTTGTAATTATGAAATGCCACTATCTTTCAAAAGATGATATGAACATTTTAAAACAATGGGTTTCAGTTTTTGGAAAATCGCAAAAATTTTTACAAGTAGGATGAATGATTTGCCCTATATTTTATGATTTCCGATGTAAAAAAGATTTTGTGAATTCAAAATGTAGTCGTATACTCGGCACAATGTGAATTCGGACTCGAAACACTTGTGTTTATAAATCATACAAGTACTTTATAGCCATGAATAGCCGTAAGAAAAGTTATTGTTTTAAAAAAAAATCATTTTAAAGATAAACACACTTGTATTCCAGTGAGGTAGGATACTCGCTCGTCTTAAACTTAAATGTTGGTATTTTCTAAGCTTGTTCTGGAACTCTACTGTAACCCAAAATGAATTCTTAATGCAATAATTCCAATCAAATTGACAAGCTTGTCAGCTGCTTTCCGGTTCTTTAAGCATGATAATTATATTAATAATCGAGACGTTAATATCAAATATACTGAAGTTGGTGACAGTAAAACTCATGGGGCTGTGATCGTGTCGGAAAATTTGTCAGAATTAAGGTGTAAATTATTATACTATTAAAACAACATCTGCCCAGCTCTGCCAAAATCTGCCAGATTCCGAGATTGCTGTTAAGTACATCTTTCAATATTTACATTTTAAAACCTTTTTTCATTCACATGCATTAACGAAATTATGAGACAGTTAATGTTTTTTTTTCGATATTTGGCACATAGATATGACAGAAACATATATTTTAAACCGCGAATCTAAATTTTGTCAAACATCAGACAAATATTTAATCGGCCTTTTTCGACCTCAATTTTAAAGTAGTATGCAAATTGAATGTAGAAAAGAAAACTCTACGATTTTAAGTTGCTTTATATAGCCTTTTAAAGACATTAACAATAAAATAGTGCATTAAATATGTCAAAAATAATTGCAAATACGATTTACAATTTATTGGTCAGGCCGAGTTAAAATAAACCGATAAACGGCATTTTTGCAGTCAATTGACATTCCTTTTATGATTTGGGCTTACAAAAAATTTAAACTATTTGAATAAAATAAACGAGTGTAATACAATGTAGATTGTATTTTATTCCTTTTGTAAAAAAAATTAAATGGCATATCAATAAAGCTACCAATAAATAATCTTACATGACAGAGGTAAAAGAAAACGGATTTTTAAGTTTTAAGAAAGATGCAAAACTTCTAATAAAGCAATTTTTTACGTTCTTATTGAGTGTCTTTAGTTTCAAATAAACCTTTTCTAAATGATTGCAAAGCATTTTTGTTATCCCATGATGTAATAAATGAAAATATAATAATTTTTTATAGCATCTAAAACTCCTTCAACTGAAGTAAAAAACAGAAACTGAAATAAAATCTATCATTACAGTACTAATCAAAACATTATGTACTTTTCTTTTTTATATCAAAACTTGTATTAGCTCAACAATCTAGTACCAGCTTAACGACGCGCATATATTGATATTGTCAAGGGCAGATGTAAGGTAAAGACTGTATGTTAATAATATTTATTGCAAGCTCCAAAAAAAAAAAACCCCACATGATTTATACACCATCTACCTTTTGATTTCTTAATAAAAAAATGATTGCGTTTTATTTACAAATTGGGAAGGGTTGTATTAGGACGCAATGGTGCAGTTTTTGTGTGTGTTACACAAGAAAAAAAACTTTTGTTTATGATAGAACAAAATACCACTCCGTCTGTCATTATGTTTTCTTATGATAGAAAATCGTCTATGCCGAAAATAATGTCAGTGGTTAATGGAATATACAAGAGCGAAAAACCTGAAGATGATAAGCTGTACCTTTATGAAGTCACTGAATACTCAGAAATACCAGATTCGGAGGTACGCTTATTTTTCTTATCAAGCTTATTATAAAGTATACAGAATAAGTCATTTCTTGTGGTTATATTATTTAGTAAAAAGCGCTCTTTTACAGTCACTGGTCTTTTTAAATTTTTAAAATTTTCATAGCCTGATTATTTCCAAATAATATAAATTATTAAGTCAATATAAGTTTTTAATTTAAATTTTACAGATGCTTATTATTTAGTTTTACTTTAATACTTTTGAAGCAGAAGGATGAATTCCACCAATATTTAGACAGTCCTAAACAAATAACTCGTGCGAAATTCCACGCATCTCCATCCCTTGTCGTTCGTGTCGATGCGTGTGAACACAGCTTTCAGAAGGAAGACAAAGATAATAAGGAACATACAAACGACAGAGAACTAGTGAAAAATCCAGATTTAGTTCCTTCGAGTAGCTCAGATGATTCTGATATTCGACAAGAAAAAGAATGTTATGTTAACAACGGAATTGAAAGGGATACTTATTTGATTCCTTCCAATATGATTGATGTCACAAAAAATCATGACATATGTATAGAATTTCCAATAGACATAGGTGACATGGACATAACTACTAAAAACGAAGAAAACAAAACAACGGAAACACATACTGAACAGACTGAAAATCTCAACAGCAATTCTACTTACTTCGTTTTGAGTGCAGATGAGAATAAAAAGGTATGTTATTAATTTCTGTTATATTTTATGAGGGTATTAAGAAAAATATAGCAATTAAGAAAATAATTCCTGACCTGCATCTGCGTGTTATTCAAATCTTCATTTGGAACTTTGTTGAACTGTTCATTAAAAGCAGAAGTATATGAATTGTTGCAATTGTGGATCAGCACGTTAAATAGAAGGACCTTGAATTTTACTTAAACATCTATCGAGTCTGACGTCGCTCCGTGCATTTTGTTGGGTTTGCGCTCTCAACATGTATGTGGCTAGAGGTTTAATATACCTCGGCATAATACACACATTGTCAGCCTCAAAAATTCTGAAATATATGATATGTATTTAAAATAATAATAATAGATAAGCAAAAGAAACTGTTTGAAAGGGGTTTTTGGGAGATAAAGATATGCGTATATTCATACAAAGGTTGATCATCTAAAACTAGTTAAACTTAGATGATGTAGAAATCAAACTTCTTAGTTCAGTTATATAGAATTAAAAACACAAATTATATGTCATTTTCACACAAAAATGTAGGTATTACATATATTTGTTTATTAACCCCAATTAAAAAAATCCAACATTTTTGTAGTCATTGGTTCCTGAATTTACCAGTTGTAAGGACGAGTCCAAAAAGAGCGAACTGCAAAACTCTGGAAAGAACGGTACCACTTTATTTATTTTCTTTATTTAAAAGCTACTTATCAAACTAATCAAAAATACACATTTTAAAATTTTTTTTCAAATCTAAAAATGGCGGAGTTTTGAATGAAAAACATAATTTTTTTAAACAAAAATTAATCTTTTTTTTATTTGATTAATAGCACTTTTTTCTTTCGGTAAAAAAACTAATTTTTATCAACAGAGGCGTCAGAATGCAAGCAAGTGGATGGACAAGATATTGAGAGGATGTATTTTGAGCTGAGTAAACCTTTCTGATGTCAAATAATCGGGACTCAACAGAGTGTCTATAAGAGGAGATTTTTATTGGTTATCAACTTATTAGCTTTTACTCATAATATCCTACAGGACGGAGACACAAACAAGGAAGTAGAATATTCAGATTATATATCAAAAGTGACCTCCTGATGGTACTCAAACATATGGAAATTCACTCATTAGATAATTGCAAGTACTTCCCGGATATGGAAACTTCCTTTTGCAAAGAGCTAACAATGCTAGATTCATTCATTGCTATTATGGTTACATGTACATATAATATCTTTTCAAGTTAAATTGCAATACTATTTAAGCGGTTTCTCTTTTATAACGGTTTGCAAAATACAAATTTCGTTACTTTGACATTTCTGTTGAAATCAATGTTGATGTGACGATGCACTGAATATGAATTTTTCAAATGTAATTTATGACCCAATAAAATAGTCATATTTTCAAGCCTTATTACTTTGTTTACTACGGTACCGTATAGAAAAATGTACGCACAGTTTTATGTTAAAAAATGTCAATGGTACATGAGGTACAAAACAATATTCACATATGACAAAATAAAGGTCAGGTAAGGAAGAGTAATCAAACATCACTTTAAAATAATAACGATTTTAGAGGCATTGACAAGCTGTGTAGTGATTATTTGTGGTACACATCAGACTATATCGAATTAATAAGTGTTACTATTGCATGGTTAAATATTTCATACCAATTTGTTTATACAATATCAACATAACGTTTGACATTCCTTATAAATTGTAATTTATCATCCAATGGATTTTTATCACACAGAAATATTCTAAACATTTTCTACTTTTATTCGATCTTCTTATTTCAATTGAAAGTTTGTGGTAACAGGTTCTTAATTTTGTAAAAATGATACACAGACTGTTTGGAACTCTGTTTAGATAAATTTATCGTCAAAGCTATACAAACATCAAGAAGAATCTTATTTACTACTAAACCAATCTCGTACAAAATGATTCAAATATGTTTCTATAACAATACGTTTTCGCCAACTGATAATATTAAATATTCGAATAATTTCTTACATTAAAAATTCCACACGAGCATAATAAATTTCTCATATTTCAACTATGAGTGCATAAAAGAAAATACATAATATTATAAAACTACTTTAAAAAATGAATAAACCCTGTTAAAAGATATCGGTATTTTCATGGCCCTATACGATCGATAGGGGTAGAGGTAGATTCGACTCATGCTTTCAAATCAATTTAACAGCCACAGGGGAAAATCAAAATTTTACATGTTTCTTAATACCCCATATCTTTTCATAGTTTTTGACATTTGCTCAATTTGTTGTTGTTTCGTATTTTTAAACTATCTTCAACGAGAAAATATATAAGATCGCCCCGATTTTCAAGCAATGCATCTTTGTATAAAAAGTTGTCCTGTAATCTTTTCCACCGATTACAATAATCTAAAATGTAATTTTTTTTTGTTAATTATCTAGGGCTGTGTGGTGCACCGAAAAGTTCGGTGCACCGCGATTAATTCCAGCCGATTCGGTGCACCGATCCGGAATTCCGCATTTCGGTTCGGTTCAAAATTTACCTGACGAGTATAAACAAAAATGGCCGCCAGTAGACGCTCAGAAGTGTGGGGACATTTAAGTTCCTATCAGTTGATGGAAAAGAAGATAGATCATCGACTATTTGTACCTTGTGTACATCACAATTTAAATATACAACTGGATGTACCAGCTCAATGTCTGCTAATTTCAATTCAATTGAATTTATTGACAAAAACCACATGTGGCGCAAGTCATACATAACATGAATACAGTATACAAATATAGTTAGTACACAGAATTTCTTCTGTTAATTCTTGTTGATTTAACATCTGCTGGATTAAGAAATCTATAAGAATTTCCTTTACCGTTTTCTTTAATATTTCTAATGTCTCTGAAAACTATATTTAAAAAAAATTCTTTTTCATTTTTTTTAAAAATTGTTTCTAGATATTGTATTAGCATGTTAACCAATAATATCATCAAGTATTCTTTGTATACAGTTTTACCAACAAGTGTTTCCATTTTCTCTAAATATTCAATTTAAGAAGAATACATAACATTTTTTCTTTGTTATCCTTAAGTAAAGGAATCTACAAAGTAAAGATTATTATTTTTATTTATAATGAGAAATATTAAGGCTGATATATGTTTAATCGAATCGAACCGAAAAAACCCCGAACCGTAGCGTTTTGAATCGAAACCGAACCGAATCGAATGCACCCTGAATCGTCCCAGCCCTATAATTATCCAGGTTAATCATACTTTGTCAACAGCTTTAAAGAGAATAAATTGACCGTACATGATCTTTATTTTAGTTTCCAATTTCTTGCTCAGATTCTACACCCATGTAATAACAATTAGTGTAAAGTTGATTTCTAAACCATAAATAAACAATAAAATAGAAAAATTTTATCTTGTTTATCACGCATAATAACTTTTAAATACATTTGATGCGTTTTACATGTAACCTATATTTACCATTGACTGTATCCCTTTGAACATACTTTTAATGCATTGAAAAAAACACAACTATTTTCACCATTGGTTAACCTTTTTAACCATTAAAAAGATTTCCTCGCTGTGTTAATTGCTTGTTTAAAGTCTGTAGATGCATAGTAAAGTTTTGTTTCTGACTAAAGATATGCATTAACACTTAAAATCTTAAAGTAATATATTATCTTATGTACAATATCATAATATTTCCTAAAGTCCGTTGACCTTAGGTTATAAATTCTACATTCTCAGCAATAGTATTCAAACGTTTCTATAGTTTGCAAGTAAAAGATTTGTCTAAAATGTTCGGGGATGTTCGGATCGCCCTTAAATGTGAACATTGTTTGAACAATACCAATAAGATATTCTTTTTAAACAATACGGAAATTAAAAAAAAAAACCCATAAAAAGTGACAACATGACAAAACACACGATACTAGCACTGTTGAACTTAGATGTTTGATAAATATCTTGTTTATTATTATTCAGTTTAACTGTTTATAAAAGTATATTTTTAGTAAATTAACAATTCAAGACACAATAATCATAAATATTGAATTCACATTCAATTATACGTAATCATTACATAACGTTAATAATCCACATATTCAATCTGAAGCAGTAATGAGTAGATAATTTTTAACATCTTCTCTGGATGTCCCCCTTTTATAATTGCGTTGTTTTAATTGATGTTGGTATTTAAGTTAATTGATGTTAATAATCAACCGAAGACACGTTCCAATGTTAAAGTGAAACAATACAAAATCTAAAATGTTCATTTGTCAACATAATAAGGCCATATGGAATACCGAAACCTCACACTGAGGTTCGAAGACACGTTTTGAGTACCGCACAAGCTTTGGTGAGACCCAAAAGATTTTTTACATGCTTCCATTCCTTCGTATTGAGTTGAGATACGTAAACAAATGATTATAGATTTTAAAGTATGATGTCACAGTGATCTCGCGCTATATTTCCCGCGAAAAACTTAGAGGTGGATCAAACATCTATAATGCGTGTACTAGCTATTTCAGTGAACTGCGATACCTGCCTTAGATGATTTGTGGGTTTTTTGGTGGTTTTTTTAAATTTTGATAGAGAGATT
>WFKH01003881.1:18007260-18037346 GCA_016163765.1 Magallana hongkongensis | reverse complement strand
CTTTACATGAAATATACTTTTACGTGAGTTTGGTATGCATCAGCACCAAAGGTCTGATTCCAACTGACGATAGTTTACAATTCAAAATCATATATAGTTAACAATGGAATAACACAATGAAGGATTCACATAATAAGTACAGATGTAAGGAAATCAATTATCAAACAGCTATTGAGTAATTCATGACATTTTAGCAGCATGTACATTAAAGACATAATAAGATGAAAGTTGAAGTGTCAATAAACAAAAACAGAAGTCAATTAAAAGATTAGCTGTCCATATCTGACTGTGCCTCGGGTGGGATTAAGGCTGCACGGAATTTAGAACGTTTTTAAAACAGTTGTCGAAATAGAGAAAAAGTTTTTGTAGCAATTAACACAAAGTCCGAAAAACTTAATTTACACAACAATTTAAAAAAGTCCGAATGATAGAATTTCACACCGTGACAGTTTTATGCGCTAATATACTTGTGTATAAAGACAATCATGTGAAGTGTGTATGCATTCGCTTCTGTTATTTGGTCACAGTATCATCTGCTTTTTTTCATTCAAAATTTTGTTCAATGTACATGGTATAAATTTTATCAAACAAGTTGTTAAAAATATGTTTAAAATATGGATTAATACATAAGGGTACTAGTATTTCAGCTAACATCAGAAATGTTTGTTGAATCATTAAACCATTGTTGTTTAAATCCATTACGTAAAATGATTAGATTAAACTATGTCTACATACATAATTTTCTTATACCAGTGTGAATACGGTATGGATACACAACTAAGTCATTTATTACTATTCATCATTAAGCGGCGATTATCTAGCTACTGAATACATCAATATGTATCATTGTATGCAATATAAAGATAATTAATGACTATGCGTGCCGGAACTCCTATATACAATTTTGATTTCTACATAGAATTGATCTTTAAAAAAACTTAAAATTAGGATTATTGAGCAAATTGAAGAAAATTAAAAGATTTAATTCCAATCATTTTTACAATTTTGTATCATTAACGGTTGCGACTGCAACGCTTAATGATATAAAGTTTGTATCATTAGCGGTTGAGGGTGTCGATATTTGCTTGTTTCATTAAGCGTTAAGGCTGCTGTGCATTTGTGCCGCTTAATGATACAATTCTATCATTAAGCGGCGATTTATCATTAACAGTTGAACATGTCAACTGTTAATGCAAGAATTTATTGCATTAAGCGTTGCAATTGCAACGCTTAATGCTATTTATATCATTAAGCGGCGTTGTATCATTAACGGTTGTTACACACCTACAAACAGGGACCGTGGGCACGGATACAACGTATGTAATTAGAATGCAAATATAAACAAATTAAAAAAAATCTGAACCAGGAAAAAAAAAAAAATAAAAGTCAGATAACAACAAGGTACAAAAGAAAAATAATATTGTATTTATCGTTTACACTTTGGATAAAATTAAACACAAATTACATTTTACAGACTGATCAATTCTCTCTAAAAGTAAAAAACGGTTTTAGGGGGAAGCAAGTCTATGTATTTTCAATCTGATTAAAATACAGATCTCTACATCAGCGCACAGCGCAGCGCTTATGTAGGGATCTGTATTTTAATCAGATTGGTGTATTTTGTAAGAATTTTTTTAAACTTAGAAATATTATATAATTCTCTCTCTCTCTCTTTGTTCTCTGTCTGTCTGTCTTTCTGTCTGTCTCTCTCTCTCTTTGTTCTCGGTCCGTCTGTCTGTCTGTCTGTCTGTCTGTCTCTCTCTCTCTCTCTCTCTCTCTCTCTCTCTCTCTCTCTCTCTCTCAAATTCTTTGATGTTAGTTGATAACTCTCAAAATATCACTAAGTTGACAATGATACAAGGTATGTGTAATTCTTGCTTCTTGCGGCGCTTGCCACAACAGTAACACCGTAAAACATATTATTTAGAATAATGATAAGATTTTAATTTATAAGTGTTCCCATTCTGAGTGTATGCTTTGTATTACATGCTGTAACTGCCATGTTGTGATTTTAGTTACTTAAACTAAGGTTTTGTTCATTCTATGAATATGTTAAAATATGTTACTAATTTTGTTAGTATAAAAGGCCCCTGGCCATATCGATCTATCTTTACGTTGCTATCAATTGCTAGTTCCGTGATATCAGTACTTCCTTGCCATTTATAGACAATGCTATGTCCGTGCCAGTGTATGTGTATAGGGTGGTATTATCCAAGATTTTTGGGAAATAAACCTTTAGTCCAAATTTGTGTTCAAATTATGTATTAATTGTATACTGCGTTTTATTTTAAAGTGACGTTGTGAATTGAAACATCTTATTGTGTTTGACTGAACAGACTCGACGACTACCGTAACATACTTACAGAATAAACGTAGTGTTGTTACTACAAGTTGGAAAAAAGACAACAAACTTTCACACTTAAGTCTCAACCAATTTGAATCTCTTCTACTAATGCATTAAATAATTTTTTCTAAACACGCTTTCTAGATCTGTGATAAAATTGTACCATGACGTTTAAACATGAATCATTTATATAATGAATACGGTATGATTTAAATGGCTTTATATATTGTACTAATGTCAACCGAATGAACTGTAAACCTATGAATAGTTTGTTTAAAGTTGATGTACTTATTAATATATCATATAAAAATAATTCTGTGTTTTGAAACCACAATTTGCAGCTGCAGAAAGAAAAATTATTCCAACATGGTAATTTCATCAAAACTGTCAATATTGGTTATTCATAAATGGCAGAGCAATTTAAGACATAAAGAGCAAAAGTTTAGAAACAAGCAAAGAGACGGACGAACGAAAATTAAGTATTAAGTGCAGGTGACTTAAATTCTTTCAGAAACATAAGTAGAATGTATTGTTTAGTACCCACCGCAATCCAAATTTTATGCTATCTAGTCGAAAGCAACACGAACATAACAAATTTGAATCCTAAAACTGTATTAACTTATTAAAACAGTATTTTGTTAGTCACTTACTATTGTGACAGTTAACAATTTATTTCGTTTGCAAACATTTAAAAATCATAGATTTCTCTTTTAAGTGAAAAAAGTAAAATACACCATGGCACCATTGATTAGTCAATTTTTATACCAATATATTTGTAATGTGATTCTAGTGTTTATAGAGTTGTGAAAAGTGTTTTGTAAACCACCTGCGTTACGAAAGTGTCAGAAAATGTGTACAGGACAATAAATACAAATTGTAAATACAAGTCTATAAGTAAAAGCTTTAAAAGTTTTTATTACATTTTACCAAGTACTCCAGTACTCGATCATAAAGGCAGGGATTAGGACAAATCACCCCCAAGAAAAATTCCCCAAAGTACAACCAAGGACAACTCGCCCCCAATTCAAGACAACTTGTCTCCACTGAAGACAACTCGCCCCCAATTTTTTTTGAATCTTTATTACCATAATATTTTTTGCTTCTTCTTACAAAACAATTTATATATTTTTTTTGATGTTTATATTTGATATTTTTTTACATTCACAAAACTATCCATCACAAGTTAAATTATATAATTATCTTTGACTTTATTTGTAATCAACAAATGCAGCGAATGTATTGTGACAAAGTAATCTGTTTTTCATTATTTCTAAAAACTATTTCGTAAAACATTTTAGTTAGCCAAATAAACGTTTAAAAAGAACCACTAACGAATTTAGGAACAGGACGTAATCTAAGTATAGCACCATAATTGTTTAAAGTTTTAAAATACCTTACATTTATCATGAGTATGACCAATGTAATTAGGAAATCAACAATCAAACTGTGAAGTTATGATACTCTTGTGATAATAACAATTACTGAAATAAAATCATTATTATGATGAAACCTAAGCTGTAATTAATTAAAAGGACATATTTATGGATAATTTTGATTCAAGTTAATGACTAATTAGCGTATGCAACCTCCTTGGTTTTCATGAATTAAGTTGATGATTTACTGGCGTATCCAAGCTGCAAAGCTGCTTAAAAGTGATTAACAATATGGAAATGTTAAACTATTCAAAGTCAAGAAATTTGCCAAATGAACAAAGAAAAAGAACATCTGGATGTGTAAATGAATGTGCATATATGATATAAATAAAATATAATTATCTGAAACGTGCTATAAATAACTGAAGTAGAAAAATAATTCCATTATTGCTTTTGTTAACAATAAAATTAAGAGTCGATATACTAAAATTACGTTATAATTATCGAAAGTAATCGAAAAAGTAGCACAAGGTGCAAATCGAATGTGTATAAAATATGTTATATACATGTATATGTTTATAATTGGGGGCGGGTTGTTTAAGACTGCTGCCGAGTTGTCCTAGGGGCGAGAAGTCTTGGGGCGAGTTGTTCAGCATTCGAAAAGCAAGAGAGTAACTCGTTACAAAATACAGACCGATTTGACATCCGTTATAAAAAAAAATCGAAAGACCTTCATATTTTGACACTTACTTACATTGTTCTTCATGATAAGTTTTAACTGATATAAGATATTATCTTTCGATTTTATTCACTTTGAACCCCCCAAAACAGTGATTTTTCTCTGATAAGAGAGATAACTCTCTGTAGGATTAACACATTAAATCATAATAACTGTTTTAAAGGTAAATGTACTTGATATGAACAATTTTGATATACTGTTTTTATAAATTTTGATATTAAAGAAAGGATGGTCAGTTGTTTTTTGAATTTGCTATTAGATATCGGTAAATAATAATGAAGATTTACAAATAAAACGTATCGAAATCATATTATGAAACATAACATTTATATCTACATGTACAAAGACCATTTTTATTTTTGATAACATGAAATTCATAACATGTGTATTTAGTCAGCCAGAATATATATATGAGTCAATGTATATGTTTTGCCTTTGATATTTTGTTTGTGGCATGAGTCTTTAACAAAGAATATCTGTTAACTATTGCTCAACAAAGGTTTGATGAGATACATTGCATTTGATATACAAATCAGATGATGATTTTGAAATATCATTGTTATGAAGCGAAAAAAAAATTTAAATAGTGGACACGTGGATGTAACACTTTTCAGCATGAATAACAACAATATGAAGCTTTGCCATCCAGTCACTTTCCTAGACCTTTTGGTTACCTTTCAGTTGCCTGAATGGCAGAGCTTCATCCTGTGAACTTACAAATATAAATCGATGACATGATGTAAACTATGTTCACTGTGTACTGGATCGTTCTTGACCGCTGTGCAAAGGACATCCAATTTTAAAAAGCAATAAAGCAACCTTTTATCATTTTGCTTGACATATTTTTTTTAGTACTAACCGGATTTAACTTTGTTCCAATTACGCTTTCAACGGTGGAAAGGTAATGAAGTTTATTCATTAATCAAATGTGTAAAACGTTGCATAGAAAACCATTTCACCAATTCAAAAATGTTTTTACTTCTTGAATATTCACCTTTAAATAATTATCAAAATATTCAAGAGACGTAGCGCACGAGAAAAGAAAAAAAAATATATATCAAGTATATTTGAATATTTTCCTTACATATTAACATAGTAAATCAAGTGCATTCGTAAACCTATTATTATGACAGCCTCCATGTATGCAATTTGACTGAAATCCATCATCAACGATGACAAATTCTTAATTTAGCTGAAATTGTATGTTTTATTGTGAAAATGATGATGGTGATGAACAACGTAGAAAATATTTTTTAAATCTTTTTTTCAACCAGACATACTTTGACTGACACAATTACATGGTTTTTTTTTTCATTATTATAACCGTGTATAACAGTACATATGGGTAGCATTGTGCAAGGTGTTCTGTAATTTATTGTTGTCATATGTTCATGTCCATTGTTATACAAAACATTCTGTAATAAAATTATAGTGAAAAATAAAATTGAGAACAAAATCAATTCACTCCCCCCTCCCCTAATAATAATGTACTTAATTAAACCCGATCAAAACAAAACAAAATATTCTTATTCACTCAAGTTAAAGTTTCACTCAAGTCAAGTTTAACTAGTTAAAAGTAAAAATACACATCAAATAGTCCTTTCATGAATGACTATAGACAAGGTTTGAGTCAATTACTTTGAAATCTAATTAAATGCTTTCAATTATATTGATAATTTTATCAATTGCTTGCAATTACATTGATTTTTTAAAACGTAATTCTTTACTCTCAGTTACTTTGACAAATGTAATTAAATACATTTATTTATTTAGTTTTATTTTTAAAAATCTTAAGAACAAATACATGTATAAACAGCATTGAATTACACGATGTTTTATGTACGGTAATGTTTCTAAAGGTTGGAGTTCATTTTAATCATTATTTATAGATTTGACATTTAACTTCATAGAAAAAAATTTCATTGACATTAAATTCATCCAGTATCAATGAGTTTATGTTTGGTTTTGAACAAAATTTTCTTCATTGGGAATTTTTATTCGGGTGAAAGTTTATTCAGAAAGTACAACTTTGGCTAATACAGCACATCAGTATATAAAATTATAATAACTATAATTATAATACAAGAATAGGATATTTAGACTCCACTGAGTCTAAAAAAGGGAGGTTCTTGGGTATGAGAGGGGTTCACATCAGAACAAAATTAGACCTTTACTTATTGCCCTGGGCAGTGTGTCATGCTGTATAAACATATTAAACTTTATGAGACATTTAATAATTGTGTAACCAAAGGCCATGCCAAACAGGTATACAAACTAAACAGTATTATAATACACCATTTTAAACTTAAACTTGGATAAAAAAGTAATTGAAATGTACTTAAAAAGCAATTGAAAATACATGATATTTAAATACATGTACATTAAATTGATTGTAGTTGAAGGCGGACTCAATTACAAAGTTTCAATTTATTATTTAAGCTCAGTCACAAATACTTTTATCAACTACCCCATTCCTGATAATAGAATCAAAATTGAAATTAAAACAGCGTTATTTTATTTTCAAGCAAACCGCAAGTTTTATTTAATGAGTGCCTGTAATATGTACTACATAGGACAGTGAGACAGTCCCACCAAATCGTTTTAATAATCGTCACGCGAATAATGTGATGGTTGTAAAAAGGAAGTAAATATACAAGATACTCTTTCCTCTTTCAGTTCGTAGATGACTATGACAGCCGCACCAAGTACTGCATTTAAGGAAATCGCAGCTCAAAACAATTTAATGAAATATTTATGGCTCAGTATTTACACCAAGACAAAAAGCAACCAAATCCAGTCTTTTTTTTCGCAGATTAGTAAAAGATCAGCTTTAAAATAAGATATCTTAGGTGTCTGCATATGACTTTTAAGTCATTCAAAAATAATACTTTAAAATAAAGTTGTACTCTCAGTCACTGTTGTTATTTAAAGCGTTCTGTCCTTGAGTGTGTAAAAGAGTTAAGGAGGCTCGGTGGTCAACAAATTAACCATCAGATCTACCTTAGATTTTAAGATATGATTTGTTTCCCTATAAACTAATATTAACTGAAGAAAAAATCCATAAATTGTACCTTTTAAATTTGGGTATTTTCTTATACTTTTCTATAGAGCTCTTATTAAAAAGGAGATCAATACAGTCTACAAATGGCCACGACCATCGAGCCCTCTTAAATTCAGGAGTACCAAGCTTAGAACACAAGTTAAGAATATTTTGAACTTAAGTGAAATGCCTATTTCATTGTGATTCCCTCCGTTAAACAAATTAATTGCTATTTAATCTTTAAGTATTTGGTAAATTGATATTGTTGTTAGTTATTTATTTTTGCTTTTTCCGGAACATCTTTATTATCAAAAAAAGTTATGAATCATATTCAAACTTGGTCAAGAAGAAATATTTTTCATAGACTTTTATTTTAAACGGAAAACACACTCTAAAATTCATGACCTAATTCTTTTTTCTTTCTGAAAATGTGTTGAATTCTATTTTTATTTCTAAGTAAAAAAGAATCAGCATTCAATTTTAAATCGCATGTTAGTTTATCAAAATCACAATTTTCAAATTGTAATACAATATTTTAAAAAAAGTAAATAATTTATATCATACATTACATCACTACGAGCAATATTTAATTAAAACTTTTTATTTTTTTTATCTTTTCTTGAACAATTAAAAAGTGTATCTTGTAAAGTTTGTTGAACACACTTGACTTGTCATTACAATCGTAGCGAGCAAGTTAAAAGGGTCTCAGCACTGATACGATGGTTGTTCGGAAATTATTGAGACAACTCGAATATTTCACGTTCTAAGTGACGAATTTTGGTGAAAATTGGCATAAACATGAAGAAACCCCAACAAATAATTAAACAAAGTAATATTAAAAGAATATTTAATATTTTGTTTACGACGGTAGATAAACAAGTCGATGGTCGGAGTAACCAGAGCAGGCATGAACTTGGATATTAAAAAACTTAAACATCTACTTTCTAAGTGTCTGTAGAATTACAGTTAATGATAAAAGAAATCAAATTAAATATGTTCATTTTGCTGTTTTTTGCGACTAACTTTTGATCAAGTTTCACTTATGTTCGAGCTGAAACAGGGATATGGTACGAATATATTTACCAAGCAATAGAAATCTGACAACGACTTTATATTGAATTTTGACGTCAAGACGGCGTAGCGAATATACATCAAACTGGTGGAAATCTCATCAGAAGACCTCTTAAGGTCACGCAATTGTTTAAACAAAAACTATACGATGACAAGGGATTAAGAGCTTCAGTTCATCATATTTTTTACTGATTGTTTAACTAGAATTAAGACAAAGGGACTAAATATCAAGTACTTTTTACACACTAACTGTTGTTAACAGTTCTAAAATATGTACAAAATGACTGCAGGAGACATTCGCAGTAATTTGACTTTCGGGTTAAAATAACTCGATTTTTTTCCCCCACAAAAAGCAAGAATGGGAGAAAATATAAATGATGACAATTTGAAATTAAAACAAAAGATGGGAAATAAAGAATAAATCTTATTTCCGTTCGATTGTAAGGTGTTTAAAACAAAGGAGCAATGAGAAGCGTTAAAATAACGTTGCGAAAACTTTGCGGTTGCGCCGAGTCACTGGACGAAGGCACGTTGATCCGCTTACCAGGAATGATCTATTCATGCCATGGACAAGAAACGTTTCACAATGATAAACTCTATCCTGATTTACGTTTTGGTGAAATTTCAAGGGTTTATTCTTTTTCCTAAAAGAATAAGAGAAAATGTCTCAATAATTTCCGAACAACCCTCGCATATATGAATAAAGAAGTATGAGAAAGATAATTTGACCATGTATTGAGATTAAATATATCAATTTGTTTAATATTAGTGTAACCAAGCAGGAAGGAAGTCCATAAGCAGCCCTTTCATTCTACAGATTTATTAAACTTTTTAAAGCATTGACCTATAAACAAAGAAATAATACTTTAGGCATAAAATACAATTGTTCATGTACTTTTAATATGTTTAGTTTCTATAATTTTTTGACAATAAGCAACCGTTACTACAGTATTCATTTATAAGATAAAAACATGTTTTGTAACAATTTGATATTTGAACTTACAAACAAGTTTTAAAAATCACTGTGGCAAGTTCAACTGCAAAAATACGAAAAAGCTTAAACTTTGCAATTAAAAAAATGCCCTAATCACTATAACGGCAGTAAAGAAATATAAAAGTAAATATAATATTAACACACCACAAGAAGTAGCCGAATAAATCTGAATTGACCATCAGTGTTACAAATGTAGTACTGCCCGATTTTACTTAGTTTAAACGGTTACTTATACTAATAGGGAATCAAATTTATTAGATAATACATTTTACCAATGAAACTAAAGATAACCATAAGCGCGCAACAGAACTTCGGATGAATAATATTGAAAATTATACTGCACAAAACGAAAATAGAAAGATTCATAAATCCATCCGAATAAATACCTATGAAATAAACAGTAATGAATCTGTTTTGCCACACTAGTTCAGTTTTGAAGATGACATCGATTCAGGAATCATATAAAATTATGTAATTATATACTAACGAAACGAACTTATTAAGGTGGAATAACACACCTGGAAAAAGTCACTCAGATTAAAAGTAAATTATTTGATTATGAAAGATATAATGATAAATAAACTGTACATATGTCAGATAAGCGAAAAATTTGCAGTTTGGGGATGAAAAATGAATATCTAAAAAATTCAATTCAATAAGTAACAACAAAAGCCCCTGCGGGATTCGAACTCAGGATGTATGGATGACAAGCCCGACACATTATCCACTCGGCTATGGAGTAAGTTACTGTTGCCGTCGATAAAATCCTTTTAATAAAACGAAATGTCGTTTCGATCAGAGGTCAGCCATTTTGTGATAATGTGTTATTCCACCTTAAAACACTACTTTAGATAGAATATCATTGAACGGCGTGGTTTACGACTGTTCGTGTAATTTCCGCCCTAGGAGGGATTTTCCACATTTTTATGTACAGCTGTTGTTCTAGTAATGTTTGTGATACAGTTGTGATACTTACATACATCATATTAGTTGAATGGTTATTGTGAAGCTTTGGGACAAGGAATTAAATGACACTTGTTTACAAGATGTGTGTCGCCGAAAAATCTATTTTCATGATTGGTAATGTTGGTTTTTATATCCATTTATATAGTATCTGTCATGTTTTTAAGTTTTTGTTAAGAAATCTGGAATTTGTAATTACGACATGTACGCAATTTCAAGGTCAATATTAAGTTACATGTGGAAAGTTTAGCTCGTGTTCTAAAAAGTGTTTGAAATTGAAAATCAACATGCACGCTTACCACTATGGCATTGAATGAGAAAAAACAATTATGCAAATGTCGTGTTTTTATTCAGTTTATTGTAACTGTAGTAGATACAAACTTTGGCATTTTCTGCTACTAAATCCCCATAATGATAAGAAACTTGTAAACAATACTATTTTAACAACATGCAGAATATTGAGTCAACTTTTTGAGAAGATGAAAATCTGCTCTTAAAAACAATGACTTGTAATACATATGTATTACAATTCCACCTCATCATTTGGTATTCACTGGCTTTGCAGTTTTTTTTACATTCCATATGACAGCCATTTCCTAAATAGTACAATAATGTCTTTAACATAACTGATAAAGGTTTTTCTCTTTTATTTATTGCTTATCAAAAAATGATGTCAAGGGGTAACACATTTCTCTTCTTGATACACTAGTAATTTATTTATACATGTAGCTTGTCTGATTCAAGTGCCAACAAAACAATATGTGGTTTTAGTTTTAGTCCTAAGTGATCTTCTGCCTACATCAATCAAGATCATGTCAGCTGGTTCTACTTGTAACCATCCATGGAAAGAAGATTTTGGTTTTAAAATCAATGAATCTGTTGGGTATGGTGTGCATGAACAGTTGATAATAACTAAATAAGTTTTATCGGTGTGTAATCTAATAAAAGAACTCGCGAACAGTCACAGTGTCATGTAAAAATGCACAAAAAACATTTATTACCTAAAAAAATCATAATTCTTAAAATATTTATTCTATTACAGAGCATCAGTTAAGAACTTACCAAGCATTTTAAAAGGATTTCTAGATATAACAAATCAAGGTTTGTAAAGAATTATTTTGAATGTAGCCTCTTTTAATTGCAAAATGCCTTGGTGTCAAATCAGAATTATCATCTTAACATTTTTTGCTTCACATTGTTTTGTTGTATACTTACCTTTTCATTGAAGATAATTTAGAGGAAAGATTGAAAGAACCTATGAAAATTTGCATCAGCAGTCTGGACTGTAGACTATACACAGTGTTAGATAAAAATAATACAAATGCATTAACCTTGTGTATAGTTACAAAGAAAGTACAAAAATGCACTGCGTTTACGTGCACATGTCCTGACGTACGTAGTCGACGATTTATCAACACAGACTATGGCCAGGTCATACCAAATTCTAAATCAAAATTTGGGATCACGAATCCCATATGCAAATTCAAGTTCATTTGCGATGAAAGAATCTGCGATACAGCACAAAGAGATTTCACAATCACAGAAAATAACCGTTTTGAAAATCCGGTGAAATACACCACTACCATGGATAGGCTTTTAAAGGAAAATAACATTGGACTAAAAGAAGGTGATTATTTAAAGTAACTGAAGTTTTTTGTTACATGTATCAGTGTGATTTAAAAGAAAATTTTGTAAAGATAAAGTCAAAGAAATTGTACATGTTATTTATTTTCAGGAAATACCACTTGGTTATATTTTCTGATTTTTGCAATCGGAGTCGGAATAGGGACTGTAATTGGAAGCCTAGCAACATATATTTGGTTTAAAAGGTAAATCTTATTATTTACATGTAATATCCTTTTTGTGATAATATGATTTGTTTGATCATCGAATTCTCATTAATAGACAACAACAAAAAATTACTTTGTGTGTACGGGTTAGATCTGTGCACTATCATGTAACA
This sequence comes from Magallana hongkongensis, assembly GCA_016163765.1. Taxonomy (NCBI): domain Eukaryota; kingdom Metazoa; phylum Mollusca; class Bivalvia; order Ostreida; family Ostreidae; genus Magallana; species Magallana hongkongensis. Next base: position 18,024,859 of record WFKH01003881.1, on the reverse strand, counting down.
GACAATAGTAAAAACTATTGTTTTATAATCTAATATTATCTTTAAACTATTTTAAGAAGAAATATTAATGTTTAACTTTTATTGTTTGCAATTTACTATTATTATTAAGCTCTTCCGTTTTCCAACGGAAGACCTTATTGTTTTCGTTCGGTTTCTTTTTCCCTATTATTATTTTTTTTCTTACAAAATTTGTGCACGCGATTTATCGAAAATGGCTCGGCCGATTTCCATGAAACTTTCAGATCTGATAGATATTGATCTGAACTTAATACACATTTTTTTTTGTTTTGATGATGTCATTTCCGTTCTTGAGATAATGACGTTTTAGCGATTTTCAGAGGGTCGGCTTGTCCAGGGATCTCCTCCTAAACGGTAAAAGATATTGAGTTCAAACTTTCAGGGATTTTAGACAAGATATTGTAGATATGTCATTTGGCATTCATATTTGTCATGCTCAAAAAGCGTTAAAGCTCGCCTGGTCCCAAAAATTGAGACTAAAAAAAAGTCGTATTTTTTCATGGTTTTCTTTGTTTATCTCCTTTCTGAAAAATATTTTGTTAAGACATGTAATGTAAAAAAGTCAAAATTTACAAGACCCATCGTTTAATATCAAGAAAAAGGGGCTGGCCCCTAAAATTAAGGAACAAGAAGGGTCTAAAGTCTTTTATGTATCGCTCTTTACTAAAGAATATTTTGTAATAGATCATAGAAACAAAAGTGTTTATCTTACTGTTATATACCCATTCAATATAACAATCTTCTCATGTGTTTCGTAATTAGGGGTTTTTAGGGGTCAGAAGTTCAAAACTTTGATAACTTTTATCTCGTAAAAGAAAAACATTTTGATACGCAATATAGAAGAAAAGATGCTCATAATGATCTACTGGACAATATTCAATCATCAAAATTTCGTTAAACGGCCCCGATAAGGAGATAAGGGTCGGCCCCTAAAATGTTCTTTCTCAGATATCTCAAGAACGGTAACAAATTACAAAACACTTGATGAACAAAATGTGTTTAGTTTTAAGTGACCTTTCGTTCAATACTAAGAAAAAGGGGCTGGCCCCTAAAATTAGGGAACCAGAATGGTCTAAAGTCTTTTATTTATAGCTCTTTACTGGTGAATATTTTGTAATAGATCATAGAAGCAAAAATGTTTACCTTACTGTTATGTACCCATACAATATAACAATTATCTCATGTGTTACGTAATTTGGGGATTTTAGGGGTTAAAATTCCAGAACTTTGATCACCCATATCTCAGAAAGGAAAAATATTTTGAAATGCAGTACAGAAGAAAAGATATTTAAAATGATGTACTAAACAATCTGCAATCATCAAATTTTCGTTAAACGACCCCTATATATAAGGAGAGAAGGGATCGGCCCCTTAAATGTTCTTTCCCATATATCTCAAAAACGGTAACGAATTTCTAAACACTTGATGAACAAAATGTGTTTAAAATTAAATGACTGTTCATTTGATATCAAGAAAAAGGGGCTGGCCCCTCAAATAAGGGGACCAGAGTGCTCTAAAGATTTTTATCTATAGCCCTTTACTGAGAAATATTTTGTGATGGTTATAGAAGCAATTTTATGCTTTGCATGTTAATTTTACAGTTATGTATCCAAGCAGTGTAATGATTTTATCGTGTGCTACGTAATTTGGGGTTTTTAGGGGTCAAAAGTCCAAAAGTTTGATCACCCATATCTCAGAAAGGAAAAAGATTTTGAAATGCAGTATAGAAGAAAAGATGATCAAAATGATGTACTAAACAATATGCAACCTTCAAAATTTCGTTAAACGGCCCCTATAAGAAAGTAAGGGATCGGCCCTTAAAATGTTCTTTCCCATTTATCTCAAAAACGGTAACGAATTTCTTAACACTTGTTCAGCAAACTGTGTTTAAAATTAAATGACCTGTCATTTGATATTAAGAAAAAGGGGCTGGCCCCTTAAAATTAGGGATCCAGATGGGCTCTAAAGTATTATATCTATAATCGTTTACTGAGAGATATTTTGTAATAGGTTATAACAGCAAAATTAAGTATAATACGTTTATATATCCTAACAATATAATGATTTTTCATGCATGACCTAATTAGGGTTTTTAGGGGCCAGAGGTAAAAAAGTTAAATCTTTTCTATCTCAATTGGAAGAAATACAAGTATTTAAAAAACAGCGTAAGAGAATTTATAAAAAGCGATACAGAAAAGCATTAGTACCCCACTCCTTTTTCCAGATTATGTTTTGTTGTCGAAAATCAAAGTCAATGATGTCATATCACCTTCTTAAAATCTGACGGAAGACCTCCTCGTTGCTCGCAACGAGATCGTGTCTAGTTATTATTATTATTATCATTATTAAGGTCTTCCATTTCCAACGGAAGACCTTATTGTTTTCGTTCGGTTTCTTTTTCCCTATTATTTTTTTTCTTACAAATTTTGTGTATGCGATTTTTCCAAAACTACTCAAGCGATTTACATGAAACTTCCAGATCTAATAGATAATAATCTTAACCTTATTGCAATTTTTTTTTAATGATGACGTCCTTCCGGTTTTGAGATATTAACAATTTATGGATTTTAAGAGGGTCGGCTTGTCCAGGGGTAAACTCCTAAACGATTTAAGATATTTAGTTCAAAATTTCAGGGATTGTAGACAAAAGGTTGTAGATCTGACATTGGCATTTATATTGTTCTGTGACCAAAAGTGCTGAAGCTCGCCCGAGCTCGAAAATTAAGATTAAAAAAGCATCGTGATTTTTCGTGGTTTTCTTTAATTATCTCTTTTCTCGAAAATATTTTGTTAAAACATGTAGAACAAAAAACTTTATAAAATCAAGAACTTTCATTTGATATCAAGAAAAAGGGGCTGGCCCTTCAAATTAGGGACCGAGAGGGCTATAAAGTCTTTAAATCATAACTTTTAACTATGAAATAATTTGCAATACATTATAGAAGCAATTATGCTCATTATAACGTTATTGACCTATACATGACAATTGCTTACTACTTCGTTACGTAATTAGGGATTTTAAGGGGCCAGAAGTCCGAAATTTTGATCCTCAATATCTCAAAATGGAGGAAAATTTTAGAAAGAAATATTGAACAAAAGATGCTCAAAATAATGTGCTTAACAATATACAACCATAATTGTTTTGTTATCCGGTCCCGAAAAGGAGTTACAGGGTCGGCCCCTAAAACGATTTACTATTTATCTCGAAAACGGTACATATTTTTTTAAACACTTGTGGAACTAAATGTGTTTAAAATGACAAGCGCTTTCTTATGACATCAAGAAAAAGGGACTGGCCCTTCAAATTAGGGGCCGGGAGGGCCATAAAGTCTTTTAATCATAACTTTTAACTGTGAAATAATTTGCAATACATTATAGAAGCAATTATGTTTACCATAACGTTATTGACCTATACATGACAATTGTTTACTACTTCGTTACGTGATTAGGGATTTTAAGGGGCCAGAAGTCCGAAATTTTGATCTTCAATATCTCAAAATGGAGGAATATTTTGAAAAGAAATACTGAACAAAAGATGCTCAAAATTATGTGTTAACAATATGCAACCATAATTTGTTTGTTATACGGACCCTAAAAGGAGTTATGGGATCAGTTCTTAGAACGATCTTTCTCAAATATCTCAAAAACGGTAATTTCTAAACACTTATTACACAAAATTATATTTAAAATCAAAATACCTTTTATTAATTTGATATGAGCGAAAAGGAGCTGATCCCTCAAGTAAGAGACCTAGAGGGTCTTTAAGATCCCACCCCAATTTCCAGATATGTTTTGTTGACGAGGATCAAAGGCGAGGTCATTCCATCTTCTAAAAATCGGACGGAAGACCTCCTCGTTGCTCGCAACGAGATTGTGTCTAGTTATTGTTATTATTATTATTATTATTGTTGTATGATGTTTTGCTATTAATATCTATTATGAATTGACCTCTTTTGAGAAACATTTTTATATAGGGCTTGTTAATCTTTGCAATAATGACTTATTATTATAAAATAGATTCATTTGTTTGATCACTTTAAGAAAGAAGATATCAAAAACTAAACATTATATATATAATAACACTTTTATACAAGGGAAAACACAGAATAGCCCAAGATTTATGACTAAAAATGAAAATTTGATAAAATAGAGGAAGTTCGGTTTAATCATTAAGTTGACACAAGTCGCCCTACGTTAAAACTAATCAATACATTAATTATTCATTGTTTTAGCCCACATTTTCAATCAAATCAAACGGTCGACACAAAATAAATATGTGCTATTCTGTCCAGTAAATGTTTTCTAAAATGTCTGGAAAGGTGGCTGAATGGCAGAGCAATGCCATTCAGGCACGATTTTACCTTTCAGTCACCTTTAAGTTGACTGATAGCATCCTGTGCGAATGTCTAAGAGCTGGTTATGGGTAAAAATTGTTGATTGACTCTAATTGAAAACGTTATTTGTGTTTGGTCGATACTTTATAAGACCCAATTTATGAAAAATGAATTATCATTTTTGTAAATGAAAAACAACATGATTGTTTTATTTATATTGCGGTGGTTTAGTTAAAGTAAAACTCATCTATTCTAGAACAAATATAAAAACCTTTTTATGACTCTGTGTTACTGTTTTGTATGCGGTGTTAAATGTATCAAACATGATGATGACAGCAAATAATACCATTATAATAAAACAAGATATTTATACATCTATGAACATAATTGTCTTTATTAAAGGACATATTTGCTGCCTAAAACCTCATCAGTGGTAAATGGAACATACAACAGGGAAAAAACTACAACGGTTATACATGATGTCACAGAACACTCAGAAATTCCAGAGTGCAGTAAAACAACCTATTATGAGGTAGACTTCTTAATCAATATTTATGCTTATTGTTAGGTGTAATGGCAAAACAATGTTACTTTCCTATTTAATCAAACGTATTTTTTAGCTAAAAATGTAATATGGTTTCATGATAACACAAGAATATAAATGAATTATATTTATCACTATCTTGTGTCCAGATAGAGCGGAGCTTCTTCGTGTCTTTATGTTATTCGATGGCTTCAACACATCAAGTTTTCAGTCACATTACTGATAAATCGATTGGAGTCTTTAATTTTCCTCTATGTTGTCAGTGTATGTTTTCGATGGATATTGTTGACGCGTTCCAATGAAATGTGTAAAATCAAAGCTGGAAACGTTCATGACTAAGTAAAAGTACGGAATACCAAACTTTTATACCTTTTTCAAATATAATGCAGGAATTATTTAGAAAACGCAAATGTTACACATTTTGATTGTGTTTTTAGTCGTAACCCATGTTCTTTGAGCATGAATAATCAATAATAGCGCATGTACTTACAGCTGGAAAATGACGCCAATGTTATTTTTGCAAGAGCAGAAAGAATACCTAACGTTGGATCGTTAAGTGTATTTAATTTTTGTTACTTAAAGGATGTGAAGTTTTCTAAATTTATAAGCGGTGGGCCGCTAGGAGGAACATTTTTATTATTCATCAGTAGAAAATAAACCCGAAAGTGCTCATATTTTGAATTGACGTCAAATGAAATGAAGTAGGTGAAGGTTCAACATATGTAAAAAAAAAAACAACCTAGCAATTGTACTGTAAAAAAAAATTTCAGTCAAGAAAAAAATATTGCACTTTAGGACAAACACCATAATTGATGGTCACAGTGCCGCTATCCTTGAACTTTAAATTGGATAGAATAAGATAGGATATTGTCATAAACGGTAAATAGTACCTAGAAAAAGTTATAAATCTAACATTTTATACTATCCATCCTGTCGAGCACACATCAACCAAAATACAAAAATAAAATACATTACATTACACAAACTTGACTGTTAATGATATACTGATTTATATACTTCTTTAAAAGCTGCAAAACAAAGTTTAACGATGCACAAATTGTAATAAAAAAGAAACCCTTTTTTATGCAAAAGTGTTTCGATTTTTTAAATTCCTCATTTTAAATTTCATCGAATATAATGGAAAAGAAAGCTTTAAAGTACATACGTTCGTAGAATTAATAATACAGCTATATATGATGGATGCAGGATAGAACAAGGATTTACTTGTAACCTTTTAATAGCGACACCGTATCATTGAATTAGTATGACTTGCTTATTTTGTTGAAACAATGTGAAAATTTACGATTGAATTGCACCAAAACAAGTTTTACTTGGCATTTTACAGCCAATAGAAGATTTTCATCACCAACACCAAGAAAGTTTAAGAAATAAAACTCATTCGAAATTCCGTGCTTTTCCTTCTCTAGTCACTCATGTCGATATGTGCGAACACAGCTTTAAGAGTGAAGACCAAAAGAAACAGGATCACATGAAAAACATGGAACAAAAGAAAAAATTTGATTTACTATTTTCGGGTAATTCCAAAAAGACGGATAGTATTGCTATTGCGAACAAGGAAGCTAATTCTGATGATCGACAGGAAAAAGAATGTAATAGTAATGACGCCAATTTCCCTGTTATGGATGAATACATGATTCCTTTACAAAACACAAATATAGAAAAGAATCAGGAAAATATGATGGAATATCCATGTGTTGTTGGTGCTATGAACCACTCACCTAAAGAAGAATGCAAAATAATGACGCATACCGCTCAGGAAGATAATATCAATAGTAATTCAGTTTATTTTGAATTGAGTGCTGCTTCTGAGAATGAAAAGGTATTCAGTATATAATTCAATCAGACAAAATAAAATAAAGCTTACTGCTAACTATTTACTTTTATAATTTGAGTTGACCGTATTTGATGTTTTTATAATACTCAAAGAATGATTCCTTATTCTTTAACTACATTACATGTACGTTATCAAGACTTGACATAGTGAGCACAAATATCACAAAGTTTTACCTTGTGTTTTATTTTTTTTCGCTTTTTCTATTAAACAGTGCTGTAGATCTTTTGATTTAGTTAAATATTTTCCCACGTAAGCAGTGATTGTATGATATTTCAATTTTTGTTCTGATAAAAATATTTTACAGCTCTTGGTTCCGGAGTGTACCATTTACCTTTGTGAAGACCAGGGTAAAAAGGCCGACAGGTTGGAAACAAAACATGTTAACCAAGAAAGGAATGGTACTACTTTTTTCGACTTTTATTATTTTATCTGTAAAATGTACAAGTACTGTGAAAAAAGAATTGTTTTAACAAAAGTTTATTTCACATAAATCATAAAAAAAACCCAATTCAATCGTATTTCATGTGACAATAAGAATAAAGCGATGTCATTGTTACAGCTGCGTCAGAATGCGAGAAGGGAGACGATCAGACTACTCAGAATGTGTATTTTGAATTGAGTGAAACTGCCGATTGTATATCATAGAAATAAAAACAAAAACCTCGTGAATATGAAATCTGCGGAACCTTAAATATCAACAAGAAGCGGTTCTAATTTAATAACATTGACACAACTTTAAAATGTCGTACAAGGATAGAAGTTGTTTGACCTCGTTCATTTACAAGGGGGATTTTATTAAGGCACTATAAGAAAACAATATTTTATTATCAAAATTACAAATGTTTACTGAATTAACGAGAAAGTATGAGTAAAAATGGTTCAGACCAGTGTTTGCTTTTTAATACTTTTTAGGTTTTATCATTTGTATCGCCATAAAATGTTTGTTTATTGTAATGTCATTTTCTCTTTTTGATTCAATTAAGGTGGACCAAATGTGGTTTGTCTTTTAAACTCTTTTCATAAAATAAGAAAAAAATTGTGAAAATAACTTTATTACTTTGTGTACAACAGCAGTGTTATGTAGTGCATATAGAACGTTTGTAATTATTAACTTGATGGTGTTGAGATATTAAATATTACGTCATTATTAACAACGAATAAATGTTTAAAAATGCATACTATGCACAGCAGAAGACGTAAAAAGAGATAAAAAAAAATACGAAAAATATTGAAAGAGAAATACAAAGAGAGCTAATAGGAAAAGGAGAGATAGAGATATAGACAGAATGATAGGAGTGGTGTAAACAATTATTGTTTTTTTCAATATCTTCTGTTCCTTTTAGAATAAACATGTTAGACGCATAAATTCTGCAACATTAACTTTGGATGCAAACAGTATTTAATCTCCTCTATTATTATTATTATTATCTATTTGGTATATACTTCCATGTATATATTTGTTCCTTGTACAGGTGAAGGCTTTGGTAAGCTCCTAAACTTGTAATATGTGTTTTAAAAGACGAACATGGGTTTACATCAAACAAACTTCGGTGTATCCCAGCATACTACTGTTTTCTTCAATTTTTGACGAACGTTAATGAAAAAACACATCACTGTCAAATACGTACGAGTAAAATCGATACAGGAAGAAAAATAGGACCTACATGTACCTTTAATATTAAAATATTATTTATTAAGCTTAAAATTATCATTTGGTTAAGAAAACTTCAATAAATTTTAGCTTTTAAATTTTAATATTTTCCTATATCTTTATACAAAGCTCTTTTTCTATAAGAGACCAATACAGTTTAAAATGACCACGACCATCCAGCCCTCTTAAATTCTATAAGATCCTCTGATTTTTTTAAAATATGACACTAATGGGCTGCCGTCATTTTTTATTTAGAACAGAGTCATGCCGTATTCATCTGTTAATACCTAAAAATGCCCAAAACTTAAAATTTTTTTTTATTTCTTATTAAATAAGTTTTGATGCAACAATTTTAATTCCAAGTAAATTCTTTACTTTAGCAAAAAAAGTGCCACGTATTGCATTGTGGGAAATTGGTGTCTGCTAAAATGTTTACAAATATATTGTACCTCCCCCTTCCACATCCCAATGATACTAATAAGAAATTAGGAAGAACGAAAACATTACTTACGAAGATTTATAATGAGAAATGTTGACGTCTTTTCTCTATTCGGAAGTATTTAGCACACCTTGCACAATTTTTTAACTCATCATCCGGATATTTTTAAGGCATTTGCAATGCAAAATCTCTACAGACTTTTTAATTTTAGCTTTTTAATTAAGGCTGACGAATCAAATGAGGCGTTTCAAAGGGGAAAACTTTGATTTTTCATATCATTAAATAAACATCGTTTAAACCCTGAGGTATTTATAAACATCGTAATATTTAGCAGAATAGGTATAAACTGCAACGACACAAGCAAAAATCAAAGTTCACGCTTGTGGCTGTTACAGTGGCTCTTCCATTAACTTACACTTTCATGAACTTACATTTAGGATAAAATAGGAATTTTAAGGTATAAATCACATTTGCAGACAAGGCAAGAAGTTTAAAAAATGTAAATATAAGCGTTGAATCATTATTTTTTTAAAAGATACAGTCTCATAACTGCAGCAATGTGTGCATACAAATTTTCATAACGCGCTAACGCGCGTTACTCAATTTGTATGCACACACCACTGCAGTTATGAGACTGTATCTTTCAAACAATAATGATTCAATGCTTAAATAACCGTTGCATTGCGCGTCCGTTGTTAACTTGCCTTGACTGATTGCCTATAATGATGTCACGTTGTTTTGGAGTCACGAAGAGTTATTTACGTCATCGTTTACGAATCAACAAATCAGAAGCGATTAATTGAAATAGAGGAAATTTTCTCAAAATATTATTCCAAGTCGGTTAATATTAAAAAAAATATTGAACGGTCAATAATTTTCGGACGAACTAATATTACAATAATTCACTATTCGTCTATAAAGAGTTATATAACGTTTTTGAATAAGTTTTCTCGTTCTGTCACAAATGAGATAATTTTATTACTATGCCCCGAAAACTGCTCAATCACGCCGGAAACAGTTATATTGTCCTCCCGGAAACAGTTATATTTCAGAGGAAATAGTTATATTGCCCTCCCGAAACTGTTATATCACCGTCGCGTGCAATTGTTCTGCATATTAATTACGTCGGGTTTGAAATTCTACGCGCCAGTTGCTAAGCAAACGATAACGTAAACAGTTAGCCGAAAATCAAAATGTCAGGACAACGTCAGCGATTCGTTTTAAAATTCGAGATCCTGTAATTGTTTAAGTGATTAAAAAACTTTGATAAATACAATTAGAGCAATCAACTCAAGCGCAAGCGTGCTGAAAAAATCAAACGTCAACTTGGCATATAATTGTAGTGAATTTTACCATCGGGTTCGGGATCCCATAAATAACAACATAATTATATATCCATTGTAAGCAATGTTCAGTTGTTACCTGTACCTTACCCGAGTTGGACGTCGATTTTATCCGTCAGACTTTAGAGGTTTATAACAACTCATAACTCATATTTGTTAGTATCATTGATAAATATATACCTTCACAACAATGGTGTCAGAAGTGTTTGTATATGTCTGATTATTTTTCAGATTAAATACCCCGCACAATAGTTCGTGCATTTTGGCGCCATACTTGATTTTTTTTTCTGTCTTCCAAATTCGATCTGGGAAGATTATTTTTATTTTTTTTTTAAATTAAAGTGTTGGTATAATTTTTTAAAGAACTGTATTGCTTTTCTTGTTTATTTTGTTTTTTTTCTTATTGTTTTTTTTTCGTATTTTTTTTCTGGTATACACCTACATGTTTTTTAAGATCAATTACAACTTGGCTATTTCGTCGGATTGTTTGATGATTTAGTTCATACATATATTAAGATCAATATTAGGTAGGTGTATACAGGAGTAAAAGATCAAGATCATGGCTACTCCTACTGAGGTAAGCAAAGCAGCAATGGAAGAGATAAAAAAACCGAGTCTAGCATGAAAGTAACAAATTTATTGGAAAGAATTGAGAGGTTAGAAAGAGAGCTTGTTGAAAAGGAGAGGATGATTAGAGAAAGAGAAAATATTATTAGAGATTTAGAACATGAAATTAAACAAAGAGACCAGACATTAAAGGAGAAAGAGGAAGAAATGTCTCTATTGTACAAAAGCGGAGAAAAGAGAGATGCATTTGTGGATGATGTGCATGATATGGGTGAAAGGAGAGAGAATGATCTTAAAGAAAAAATATATTCTAGAGATTTGGATGATCAATTAGGCAGATTTGTAGAGCAGAAAGAGAAAAGACTAAACAAGAGTGATCAATGTCATATCATGAGACATCAACTTCAGGAGATCAAACAGAAGACACATGAAACTCTTGAAGAATTTGCGGAGAAGATAGAAGAAATATTCACTGAGGCTTACCCATACAGCTGTCCAGAGTTTTTTTTAGCACCATTACCATTGATGCATTCTTAAGGGGTTGTATGGAGAAAAGAGCTGCAATAGTTACACTTGATAAATATCCTAAAATACTTGACGAAGCAGTTCAACACATGAATACCGCAATTATTAACCAAAAATTAATCATGGGACCAAAGGAATATGTCAGAAAAGTCACATTTGATGATAAAGATGAAATACTATCTAGCACAGATAACAAAAGGTCAAGATCTATTAGTTCCAAAAGAGAGAGTGAATGTTTCAAATGTGGGGAGATAGGTCATTTTGCTAGAAACTGTTCAAAACAGTACCATACATTTTCCAGATCTAGATCACCATCACAAACCAGATCACCCCCACAATCACCATCAAAGTCACAGGAAGATTTAAACTCTCACAAGCTGAGGAAATAGGCCATTCGTCAGCTCGACTCAATGAACCAAGGCCACAACCACATACCAGATTTAAATATTAGAATTAAATAAAACCATGTACCAGTTTGAGACAGAAGGATGTTGTCCAGTTAAATAAAAATTAAAACAACAAAGATGCAAATATAACATGTTTCTAAACTTCACGAATACAACCTTGACACGATGTTTATGAATTATCAGGAATACTTAAAATTAATTTATGTGATTAAGTTCTGCAGTCAAAGATGTCGGATACTCTGATATCTGTCAGATTTTATTAAGATCTTGAAACTTCATGTAGTTTAGTAATGGGTAACAACAATTTACAACATCCTGATAGAAGGTATGGAGAAAGACAAAGTACTTCTCAATGAAATCTTTTAATTTAGATAATCAAACCAATGTGGTGTTTTAACTTAACCAAAAATATTTTAGAACTGAACATTCAATGTTCATTACTTTTTAATACATGTATTAGTTTTTAAATAAGCCCTTATATTTATGCCTCTTGATAACAGTGTTATCTGTTTTTACTTTATCTTTGCATAACCGTTATATGAAACATCACACTTTTGGAGTGCTTTATTTACAGTCGGATTGTCTGATTGTGAACAGCTGTCTAATAGTGTGTTACTTAGTAATTAATTAGAAGTAATACATGTATATGTTTTAAAGTTTTACACGCCAGTCTTTTTAACTATGATGGGGAGGAATGTAGTGAATTTTACCATCGGGTTCGGGATCCCATAAATAACAACATAATTATATATCCATTGTAAGCAATGTTCAGTTGTTACCTGTACCTTACCCGAGTTGGACGTCGATTTTATCCGTCAGACTTTAGAGGTTTATAACAACTCATAACTCATATTTGTGAGTATCATTGATAAATATATATCTTCACAACATAATTACCGAGGAAAAGACAACAGCTTTCCGAAATACAGTACAGCCAGCCTAAATGATTCATTTCAACAAGAGCAGCGTTAATGGACATCATCATTACTTAATTAACTGAAACTAACAAAAACCGATTGACTTTTTACAAAAATTTTGGATTGATTTGTAAAATATAAACACAAAATAAATAATAAAATACACTTGTTAATGAAAAATAAGGTCGTAAACCTCTTTGATTTGTTTAAAAATGTTCTATAACATATTACATGTCTTCTCGGGCAACAATACCAGAATATTTGTCCCTAGGTGACAGGAGAGACCTGGAGTGTTATGTCGCCCTCTGCCTACTGCTGAATATAACAAAGACAATTATTACCCAATCAAAGGGATTTTGTTGTTTTATTACAAATTAAATATTTGCGTATATTTTTTATGTGTATGCAGTTTTGCTTAACTATTTAAACCGTTCTATTGAACTGCCGGTCAATAAACTGCGATCTATTAGGCCGCCGGTCAATGGACATCGATCTATTGGACCGGCAACGTATTTCAGAACATGGGTATGTTAAGGCTTCCCAGCTATGTGTAGAAAGTCACTTGTATTTACGTCATACGATATGACGTCATAATTAACTTTGACGTCACGATTTTCATCCTTCCGATATTTCTCAGGGAATGTATCAAAACGTTATAAGTGAATTCAATTGAACATTAATAAAACTGCTTCTTTCCCTTACATAGACGTTGTTTTTAATACTAGTGATACCAAATTCAATATTATCAATATTGAATGATCAGCAGCTTTAAAGCTTAAAGATTTAAAAGGTAAATAACTATTTATAAACTAATGGTTTGCAGCCTCTCCCTTCTACGTGTAATCTAATAAGTGGAGATTTTTCATGCATGTTACAGCTTTGGTGCAAGTGAAAAATCAAAACAATCTAAGTATATTTCATAATGGCACGAAAACCTTTTGTAATATACAGATGTTTTAACCCTAAATACTAAAAACGGAATTAGGTAATAAAACAATTACATGTATTTAATGCCTGAACAGTCAATAGACCAGAATTTTTTCCCTTGGTGCAGGGGACAGCTCAGTATGATCTATTATTCAAGGGTACGTTTTCTCCAGGTTACGTTTTCTCAAGGGTACGATTTCTTCTGATGCCCCTTTCCACGCCATCTAGCGTCAATTTAGTGCATGACTGTTGGTTTTGCATCGGTGATCGTTTGTTTTGCATCAGTGTTTGTTGATTTTGCAAAAGAGGTTGTTGATTTTGTTTTAAGGTGGTCTGTTTCGTATTTTAGCATGTTTTTAAAAATAAGTTGTTCGTTTTGCGTCAACGTCTTTTTTTTTTTTTTACTCTTTCCGCCGCCCATAGATTGTTTCTTGAAAAGAAGTGTCTGTCATCTGCCCGTCTAACAAAGGATGCTGAGATAAATTAAACTTTATGAACAAATAAGATATTTATTTGATATTATCATAAAACAATAATTGAGAAAAGACAGAAGGATGTTGCACCTATCATCGATAACAAATAAGGTCATGTATTAGCGGCCTGATGCAAAACACGTTCACCGTGTAATAGATTGTTCTTGGCCTCTGCCCTAAGGTCATTTATTTGTTTAAAAACAATTTAAGCATATTTTATAATGCATTCTTTGAACTGTATGTTCTAAGTATATATTCGTTTTTTTTGTTTCGAACACATTTCAATTTTAAAAAATTATTCATTTAATTATTTTTTAAAATCATTATACCCAGGAAACTTATTCTGCATATGTTCATCATTCGACAGTACTAAAAATGTTCAAGACGCCTGTCACATATTAAAAGGAATGCTTTTAAAAAAGAAATACTTCGATGTTACTGTAACATAAAAACATATTGATTGTATTCCCAAACCTTTTATAGATTGTACATGTATAACATTCTCCATTAACTGAATTTATGCATAAATAAATAAACTATTCATTTTTCTCCCACTTCGTAGATGATCTTAACAGCTATACCAAGTTAAAACCGCGTTTAAGGACATTGCAATTCAAGTCAAGTTAATAAAATATTTATGACCTATGTCGCAATGCAGTAGGTAAAAATAAAAAAAAAACACCCCAAAACCATCAACTCGTCTCGAAAAAAGCCCCTTTTGCCGTTATTTTAAAACAAATCAAAAATAAGATGCATGTATATAAGGTGGCTCTGCATATGACATAAAAGGCATTTAAAAAACAGTCAGTCGTACTCTCAGTGTCTTTTGTTCTTGAAAGCAATCTGCCTTTCAGCTTTATTTTACCAGTTAAACCCTCGAGAACCTAGCTTAAAACAACATTTTAAAAAATATATATGCTAAATGTTATTTTCATTGTGATTGATTCTTTCCTTCCTTCTTTCCAACAATTTCATAAAGAAATTTTAATTTAAATTTCAAACATTTTTGTAGTGCATTTCTTTTTTGGGAATTAATTTTATTGTTTTCTAATAAACATTATAGAAAACAAAATATAAGTCATTGTAAAACTTGGTCAACAGGAAGTATGTCATGAATATATTTTTCAACAATTTTCACTTCGAGCGGAAAGCGCACTATATTTATGAAAAAAAAAATCCCCGTTAAGTTCCGGGAATGGTCTAGATTAGTTTACTCTCTGAAAACGATCTGAATGCCATTAAACATAACGTTATTTCTAATCCTAAAAATGACAATTAAATTTTTACAATGGCATTTTGCATTCTATTTGAATAAAATCGCAAATAGTTCAGGTAAATTTTTCAATACACTAATTTACAAATTTTAACAAATACGATATTTGTTACACAAATAAAAATGTTCACCTGTTCGAGTCCTAACAAATGTGATTGACGGGCTATCAACACAGATTGAAAAAGTCAACATCAAATCTTGGAATTATAGAAGTCAGATATAAATTCGAAACCATTCACAATGAAAGGAGACACAATTAACAAAGATATTTCAAAAACTCAGAGAATGACAGGTTTTGAAAACCCGATAAAATATGCAGCTTTCATGGATATTATTTAAAAAGAGAAATATACAAGACAGAGAAAGTTTAACATTGAAATTTATTAACCAAAGTTAATTTTAAGTAAAGAAAGTTCTGAAGATAAACTCATTGAAAGTGTTAATAACTTTCAGGAAATAATACATGGTTAAATTTTCTGCTGTTTATTATTGGAGGTGGAGTAGTTACATTTAGCGTAGACAGGTCACCCAATCTGAAAGCTAATCAATACATTTTACATATACATTTACATCGTTTTACCCACCTTCGCTAGCCAAGGGTTTCTGATCCGCACCGCTCCTCACGAACCCTTGGCATACCGTGCTATCAAAAGTCGGGATTTTTTCCCTGAATTTTGATTGGGGTTTAACGAAACTGTTTAACCAGTCAAAAAGATGCAAAACATATCATTCTGATTTAATCGACAATGTTTTCGTACTGTTTATTCACGAATGTCTCTAACACGCATAGCTTAAAAGCCTTATTTTTCTAAACTTTCTGTTTGAACCTTCATGATATATATGCATGTAGCTTGCAATGGTGCAATAACAAGTACCACCTAATCTGTGTATCAAGAGAAGCATGCACTCATAGATCAAGAATTTACCGCTCCCAGTCTTAGTACGACCTTCGAATGAATTCGATCTTTATGTAACATTTAACAATATTCCTATTCATTGAATACACTGGGCATTAAAACGTTCTTTCAACTGTCTATGGAGGCTGCCAATACTGCACCAGTGACGTTTAAACTACGACATCTTTCATCATTTGGTTGATTTATAAATAGGCTGAGAGATCACGTGACGAAAAAAATACCGACTTTTGATAGCACTATGAATATAAATGATCATTGATTTATAAATAGGCTGGGAGATGACGTGACGAAAAAAATACCGACTTTTGATAGCACTATGAATATAAATGATCATTTTTAGAATATATTCATTTGTTCAAGCATATCCGAATGCATGTTTAATATTATTTTTCACATTATCAACAAAATCAAACTGATTAACACCGATAAAATAAACGTTAGCCCATTAGTTACAATAGATAATACAACGTGTACAATGATATATTCCTTTCAATACAAATGGTTTCCATACTCAGCTTACATTTTTCAATACATAAACAGAGCTTTATCGATTAGTTTTAGTGTATGTGTTAAAAGGTTTATGTTGAGCTACTATACGACGGTATATTTCATAAAAATAGTTCAGTTATATCTAATTCCTAAAACAGAGAACCTTTAGAGGTTTTTGTTTTTGCATACTTATTGTACAAAACATTCTTAACATTGCTTATACACTTAAGTTGTAAATATATATGAATCAAAATATATCTTTTTAAGAATTAACACATTGTGTATATAAAATAGGTGTATGTTATTGCTACGAGTTTTGAAAACAAATCTATACGCTCTTAAACAATATGATGTTTTTCCCATGTACTTGTACTGGTGACTCACTTTTTGAATGGAAACAAGGAACACAAATCAGGTTACAGATTGTGTACAGTAATACGAAACTCGCCCATTTTCAACGAAAAACACTTGAATGGAGATATCCCTATTGTGCGCACTAAAAACACTGCACATGTATGCCTTAATTATTTCTCCCATCTATGGATTAGGTTAAATGTGCATGTGATACTGTGTGTGTATGTAAGTGAAATCATTACCGCCATTTTTAGTTCGAGGAAATGGTTTACAGTATGTGATAATTGATATTATTATACTTTCATGTTAAATACTAAAATCTGATTGGTTTAGACGCAGTTGACAATCCGTTCTCTTACCCTCAGCGTTAGCAACACGCTTGGCAACGGGCTGACAGAACGAATTGTTACATGCGCGTAAATTATGCGCGTACGGTTCGCCATTAAATTTACGTCATTTAAAGCAGTAAAATTTTCTCTAAAATTAAGACATTCAGTATAATAAAACAAATAGTGCCTGTTTGGGAGGGTAACAGTTGAAATTGACACCCCTCGAAAACCATTGTC
>WFKH01003881.1:17990795-18006860 GCA_016163765.1 Magallana hongkongensis | reverse complement strand
GAATTTATCGAAGTATTTGGTAAGGTGATTTTAGATTTTTGTTTATTTCTAAATCAACTTAATGATGACTTTCACGCTTTGCTGATCTTCAACATTAAGAATGTGGATTAGCAGTGATTTTTTTTTTTTACTTCAAATTAGGTTAAATTAGGATTGAAAGCTTTTAAATATAGACAATTTTTGACTTATAATGATGGTTTTATCAAATCACTTTAGAATTTTAATTTAAGGCCTACATTAAGACAGCTAGCATTGCAAGAACAATTTATAAAATTTACGGAATTTTCTCTGCAATTCTTGTTCCAAAGCAAACGTGACCAAAAAAAAAAAAAAAAAAAAAAAAAAAAAAAAAAAAAAAAAAAAAAAGAAAATAGAAAAAAGAAAAAGCGTATTACTATTCATATTTACACTTTACTTTCCGAATCTCTTTTCCCATGCCCATATAAAGAAAGAATAAGTACGTATATATTTTGACCAGTTTGTAACTTACAAGCCATTACTTTAAGATAGAGAATATAACAAAATTTCTTATTAGACTTTCAAGTTAAATACTGAAATCTGATTGGTTTAGACGTAGTTAATAATCCGTTCTATTACCCTCAGCGTTAGCAACACACTTGGCAACGGGTAACATAACGAATTGCTACATGTGCGTAAATTATGCACGTACGGTTCGTCGTAGAATTCAAGTCATTTCGATAGAAAAGCAGTAAAGTTTTCTTTAAAATTAAGACATTCAGGAGAATAAAATAAATAAGGCCTGTTAAGGAGGGTAACAGTTGAAATTGACACCCGTCGGAAACATTTGTCAACCTCCGCTTCGCGTCGGTTGACAATAGTTTTCTCGGGGAGTCAATTTCAACTGTTACCCTCCTAAACAGGCACTATTTATATATAATGTCAGTAAGTATTGTTCTCAATCTAGCAACATTTTAAAAGTCACGTTTAGTTTTTGAATACATTTTGGTTTTATGAAGAGCAGAGATACATTATTCTATGTGCATATTTTACCTGTTCAAAATGTGTAAAACTCTAGATATAATTTCCGTTCCGTAAAAATGAGGCAAAATGTAAATACCTCTGGACACATTGAATTGTTTAGCTCCTTTTTCGATTGAATTTTACACTTTATTAATCAAAATAATATGGTATTGAGAACGGAGCTCGTGTCCCATTTCAAACACAATAAAAGTCATGTCAATATATACCAGTCAAAAGACAATACGATAGTGTCATTCTCACGTTTAAAAGCGTTCGACTCTTTGAAAGTGTAGATATTTGAAGTTCATTGATATTGTTGTAAGAAAAAAAAAGTTTGTATGCATTTTGAGATCCCAATTTTACCAAAACTTTTGCTGAGAGGTTAATACACAAGTGTTGGTTTTTTTTTTGAAATGTCATCTTTTGCAAATACATTGTATGTATTCAATTTCTCTTATGGTTAGATACAGAAAATTGCAGTCTGAATATAAAATACGGAGAATTTGTCATTCTTTCTAAGAAAGAGAAAAAAGTTACCTTAACTCTAAAACGAACGTAAAATACAAGTGCATACTCTCAGTAAAATGTCCAGATGTATAAAAACCCATGTTTATATTTTTTACAAAACCTGGTCATAAAATTTTAATTGTATGTTCAATATACATGTATGATCTATGTTTTTAGAACGCAATAAATTTACAATCGGTATTTTAATTTTTCATCAAGGTTTGGTTCTTGGTGTTGCATTGCTTAAGTCAGGCAATGGGACTGAAGATTGCGACCCTCCATGGAAACAAGATTTCGGTCTTCGTATCAATGACTCAACTGAGTATGTTTTTTTTAATCAAATGAATAACTTTGGTCAAAAGGTTTTAGACCTTGCACTTTTCACTCTCTTAAAAAAGTATCAATGCATCTAGTGTGAAACTTTACACGTTCAGATTTGCAATCAAAAACATGTTCAAATGAAAAAAATTTTTTTTTTGAAAAATAAAAACTGGTTCAATACCATTTACAGGAAGCGTGTAGGAAACGTTTTTGGCCACATCAAGGTACTCATATTCAGACCACAGTTAACTGATACCAAACTTTGTTAACTTCCAATTTTTGAATAGGGGAACGTGAAATGTTAAACATTATCAAAATATATACTAGTAAGTAATATCGATAAAAATATTCTTTATTAACTATAAAAAGCTAGGCCAACGAAGGGTCAAAATTGGCCCTGTAAAATGGCAAAAATTAAACGGTAGTTTTGATGAATTATTTTCTGCTTTAAATACGGCCTAGGTATTCTAGTTCATGAAAGTGGAAAAATCTTTAGCATCAGTGCGGTTATATCGTAGATCCATAGCTCGAAATTTCCTTAGATACAATAATTTCCTAAAAAAATTGTCACATTTTTCAGATAAATTTTAAAAAATAAATTATATAAATATAAATTTAAAAATTTTATAGATAAAATTACAGATAAATTTTCATATCATAAATAAACATTTTGCAAAAATTCTAACGAAGGTCATTTTCCTACAATTCTGCATATTTTAAAAAATAAATGTATATGAATATGATATAATTAAATAATTCCAACATATATGTCTTTCAGTTGTTTAGTTCTATTTTAAAAATGTATATCAGAGAATTCATATGTTTTTTTAACCTGCCAAACATTAGTTTATGGTTTTACTGTAATCAGTCATACCCGTCTCCAATGTAAAGGTGGCAGGGGATAGTTTTTTGGGTCGAAGAAATGTGAGGCAGATAGTGCTGATATATGTGATCTAATTTTTCAGTGGATTTTTAAATTTGCTAAAATTGGTTTGCATGCAGGGGACACATGGTCCCAACTCTTGAGAATTTTTAAACATTTCAGAATAAAAGAAGTACAACTTACATATATGTAACCGTGGGCTTCTCATCGAATAAATAACACACAGCCGATGAGATTCAAATGAGTGATTTATGCTATAATTTAAACACCCTACAAAATACATACAACATAATCAATATTTAATAACAATATGACGTATTTTATCAAATTTATAAATGATATATATATGGACATATTTATCATTAAGCATTAAAATCTAAAATATTACACAGTTATCTAACTTCATTAATTTACCCTAAAAAGGAAATAGGTCTTATTACCTAAATTATAAACAGTCAACTTACAGATGTAAAAGATCAATAATTACCGAATTGTGGACTCAGGTTACTATTACTTAGTCTAATACAGATATTGTATTATCAGCAATACATGGCTTTGACCTGTATACACAATAAGGCACTTGTCAACCTATGCACAATGATATATAATTATATATCGGTCAGATTTATATTAAATCTATATAACACTTAATTATTGATTGCTATAGCTCTGTGTAATTAATAAAAACAACTTGATATTCTTTATATCATCATTTGCTTATTTACTTCTCACATCAATCACATGCACACAACCTTTCATTCTCTCACTAGCAATTATTAATTGAAATATTAATAAATGAACTTACTTTCGAAGGTCATTCTTGTGTCCAATGAAAATGACTTAAGAATTATATTAAACCACTTTGAGACCTTCACTCTTTGAATGCTAGAGTTAAAATTAAATTATATGAAATACAAATTGAACTCTCTAGGAATTTGACCCTAGAATTACCAACAGAAATCAAGAATACTTGTTATGACCAATAGAATGTCACTGACCTCTAAACTAGTTCTTATCTAAAACTGGTCCTAATGAATATTAAAATAAGCTAAGAAAGATAACTCTAATGATAAATTAGTAAGTTCATGCTTAGTGAAATTATTAGTATGTAAATGTACTACATGTATAATGTATAGTTTAACTTTTAAATTTTTTTATTTATTTCCAGCTTTTTACCTGATATTAACATATTTTATTTCTTAATTTTGTTTACAGTTCATAACCATTAAAATAACACATTATCACATACTCCCCCTGTTGAAAAAAAATGACGTCCTCGTCATTAGGAGTACATGTATAAACAGAATTAAAACACATTTACTTGTTCATAATATTTACAATCAACTGAATAAAAACATTTTCATACTTTTTATCGGTGGTTGCCATGAGTTGCTGTAACATAGACACTCTTTCTTTCCAGTCATCTGATACTTTTTAACAATGGTAATCAGATACATGACTGGGTGGGTTACTTACCCGTGTACTTCTTCTGACTGATCTATGTGACTCTTCCTCATCCTGATCTTTATCAGTATCATGTTCTTGATTTTCTACTTGTTCTGTTCGTCTGGTGGAGTAACTTCCGCCTCCTCCTGGGCGCCGGAGTTCCCAGTTTCCATCACCTGACTCTCCTCTCTAACCTCAGTACATCTACGCCTAATGTCAGTTGGAACATTTTTATGTACTATCCTTACCAGCTGGTTATCTGAATCTGAATTATCATCTGAGTCGTCTGAGTCAGTTTCTACAGCCTTCTCTCTAATAGGCTGTTTTATCTGTCTTGGTCCTGTTATTCTTTGTCTTGGTCGTGGTTGTGGCTTTGGTTTACTGGTACTTCTCTCAACACTAGTCTCTTTATTACTGGATGTAACATGTAATATCTGTATCTAAATAGTATCTAAATCTATACACTATATAGAATAGCCAGGGACGGTCTCAAAATTTTCTGAAAAATTGCCCTTTTTCACATTTTCACAACTACGCTCAAGTCCCGAGCGACTGCCATAAACTACCATAGGATTTGTAGCTTAATGTATACCCATGCAAATAATCACCAATTGATGGGGGGG
This sequence comes from Magallana hongkongensis, assembly GCA_016163765.1. Lineage (NCBI taxonomy): Eukaryota > Metazoa > Mollusca > Bivalvia > Ostreida > Ostreidae > Magallana > Magallana hongkongensis. Next base: position 18,002,099 of record WFKH01003881.1, on the reverse strand, counting down.
GGGGGGGGGGGGGGTGTCAATCACTTTCTTTCCGAGTGACATTTCGTGTTCTGAACCCATCCTACTTTTCAAGCAAAAAACCGAAAGTGAAAATTTTGGCCACAGTTTCGCATTTTCATTCCATATCTGATAAAATGTGCTACCAGTATTAAAGTGTCATATATCAATGAAATTGAAATGAGCTCATCTATCCACAAAATGAATGCAACAAATATTCTAGCAATTTATACCCCTCAAATAACCAGCCAAACCTCAGGTTCTCCCTTTATTTCAAAATTTTGACCGGGTCTTTCGTTCGAAACTATCCCCTGCCACCAAACAGATGACAAATGTTAATGCATGATCCAGTTTACTGGCTAGTTTTACTTTGAACTATTATAAGAATACAATCTTAACAGCTGCACCAGTCATGACTGTATATAGACCTATACATATACATGTACAATATGCACAGGGCAGTCTGTACAGATCCAATGGACTGATATAATTCTGTATTAATGTTCGATATTTTGTTATACTAAATACTCTGGTTTATGTTTGAACAAAGGCTTACAATTGCTGTAAAAAGGGTCAATTGATCAATTCTGCCCCCTAAAAATATTGAGTCTAATTTTAATCTAAAATGTTAGATCTTCTATAGCACTTTATGTATAATTCTTATTTCAATTCAAACAGATTCATCTTTATAACAAATTATTCACCTTTGTTTAAGAATGTGTTAATATGACAAAACAATATTGTTAAGAGAAAAAATAATTACAGCAGTAATTACAGTAGGCCTACAGTTTAAAAGTGAAAGTTACTGTAAATACCAGAAATAACAGATTTGCCTGAACAGTTACACAATGTTTATAGGACATTGTTTTTTTATTTTACCTGCTTTAAAATGAATATAATTGAAAATTAAATGATTTGATAATATATTTTCTGATCACTTGTTTCCATTTATGTTTCATAAGTATCACTGACTTTAAAAAAAATATTATCGTAGTCTACTAGAATATTATTAAATACAATAAAATATCGGCCATTATTATTTGAAAATCCTGATAACTGTAACTCAATTATTATAAATTTATTTTTCTGAGTAAAGAAAATATGCTTGAATTGTTATCATTGTTTAAGAAAATTACTACATTTATTGTTATCAATATTGATATCTTGAATTTAAAAAGTAATGAAAATATGAAAAATGCTTCAAATAGTTTCCATGGAAACCACTGCAAAAATATGATATTGATTTTCAAACTTACAATAAATATGCAATATTTTTGATTTAACAAAGACTTTATTTTAAATGTTGTAAATATGAATATATTAGTACAGTGCATTTATATATATATGCATTTCATCCATTTTTCAGTCAATGCAATTTTGCGGCATTTTTGTGTTTTGACCTAAATAGCATAAACAATAAACAAATGACCTTATTTTTTCTTCAAAACATTGTTGAATTGTATTAAATTACGGCTATTTAAAAGTTAATATGCATTTCACGCAATTCAAATTTATTATACCTGTAAAATGTAAAAAATATATGTACATGTAGCACAAACAGAAAATGATAATGTTTTCTTTCATCGTTCAAATTTCACTCTGACCTTTGACATAGTGTATTAACACATTTTTAAGTATTTTAATTAAATATCGTCTGATATATAAAATAAGATACTTCAACAATATATTCTACCAATTTTATTAATTTCCGTGTCGGGGCCGATTTTGACCATTCGTGGGTCTAGCTCTTACATATGTTAACACTTTCACCGATAAGAGAGATTACATAATAAGCGGTTAATTTGCGTCATTTTTTTTTAAAGTTGAAAACAATATTTACGTCATAATAGTAGGTAATAATGGTTATTTTCTTCTTGGTGTCTCATGTTATTAGAGCATGAGAAAATCTTATAAAACATAAATGTATAGATGAATTAATTTGTAAATAAATTCAATAAGCTCATTTGCATACAACAAATCATCGATTGCCTTATCTCATAACGGTAAGAACAGACTCGAAAACTGATATTGAAATTCTGAAGAGAACATCGGTCATTTTATGCATCTCAAGGAAACCACTTTGAATGCAGATCTTCAGTTGAGAGGTAGAAGGCATTTTGTTTTACTAATTCAATCTGTTTTAAGGTTTTTTATTTTTTCAAATGTTGAATTTATTTTTATATTTTAGATGCTATCATTCGATTTAATCCATGCTATCTTTTAATGGCAGCAGGGTTATTTGGTTTAATCGGAGGCATACTGTGGAATCATTAGAATTCGTGGTGGCTCAATTTTCGTGGTATTCGTGGGTAGCCCTCCCCCACGAATTTACATCCTAAACAGAAACAATTTTGAAAGAGTTAGTTTTCTTCCTGAAACTGAAAATCTACGCATCCACGAAATTACATCCCTAAGAATAAGCAAAAAACCCACAATTCACAAAAATTGGCCCCCACGAATTTAAATGATTCCACAGTATTGACTTATGTTATTTCATTTTAAAGGTAAGCAGTATTTTCAATCGCAGTGCAATGAGTTTAAATAGAATTGTAATTCAATGTAAAGATTAAGTACAAGTGCGATAACTTTAACAATAAGTGCAATTTATTTTCATATACACTATGTTGTTTTGTATTTCAGCTGTTTAGCGTTACTCTTTTGTTAATTAGGCCTCTGTTTATTCTTTAGTTATCTGTTTTCTGTACCTTATACTTAGTATTTTATTTTTATTTTTAATTTGAAAGGTCCCTGGTCGTTCCCTTTATGTTGCCCTTTTGTGTCAGTTCCGTGATATTACCACTATTTTGCTAATTTCAGGCGTATCGTGCCAGTATCATGTCAGTGGCGATTCAAGCATTAAGGTTTTTACTTTAAAAGATATTTATAATAGTATATCTTTAAATTGTCGCAAATTTTATAAATGAATTTATCGTAAAGATAAATCTTAAATTTAAACATATTATCGTGTTTGACTAACGCTTTTTATGACATACTCACAATATTGTTGTTTTGGTACTACAATTTATCAATAAAGGACACCAACATTTTAGTATGTCTATGTCTTTACAGATTAGAAAGTCTTTTATGTATGTCTGCCTAGAACCCATATAATACAGGAATCAATCAGAGAGTTGAAATGTCATTTATTTCAGCATAGAATATTGCTAAACAATGCACTTAGAACTCGTACAAGTGTGCAAATGGAAATAAATGACATATAAAAACACACACGCCAAAATGAATAAAAATCAAGTGTGTATGATGTCCATAACAAACTACATAGGACAATTTCTAGATATGTAAAAACTGTTTTATCATACAAACACAACTAACTAGTAAAAAACACATATTATGCAAAATTACCAATAAACAACATTGGTCAAGCATCCTCAATCACAAATTGCCTATGCAAAAATGCATAAAAACAAAAGGTAAAATTGTAAACTGTACATCATCCCTGAGTGACTAGCAAATCAAAAAACAAAGACTAGACATGTATGAATGCTGTACATATATCAAAACACAATCAGTACACATCAAAAACATTCATGTGGAGGGGCGCTATCCCCGCTATCCAAAAGTATCCCTCCTATAAACATTTATCTATAAAGCTGCAAAGTTTTAAGCAGTTTATACAGGAGGAGGGGTGGGAGGTGGTAAAAGCAGTCAGTGTTCCTCGGAAATATAACTAGTAATGGGCATGCGCATAAACCACAGTAGTTCGAGGATAAACAATTCGTACACAACATACATAAACAATTTATCACGATAAATTATGTTTTATGTATGTCTGCCTAGAACCCATATAATACAGGAATCAATCAGAGAGTTGAAATGTCATTTATTTCAGCATAGAATATTGCTAAACAATGCACTTAGCACTCGTACAAGTGTGCAAATGGAAATAAATGACATATAAAAACACACATACCAAAATGAATAAAAATCAAGTGTGTATGATGTCCATAACAAACTACATAGGACAATTTCTAGATATGTAAAAACTGTTTTATCATACAAACACAACTAACTAGTAAAAAACACATAGTATGCAAAATTACCAATAAACAACATTGGTCAAGCATCCTCAATCACAAATTGCCTATGCAAAAATGCATAAAAACAAAAGGTAAAATTGTAAACTGTACATCATCCCTGAGTGACTAGCAAATCAAAAACAAAGACTAGACATGTATGAATGCTGTACATATATCAAAACACAATCAGTACACATCAAAAACATTCATGTGGAGGGGCGCTATCCCCCCTTAACAAGGTGTGCAACATATCTTTGACAAACAGTGGTGCTAGTCAAAAAGATTAGAAAATATGTTGGATTGCTAGAAGATATGTTGGATGGCTTGTTAACGCCCCCACATACATAAAAAAAAAAAAAAAAATAAAAAAAAAAAAAACCATCAGCCCCTGTCTGATGGTAAGATAATAGCACCTTTTAAATTTGCCCTCAGCCCCTGTCTGATGGGAAATGAAGGTTATGTAGCTTTTGCTAAATAACCATTCAACCATAAGCCCCTGTCTGATGGTTGAACATTAAATGTATAAATTCTGGAGATAAGTATTAAAAGAAGGCTTATTGTAAAGAGTTTATTTGAAGGGTTGGAATTCTGACATATTTCTTGAAAGCTGATGAATGCCATCTACCCATGGTTTGTATTTGTAACTCTGAATAACCTAAAGTAGCTGCTGTACTAGCTGCTCCAATCCGAAAACTATGTGTATGGAACCGATGCAAGTTGAGATTGCAAAATGAAAGGACACCATTTAGTTGTTGTGTAAAATACTGGCGAGATACCGGAGCGTTATCCATGAAAGAAAAAAGTGGGTCTAATCCTGAGGTGTGTTTCCTGAGATTAAAATAATCTAACAAAGAGCGATATGGACACAGTTGGGAATTGGATGAATTCTCACAAATGCGTAAAGTGGTGTTGTTTGATTTTGAGTGTTTAAAATGTGGTATTGTAATGTCCATGTAGTTTTTGTTGTGTAGTGAACCCAAAGTCACATTTTGAAACAGAAGAAAGTGTTGTGCCGAGCTTGATGTCTTTGTTATCTCTCCAATCCTTAGGAAAGCACAAAATGCAAGAATGAACATGGCTTGAAGCAATTTCCTAATAAACATAGATTTGGTGGTGTATTGAAGTGCTCTTGTTATTTGCATCAAGATTGAAGGTGTAATAGGAAGTCTTGCATCTCTTGATGGTTTAGATTTCTGGAAACCTTGGAGCATCTTTTTACAAATAAAGTGCTGTGTGATATCGGCATAGTTTCCCAGTTGAAACACAAAACTAAGGGAAGATACCAATGTACGTGTTGTGGCAGCTGCCAGACCTTTCAGATAACAATGGGCAAGGAAGGCAGACAAATGGTGCATCGAAGGTGGTAAACATTGCTGGTTCGGAAAATAGGAACACACAAAATTATGGTAGGTGTTAAAGGCAGATTTGTACGCTGTTATTGTGGAAGCTGACAGAGAACTACGTAAAAGTTGGTCTTCAGCTTGTTTTAAAGGCGCAGGGAGTCTTGAGGTACTGGGGTTGGATCTTGATCCATATAAGGAAAGCGAATCTTGAACTGAGTGACCTGTAAACGAGATAGCATATCAGCAGCTGTATTATAAACTCCCGGAAAATGACGAGCAGAAAAATGAATATTATTTTTAAGTGATAAAACCATCAGTCGCCTCATCAATATCATCAAGTTTGTGTCTTTAGAGGAAGTTTTGTTAATGACTTGAACCACAGCGGAATTATCACAGTGAAGTACCACGGAGGAATTTTGGAAAGTGGAACCCCAAGTCTCAAATGCTATAACAATTGGTAGGAATTCGCGAACAGAAATGTGATAATTGAGCCATTGCGGCTCAAATTTCCCAAAGAACCAGTTCCTACCAAATGTGCAGCCAAAGCCAATGTTGCTGGCATCCGTGAACAAGTGCAGTGAGGATGAAGAATGAGAGATTCCTGAAGGGAAAAAGGCTTTGCCATTGAAGTTTTCGAGAAAAATTGCCCAGGCTTTAAGATCTGCAATAGCTTCGTTATCTAGTCTTTTCTGTTGCTTGGGCTTCTGAAGACCTATTGTAAGGTTAATAATCCGCCGTAAAAATGGTCTTCCTGGCGGAACTACCCTACAAGCAAAATTTAGCAACCCAATCAATGATTGAAGTTCTTGGAGTGAAGCTGTCGTTTTGTTTTGAAATTTTCTTATTTCTGACTTCATTGATTCAAGTTTATCTGTAGGTAGTCTGACTTCAAATTTTAGTGTGTCCAATTCAAGGCCTAAAAATGTTAGAGTTGTAGTCGGATACACAGTTTTCTCCGCTTTGATAGGAAGTCCAATATCTCTAGCCAAAGTGTAAAACGCCATCAGTGCACTATAGCATGTTGATGAACGCGGTGGGCCAACAAAGAGAAAATCATCCAGTATATGAACACAATGAGTAACAGAGAATTTGTTTTCTAAAATCCATTGTATGGCAGTACTAAACTTTTCAAAAAGATTGCAAGAATAACTTAGACCAAATGGAAGAGTTTTGTCATAGTAAAATTTCTCATCTACCATGAAACCCAAAAGTTCATAGTCCTCTGGATGTATTGGGACCTGTTTGTAGGCATTCTCAATATCTGTCTTTGCCAATAAGGCTCCCTTCCCTAACTGCTTAATAATAGAAATAGCTGTATCAATAGACTGATACTGAACTGTGCAGAACTCCTGGGGAATGTTGGAATTAATGGAGTTTGCCTCAGGGCAAGATATGTTTTCATGACTTCATAAATTGTACTTAAGTAAGAATAGCGGATCTCTCTCAGCTTTGGTAAACAGCATTTGTAAAAATAGGTAATAAGGATGAGTTATTTTAGAAAAGAAGTCTAGTCTAAAAGGTGATAAAGTCAAACAATGAGATGGACAATTGGACAAACAAGTGATGAAAGACGCTTACTTTCACTTTCTTTTTTAAAGCGCAAATAGTTCAAGTAAATTTATTTCAACATTCCATTTTTTAGTGTTAACATACACAATAATTTATACAAATTAAATCAGTTGTATCCCCACAAGCAGTACTTGAATTCAAACTTTTTATATTTTTGCCTTTTCTTAACACAAACTTCTTTGAACACCTGAAACTATATTTCGTAAATTCGTAAAACAAATTTTGTACAAATCTTTTATACTTGTACTATGATTCTTAAATTATGAGCATTTATAAGAAGATATGATTTTATGACTAATGATAAACTGTACTCATGTATGAAAAGCATGTCTCCTTAATTTTTTGTAAAGAACATTTTAAAAAAATAGATAATTGAGATACGATGCTAATATATTCTAGAAACCAAAAAGTTTTAACATTAAACAACAAAGAAAAAGACAGACAAACAGACAAACCAGTAATGAAAATAAGCTCACTTTAACTTTCAGCACGGGTAACTTGAATTAATAGAGAATGATAGGCTTAATGATAATCAAAGATTAACAAGCTCTTTAACAATAAAATTTAGCCATTCTATTTAAGGATATTTTATCGTTAGCAAGATAAATGTCAAAACGTTTAAGATTATACTAATCAGTCTAAATATTTTTACGTCCAATGAAACGTGTTTGAGTGATTGATATATATGCACTTGAATGAGGTGAAACATGAATAGTGCTCTTCCCCTTATTTAAGGTTTGTGAAACAAAAGCGGAAGTCAGATATGAATGGGGAATATTGTGCAGTTAGGAGTTTATGTTTGTTTGAATGTTTATTTCTCTCAAACCATATCAATAGTACATGAGGTACAAAAGAAAACAAATATATTTACAAATGTACAAATGCTGGGTCAAGTTAGGAAGAGTACAGGAATTAAATAAATCTAGCTAATATATTTTTAATTAATGTGGACAATTTTTTTAATAAATCAATATCTATGGTATTCATAAGCTTCCCAAATTTATAAGTGTTAACATTTGATAAATATTTTTCTTCAATTAATTTGTTACGGAAAGTAGAAAATGCCTGGCATTCCATAACATAGTGATTTTCGTCACCCAAGTGTTTCAAGTGTAAAGTGTTTTTATTACATAATAAACAAATTCTATGAAATCTTTCTATATTACTCCATCTCCCAGTTTCAATTGTCAATTTATGGTTACATGTTCTAAATTTTGTAAATAAGACTCTTAAATCGCTTGGAAGTTTCTTAAGATAAATTTCCTGACCAAAGCTTTTCTTGAAGATTCTGTAATTAAAACTTTTGGGTGAATTTGTCAAATATAAATTTACAAAGTTCTTTGATTTTTTTTCTGTAGGATAATTATCACACTAATAACGGTTTGAATACTACTTGCCGAAAACAAATCCAAATTTAATAATTATTTTAATGAAGGAAGAATGACAGTTTTAAATTAACATACAGTTTTGTAAATGATTCTAAAGTTTCACATAAAAACTCAAAATAACATTATAATGCATGAAAATCTTTATATTTCTGATGTTTTGATATTCCTATCAACATTATTTCAGTCAACTAAAATATATGTATTCGTGCAAGCCTAATAACTTCTGACTTTTTAAAGAAGGTTTCTTTAAAAAGAATGAAATCTGCCGTCCAACAAGGGATGCTGAGGGCATTCTGAAGTTGGAGTTCTATTTGCTTTTCGCTATTCACTATTCGAATAGCGAATAGAATTCTCTGGTCGGTTCGCTATTCAAATTACCGTAAACATGCTAATAAACGTAAATTAAAATTCCACATAAACTTTCCTTTTTTAATGTTAAGAAACAGTTATATATTAAAAATCATATCTTGCTGACCAGACCTGAACATTGACATAATTAGCTAGCCGGGCGAAAAGGTAAGATATTCATCATACTGTTGCAATGGGATATCTTTCAAGGGGCTGGCTAACACCCTGTATCCCATATTTGGGCCTTCATATTTAGAGGAGGTGGGTCCCCGGGAATGCCCAGTCGACCCTCAAAAGGAAATGGGTTTACACGACCGTTAACAGGCTAAGCTAGCCTGGCGAAAATTGAAAATGTCGTATAATACAGTTATAATGGGATATCTTTCAAGGGGCTGGCTAACACCCTGTATCCCATATTTGGGCCTCATTATTTGGAGGAGGTCAGGCCCTGAGAATGCCCAGTCGACCCGCAAAAGGAATTGGGTTTACACGACCGTTAACAGACTAAGCTAGCCTGGCGAAAATAGGAAATTTCGTATGATACAGTTATAATGGGATATCTTTCAAGGGGATGGCTAACACCCTGTATCCCATATTTGGGCCTTCATATTTGCAGAAGGTGGAGCCCCGGGAATGCCCAGTCGACCCTCAAAAGGAATTGGGTTTACACGACCGGTAACAGGCTAAGCTAGCCTGGCGAAAATTGGAAATTTCGTATAATACAGTTATAATGGGATATCTTTCAAGGGGCTGGCTAACACCCTGTACCCCATATTTGGGCCTTCATATTTGAAGAAGGTGGGTCCCCGGGAATGTCCAGTCGACCCTCAAAAGGAATTGGGTTTACACGACCGGAAAACGGCTTTGCTAGCCTGGCGAAAATTGGAAATTCGTATAATACAGTTATAATGGGATATCTTTCAAGGGGCTGGCTAACACCCTGTATCTCATATTTGGGCCTTCATATTTGGAGGAGGTGGGTCCCTGGGAATGCCCAGTCGACCCTCAAAAGGAATTGGGTTTACACGGCCGGTAAAAAGCTTAGCTAGCCTGGCGAAAATTGGAAATTTCGTATAATACAGTTTTAATGGGATATCTTTCAAGAGGCTGGCTAACACCCTGTATCCCATATTTGGGCCTTCATATTTGGAGGAGGCGGGTCCCTGGAAATGCCCAGTCGACCCTCAAAAGGAATTGGGTTTACACGGCCGTTAACAGGCTTAGCTAGCCTGGCGAAAATTGGAAATTTCGTATAATTCAGTTATAATGGGATATCTTTCAAGGGGATGGCTAACACCCTGTATCCAATATTTGGGCCTTCATATTTGCAGAAGGTGGAGCCCCGGGAATGCCCAGTCGACCCTCAAAAGGAATTGGGTTTACACGACCGGAAACAGGCTTAGTTGCCTGGCGAAAATTGGAAATTTCGTATAATACAGTTATAATGGGATATCTTTCAAGGGGCTGGCTAACACCCTGTTTCCCATATTTGGGCCTTCATAGTTGGAGGAGGTGGGACCCTGAAAATGTCCAGTCGACACTCAAAAGGAATTGGGTTTACACGACCGGTAACAGGCTTAGCTATCCTGGCGAAAATTGGAAATGTCGTATAATACAGTTATAAAGGGATATCTTTCAAGGGGCTGGCTAACACCCTGTATCCCATATTTTGGCCTTCATATTTGGAGGAGGTGGGGTCCCGGGAATGCCCAGTCGACCCTCAAAAGGAATTGGGTTTACACGACCGTTAACAGGCTAAGCTAGCCTGGCGAAAATAGGAAATTTCGTATGATACAGTTATAATGGGATATCTTTCAAGGGGCTGGCTAACACCCTGTATCCCATATTTGGGCCGTCATATTTGGAGGAGGTGGGTCCCTGAAAATGCACAGTCGACCCTCAAAAGGAATTGGGTTTACACGGCCGGTAACAGGCTTAGCTAGCCTGGCGAAAATTGGAAATTTCGTATAATACAGTTATAATGGGATATCTTTCAAGGGGCTGGCTAACACCCTGTATCCCACATTTGGGCGTTCATATTTGGAGGAGGTGGGTCCCCGGGAATGCCCAGTAGACCCTCAAAAGGAATTGGGTTTACACGACCGGTAACAGGCTTAGCTAGCCTGGCGAAAAATGGAAATTTCCTATAATACAGTTATAATGGGATATCTTTCAGGGGGCTGGCTAACACCCTGTATCTCATATTTGGGCCTTCATATTTGGAGGAGGTGGGTCCCCGAGAATGCCCAGTCGACCCTCAAAAGGAATTGGGTTTACACGACCGGTAACAGGCTTAGCGAGCTTGGCGAATATAGGAAATTTCGTATAATACATTTATAAAGGGATTTCTTATAGGGGGCTGGCTAACACCCTGTATCCCATATTTGGGCCTTCATATTTGGAGGAGGTGGAGCCCCGGGAATGCCCAGTAGACCCTCAAAAGGAATTGGGTTTACACGACCGTTAACAGGCTTAGCTAGCCTGGCGAAAATTGGAAATTTCGTATATTACAGTTATAATGGGATAGCTTTCAGGGGGCTGGCTAACACCCTGTATCCCATATTTGGGACATCATATTTGGAGGAGGTGGGGTTCCGGAAATGCCCAGTCGACCCTCAAAAG
>WFKH01003881.1:17976921-17987483 GCA_016163765.1 Magallana hongkongensis | reverse complement strand
AAAGCGTACACAAAATTTGATATAAAATCGGACCAAGCAGCTTTAAAGATAAGATGCATGTATCTGAGGTGTATCTGTTCAACCCTACCTTAGAAAAAGTTTCGAAATCTTTTATAAAAACTTACGTTTTTGTTGTGGCTCATTCCTTTTTCCTTCCTGCCAACAATTTCTTAACGAAATTTCAATTCAGTTTTCATAAACATTTTTCTAGTGCATTACCTTGTTAGTATTTAATTCATTTTTTTCTAATATACTTATACATTATAGGTAACAAAACATAATTCATTTTGAAAGTCGGACAACAGGAAATATGTCCAAAGTACATTTTTCAAAAAGCGGAAAGAACTCAATATATATGAAAAAATACTTCCCGTGAAGTTCAAGCAAATGGTCTACTTTAGTTTATTTTCTGAAAACGTGCTCAGTGTCACTGAAGATAACTTTTTATCTAATCTTAAAAATAAACAATTCAAATTACACAATTACATTATATGTTCTGTTATAGATAAAGCGCAAATAGTTCAAGTAAATTTATCATTATACCAATTAAGAAATTAAAAAGATTTACAATATCGTTACACGAAAAAATCAATGACATCACCACAAGCAGTACTCGAATTCAATTTGATATTTTTCTATTCGTAACACCAAAATCGCTTTAAAATACATTTCGTGAACATTGTTGAATACAATCAGAAATTTAAATGAATACGTAAAAACTTTACTCCATTTCACCTTATAACAACCTTATAACAACAAATATTTATTTGTTGAAAATTATTCTGAAAGCACAAGCATACTGTAAATGATAATATTATAAAGGAAACATCTTGTGACGGACATTGTTCAGAAATTATAAAATAACCTTTTAAATTTTACAATTTAAACATGCCAATCCAATTGGATTGATACCATTTATATTTTTAAGAATTTTAGCTGATTATAGGATTTTGCTTTTAAACGTTAAAATCTAATCAAACAATCGACACAATATAGATACATGCCTTTCTAGAAGGACATATTCAATGTATTGAAACGTGACTCAATTGCATAGATATGCCATTCAGTTACGATAAAGTAGCCTTTCACTTGCTCATTGGTTACAAAAGATGATAAAACGTTTACAATATATATTCTCCCCAATACATATGATTTCCATACTCAGCTTACATATTTCAATGCATAAACATAACTTTATCGATTAGTTTTAGTGTATGTGTTGAAATGTTTACGTAAAGCAGTATTTTTTATTTTTTTAAAATAAAAAATGGGTCAGTTTTATGTAATTCTTTCAACAGAAAATCTTTAGGGGGGTTTTGTTTTTGCATAATTATTCCTAACAATGCTTACACACTTAATTTGTAAACACATATGAATCAAAATATAACTTTTTAAGAATAAACACATTGTGTATACTAAATCGGAGTATGTTATTGTTCCGAGTTTTAAAAACAAATCTGTACGCTCTTAAACAATATGATATTTTTTCCCATGTGTTAACTTGAATTGGTGTTAACTTGAATTGGTGACTCACTTTTTGAATGGAAACAAGGAACACAAATCAGAATACAGATTGTGTACAGTAAAACGAAACTCGCCCATTTTCAATGAAAAACACTTGAATGGAGATATCACTGTTGCGCGCACTAAAAAACACTGCACATGTATGCCTTTATTATTTTTCCCATCTATGGATTAGGTTAAATGTGCATGTGATACTGTTTGTGTATGTAAGTGAAATCATTACCACCATTTTTAGTTCGAGGAAATGGTTTGTGATAATTGATACTGTAATTAATGTCTTACTGAAGATGGTGTATACCAGGGAATTTATCAAAGAATTTGGTAATGTGATTTTACTTTTTTGTTTGTTTATATCTACAACAACTTAATGATGTCTTTCGCGCTTTGCTGATCTTCAACGCTAAGAATGTGGATTGGCGGTGATTTTTTTTTTACTTCAAATTAGTTTGAGTTAGCATCGAAAGCTTTTAAATATAGACAATTTTTGACTAATAATGATGGTTTTATCAAATCACTTTAGAATTTCAATTCAAGGCCTACATTAAGACAGCTATCATTGCAAGAACAATTTATAAAATTTACGGAATTTTCTCTGCAATGCTTTTTCCAAAGCCAACGTGACCAAAAAAGACGTATTACTATTAATATTCACACTTTACTTTCCGAATCCTTTTTCCCATGCCCATATAAAAAAAGAATAAGAACGTATATATTTTAACCAGTTTGTAACTTACAAGCCATTACTTTAAAATAGAGAATGTAACATCATTCTTTATTATACTTTCATGTTAAATACTGAAATTTGATTGGTTTAGACGTAGTTAATAATCCGCTCTATTACCCTTAACGTTAGCAACACACTTGGCAACAAAAGCTTTCTCGGGGTGTCAATTTCAACTGTTACCCTCCAGGCACTATTTATATAATGTCAGTACGTATTGTTCTCAATCTAGCAACATTTTAAAAGTCACGTTTGGGTTTTGAATGCATTTTGATTTTACGAAGAGGAAGAAGATACATTATTCTATGTGCATATTTTACCTGTTCCAAATGTGTAAAGCTCCGACTTTTATTTCCGTTCCGTAAAAATGAGGCAAAATGTAAATACCTCTGCAAACATTGAAATGTTTAGCCCCTTTTTCGATTGAATTTAACACTCTATTAATCAAAATAATATGGTATTTAGAACGAAGCTCTTGTCCCATTTCAAACACAATAAAAGTCATGTCAATTGTAAACAAATAGCCATGCTATGACCTTGAATTGTTACTATTGCAAATTGGTCACTATGATACTTATGTATACATAGATACTGAGTAATGAATTGTGCTAATGATAACTAATAGAATGAACCCTGTGACTCTTGTAGCACTGCGCATTATTCCTAAATGATGTTATGAAACCAGGTGTAGAATGCGGGCACAAATATCCAAATTGGGAGTTTATAAATAAGTGTCATATTTGGCGATTCTGTGTCTGCATCGATAGCTCTGGTACTCTATATTAAGTCATGTATTGCATATTCTATTTAGCCTTTGTAACCTTAAAGCCATGTATGAATGAATGTATTATGAGTAATTGATGCCTCATACCCAGATGGGAGACTCTGAGACTCAGGACTCAGAGACTCAAATCCTGCATCCATACTCTTTGATAGGCAGTTCTGACAGTTTTGTTACTTTATTTAGAAATAAAATATAACTCTGGAATTTGAACACTAAATGTTCACTCATGATCATCGTAGATGGGCCGAACTAGTCATAACTGTCCATTATAAGTAAAATGTTATATATACTCGTGTAAAATGATGTTAAACAGATTTTTGATTTTTGATCTTATAATTTATATTCTTTGATTTGAGCTGCTCTTAATGGTTGTAAAATCTACTATATGATCACGCTCATTAATAAACGTTTATTAATTAACAATTGGACTTCGTAATTACTGAGTTTGAGGCGCATCTCCAGTAGATAACTACGGTGGAAGGCTTACACAATACATGTATATACCAGTCAATAGACAATACGATAGTGTCATTCTCACGTTTACATGCGTTCGACTCTTTGAAAGTGTAGATATTTGAAGTTCATTGATATTGTTTTAAGAAAAAAAATTGTATACATTTTTGAGATCCCAATTGTGCCAAAACTTTTGCTGAGAAGTTAATAAACAAGCGTTGTTTTTTTGGGGGGGAAATGTCACGTTTTGCAAATACATTGTATGTATTCAATTTCTCATATGGTTAGGTATAGATAATTGCAGTCTGAATATTAAATACGGAGAATTTTTCATACTTTTTAAGAAAGCGAAAAAACGTTACCTAAACTCTAAAACGAACGTTAAAATACATTTGCATACTGTCAGTTAATTGTCCAGATGTATAAAAACCCATGTTTTTGTTTTTTAAAACCTTGTAAAAAATTGTTTAATTGTAAGATTAATATACAATATAATGATCTATGTTTTTAGAACACAATAAATTTACAATCGGTATTTTAATTTTTCATCTAGGTTTGGTTCTTGGTGTTGCATTGCTTAAATCGGGCAATGGGACTGAACATTGCGACCCTCCATAGAAACAAGATTTCAGTCTTCGTATCAATGACTCAATTGAGTATGTTTTTTTTAATCAAATGAATAACTCTGGTCAAAAGGTTTTAGACCTTGTACTTTTCACTCTCTTAAAAAGTATCAATGCATCTAGTGTGAAACTTTACACGTTCAGATTTGCAATCAAAAACATGTTCAAATAATTTTTTTTTTTGAAAAATGAAAACTGGCTCTGTACCATTTACAGGTAGATGTATGACACGTTTTCGGGCACCTAAAGGTACTCATATTCAGACCACAATTAACTGTTATCAAACTTTATTAACTTCCAAGTTTTGAATAGGATAGAATTTTGAAGATACGATGGTAACAAGGTTAACTGTCAAATTGTATGCAGAATATACCTGTATCGGAAAATTTTTTAAATAGCCCATGACCATTTATTACTCAATAACTGGTCCAATAACAGTACATTCCAGGATTGCACTTCGTATTTTTATCTTAATGAAATAATTATTTTACACAATGGAAGCTATATCATAAGTTTATCTCTTACAGAGAATCCTTTATCAGTATATCTAACATCCTAGAAATGTTTTTGACGATAACAACTTCAGGTGAGAACACAAACCGTTTTTAAAAAGAATTTTCTTTGAAATTATATCATGATGCACCTAATTTACAGATAAATTCAAAGTAGATTTTATATCCACGATTTCACTGAAGGGCAAAATAGTGACATCATAAAGAAAGATATAAAGACATGCGCGATGAGCTCAAAATGCATGATATATACACTGCTGGATAAAAAGATTGAAAAATCATTGACCCTTTGTATTGTGGTGAATGGATTAGATCCTGCTATGTCTCCACCTGCACTTGTCAAAAGAGCGATCGACAAAGCCGAGCTGTATCGAGCCGAGTGCATGACACGTAAAATAAGGACAAGCCAGGCTTAAGAAAGGATTTTGAGTGTACAATCATACCTAACAGGAGTAGTCACTCCTTATCTACTCATCATATTAGAATAGATTCAAGAACAGAAAATCTGACAAAATGTATAAATGCTAGTATGCTAACAACAGATGAGAAAAACATATTCATTGGAGATGTTCCGTTGAGAGGTTTATGTATTTCATTTACTTATAAAATTGTGCATTTCTATATAATTCTCTGGAGTTCCTTAAATGTATTCCAAAAAAGACTACACTATTATATACTTTCAGGTGTGCCCACTTGGCTATATGCAATATTATTTTTCATTGGAGTTGGAGTTGGCACTTTATTTGAAAACTTTTTATCTTTTATTGCATTTAGAAGGTAAGTAGTACTTTTGAGCCAGTGCAAAAACATTAAATAGATTTGCCTCTTCTTTGATAACATGCAAATAACGTGAAATTCTTCAATGGAAACCGTATATATATATATATATATATATATATATATATATATATTAAGCTGTGATATCACATCATCACTTTTATAATTGAACGATATGTGTCATAATAGTTTAAATACAGATATGTTTCATTTAATTCTTTGAAAATTATGATAAAAGTAATCAATATATTTCAGATTTTAAATAATTTATAAAGTTTTTTCATTGGCTTTATTCTGTTAAAGGGATTATGGACCTAAAAGCTGACATGAATTCATAAATTTTCCACCATTTCCTTTTTATGTTTTACAACCGTTTTTACAACACACTTCTTTATGAGACAGAGGACGCTATTCAAACTTTACTTTATTTTGGTATTTTATTCACCCGAGCACGTTTCACAAATATAATTGTATCGGAAGGAAAGACTTGCAGAAACGCGAATTCATATAAGAATATACGACAATCACTTCACTGCTAAGGAATATCGGAAGAAGAAAAACAGACTTAAATCTATGCACACATGTATCGAAATTCTTTGATCGTTTCAGCAGGCATTTTATCGTTCCCCTAAGCTGTGATATCACATCATCACACATGCAAATCATACACTGCAGTATAGGTAGAAAATGCAGTGACAGCATAAATTCAGAAAATCGGTTTTGCTGTTTTTGTAGAGGGACTAAAACGACAATACTTTGTTACTTTCTTGGGTTTACTTACTATGTTGGATGCGGTTCGGCAGGAGAACCGAGGAATACAATTCGATGCCGACGCTGTGCATTCTGTACGAACGATATGCGTGTTCGATGTGCACGCGAAGTAAGGCAGTCTGTGCAAGATATATATAATATGGATACATCCGAATGGTTATTTTCAAAGTATATACCCTCTTTTGTAATTATTTTTTAAAAGTATAGCTTCTTTTATTTTTTTTACGTATTGCTACATGTAAAAAGTGTTGCTCATTCATTTAAAAGTTCTTGCAAAATGAATGACTCAATTGGAAAGCAACACGTTGACTTTCTCGACCGGTATATATACCCTAGTAGCAGTTGAAGAGCGATTGCAAACAATATGGCAACCAATTGCTTCTATGAGTAAGTGTCAGCTTTAAGGATGAAATTTATTCAGAAAGCAAGCGAAAAAATTAATGATAGAACAAATGATAACGAAAACCTACACATTATGTTTTTTTTTTAAAGAACTTTGATTGTGGTGTTATTTTTCAGGCCAATCACTTTTATTGTAAATCAGCCATTAATTTTTGTTCATTTTTATTGTTGACATAAAAAGAATCCTTAAAGTTTAACACTATGATTAAGTGTTTCTAATTTGTAAAATATCACTTCTATATATAATCTCTTTAAAACATGAAATAAATCTGAGATTTATAACCAATTTTTTCCGATAAAACCAATATTAATTTTGCAATATTATTATAATTAACAGAAAAAAACCGTATTTTTATTATTATAGTGCTGTCAAAAATTTGCAATAATTTTTTTTTCTGTTTTGCAACAATTCTACTTTGTTTAAAGCCTTTGTAATGGTAAAAATACAAATAAAGTTATATCAATATTATTTCATTTTATAGATTCTACATATGTGTATGGTTAAAACATTTACTCATGAAATTGAACTTAAGAAATATCAGAAATTGACAATTCAAATCCAGATTAAACAACATCTTTAAAAAAAACGCGTAGATAGCGGGTAAAAATAGCGCAAATGTAAGATTGAAGATAAGGTATTGTTGTAATGCATAGTGCAAACATTTTAGCAAGGCCAAGTGCTAAAGCGTATACGAAAATCTAGATATGTAAAACATTGTAAAAATGGTTGTAACTTTTCAAAATGTGTGTTGTTTTTCTTGGTCTCAAAACGACTTCAGTTTAAATTACAGCCAAAAACATATACTGTATACAGGATTATTTTCGTCCCGTGTTGTTTTATTTCGGCATTATATGCTTGCAAACGGTTTCGGCCCGTGTTGAATTCGCCCAGACACAGATATATTAGATAGTTTGAGACATTCAAATTCAAAAGCTGACAACGACGGTGAAAGTGGCAGAAGTAAAACGGGGGCGTGCATTTTCCTGTATACAATTGATTTTTATACATAATATTAGTAATAATTCAAATACAAGTCCAATTTCTAATTTAAGAAAATATTCATGTTCAAGACCTGTATTTAGCTCAAATAAAGAGGAAAACGTGGATAAAGCATTAAATGACGATATATGTTTTAATGAAGTCACCGAATACTCAGAAATACCAGAGTATACGAAAAGAGTTGATTTAGAGGTAAACTTTTTTTAATTAAACATTTCTATTTAAATTTTTAAACATGGCTCCTCTTAGCCGTATTGGTGATAAGAGTTAGTGACTTATATTCAATGTTGTATGCATTTTAATAAAAAATAAAAATAATAAATCGCGTCATGTTAAATAAATTCAAAGTTTTAAATTTACAGGAAAAAGAAAAATTATCAGATGAACCAGACCTTCGTGAAGATCAAAACAACATGACGAATGTGGAATATCACGAATGTATTCCTATGTTCAATAAAGATAGTAAATGTGAGTCAGACTTTGAAAGGAAACATACTGATGTGAAGGAACATGCAAATGGGAGCATAAATGAATGCATGGAGCATCCTTTAGATATATATTCTAATAACGCAGACATTGACACAGACGACATAAAACCGAAAGGTCAGACTGTTTTAACAGAGGTTTTGTACCAGACACAATCTGAACCTTACTTCCTGTTGAATTCAACCGGAGATACAAAGATTAGCAATAACCTAAAGCTAATGTATAGTATTACACACTGTTACAGCAATAAAAATTAGTTTCACATTCTTAAAATATTTTATTTCAGTAAAAAACTTAACTTTGGATATTTATTGCATTTTTTTTTTTATTTCAGGACTCACAACCTGATTCCACTGGATGTGCACACTATGATAAAAACCAAGGAGAACGTGCAAACAATAAAACGTTTCTAATTACATCAGAAGACGTCGACTTTAAAAATACAGGTTAGGCATATCTATTAGTATTTGAAATCACCAATTATATTGATAATGTTGACAAATATAATGATTATTATCAACTATATAAAAATCAACAGGTTTATAAATATAACAGGAACTATGAAGCATTATTCTAACTGGGAATACATTTTGTTTTCAGCATAAAATGGCATTGATTCATACTGCGTATTTAAAAAAAATGTTATAGTTTCCAGATGAGTCAACATATCAGGAAGGAAAAGGGCAACCAACTGAGAACGAGTATTTCGTACTGAAAGAATGTTCCTGAACGAAAGAGGAAATTCTGATATATATCGACCAGGATGTACTGACGAAAATCTATCAAATAAGTTATAGGAACATTAACATTTAATAAAAATTTAAATATTTGTATCATTTAAAAATAAATGCTGCATCCTTTTTATTCCAGATTCGTAGTGATTCTAATGTTTTTAGAGTTCATAATTAATACCAACTTTAGATGAAATATAAAAAATGCAAAATAGTCTCTTAAAATCAAGAACATACAGTAATATAACTTGAAGTGTTCTGACAACGTTTGAATAAACAGTTTCGTTGCATTTAAAGACCGGAGTTGGGGTATAAATTGCAGCCAATAAGGAAAATGGAGGAAATTTCAATTTTCTTGCCACCTTCCACTTCAGAGAAGAAATATCTGAATTTACACTTTAATCAGCAAAAACTATAAATTAAATTTTGTCATGAACTAAAGTAAACTGAAAGGCATCTCTAGATAGTAAAATAATTATTATTGATGCATTGCTACTTTAGAAATTCTCATTTTAAATTTTGAAGTGATCCAAAAATTCAAATTTCCTCAGATTTGATTGACAGATGAGAAATCGGCTTTTTGTTTACATCTCTACCGGAAATGCTTATTGCTATAGACGCACAGTAAATGGCAGACAGCTTGTCTTACCCCAAAACTAATTAACACGAATGAATCATTGTAATTGATTTATTACTATATTATCACTGTTAATCATAAACAAAGAGAAAGAACACACACTTGTATAATGGTGGAGATCGAGTCAGTCCTGCAGCTTCACACTGATGGTATGGCTAATTGTATTCAGCACGTCGGCGCGCCCGCGCGTCCATCTCATCTCCTTTATTCCAAGTGAAATCTTCCCGTAGTGAAACACTCAAATGACGTTGATTTTTCTTTATTTTAAAGCATTATCGCTTACATTCATGTCAAGAAATATCGAGCCAGATAGTAATTACCTTGTCAAATACTTTTGATTCACTTTATAATGGTGGGCGGTAGAGCTTTTATATATCGCAGATTTATTCTGTAGTGACACAAACCAATGTTCTTTGTATTTCATTTTTAATTCATGATGTGACCTTGGATTTTGTCTATGTTTGCAATAACTTTGAGCGGTTAGAGCTTTGGCTTTTATTTTCTTTGGATATCACCTAACAATATTTTTAATCTTTAATAATATGACATTGATCCTGGAGTCTAGTCTACTCTTGTAAGACTAATCTTGGCCGTAAAATGTCATGCAGGGTATCAGTGTTTTACAAACACATACTGCCCGTATTTATTAATACCAACTTAGAATAAATAATCGTCTGGATATTGGACTTGTTGAGCCAATAGCCCAACTGGCCTAAACATTATAAACCGGGGTATGGGGCCGTCCAGTATGTAAATTTACATGTATATCTAAGTGATTTAATTGCAAGATTTGTCCATACTGTCCTTAGTGTGAATGATATCAAATATATGTTTACACACGGCTAATCGTCGTCTGAGCAATAATATCATAAGGTTTGTGACAAGAAAGCCCATGGCTTGTACAAACAACTTTAATTTCTCCCGCACCTATTCCCGATATATTGATATTTATCAAGTGAGAACTTCTTGCCAATTTAAATAATAATACAAGGCACTACTACACATATGCGCTCAGGATAACCAAATAATATGTTTTCCTCTCCAGCCTTGAACCCGTACCAATCCATATTACATGATCAATGAATATACTTATCCAGGGTACCGTACGATTTCTCCGCGTGGATGGTGGTTCAGGGCACAG
>WFKH01003881.1:17956109-17966381 GCA_016163765.1 Magallana hongkongensis | reverse complement strand
TTGAAGTGACGTCTTTGTTGAAAAGTGTGGTGCCTTCAACACTTTATGTAATAATTGTTCATACACACTTTGTGGTTGTGTGCTTTGTATTACATGCTGTAACTGCCATGTTGGTATCTTAGTTACTTAAACTAAGGTTTTGTTCATTCTGTGAATATGTTAAACTATGTTACTAATTTTGTTAGTATAAAAGGCCCCTGGCCATATCGATGTATCTTTACGTTGCCATCAATTGCTAGTTCCGTGATATCATCACTTCCTTGCCATTTATAGACAATGCCATGTCCGTGCCAGTGTATGTGTATAGGGTGGTAATATCCAAGATATTTGTGAAATAAACCAAAGTCCAAATTTGTGTTCAAATTATGCGTTAATTGTATACTGCGTTTTATTTTTAAGAGACATTTTTAATAGAAACATCTTATTGTGTTTGACTGAACAGACTCGACGACTACCGTAACATACTTACAGAATAAACGTAGTGTTGTTACTACAAGTTGAAAAAAAGACATCAAACTTTCATTCTTAAGTCTCAACTAATTCGAATCTCTTCTACTACTGCTTCGTAATTTTTTTTATACACGCTTTCTAGATTTGTGATAAAATTGTACCATGACGTTTAAACATGTATCATTTATATAATGAATACGGTATGATTTAAATGGCATTATATCATATATTGTAGTAATGTCAACCGATGAATGTTCAAGTACTTTTTAATAATATCATATAAGAATAACTGTTTTGAAACCACAATTTGTGGCTGCAGAACAAAATTATTCCAACATGGTAATTTCATAAAACTATCAAAATTGGTTATTCATAAATGGCACAGCAATTTAAGACATTAAGAGCAAACGTTTAGAAACAAACAAAGAGACAGACGAACTTAGAAGCAAATACAGGTGACAAAATACTTTCAGAAAGATAATATAGTAATCAGAATGTATTATGAAACACTATATGTTTAATACCCATCCCAATCAAAATTTTATGAAATTTATTCAAAAGCATCATACACGTCACAATTGGAATCCTAAAACTGTATTAAATTATTAAAACAGTGCATATTGTTAGTCACTAACTATTGTGACAGTTAACCATTTTTTTTTTTTTTTTGCAAACATTTAAAAACCATTGATTTCTCTTTTAAGTGAAAAAGTAAAATACACCATGACACCATTAATTAGTCAATTTTTTGTACCAATATATTTGTAATGTGATTTTAGTGTTTAGAGTTGTAAAAAGTGTTTTAGTGTCAGAAAATGTGTACAGGACAATAAATACAAATTATAATAGTGCCAGTTTGTAAATCAAAGATTAAAAAGTTGAAATCACAATTCGACCAAAGGCTCGAGTACTCGATAAAAGAGGAAGGAATTAGGACAACTCACAGCAAGGAAAAATTGCCGCAGTACAACTAGAGACAACTCGCCCCACAATTCAGGACAACTTTCCCCCACTGAAGGCAACTCCCCCCATATTTTTAATCTGTATGACGCAATAATTTATTCTCCTATTCCCACATAGCATTTCATATTCCTTATTTTTTTTTATTTGAAGTTTTTTTTGGACATCTTTTACATTTACAAAACTAACTATCCACCACAGGTTAAATTAATATATCTATCTTTGACTTTATTTGTAAATAGCGAATGCTGTGAATGTGTAATGATTAATTAATCTGTTTTTAATTATATCTAAAATATTTTTGTAAAATATTTAAGTTAGCAAAACAAACGTTTAAAAAAACCCACTGATGATTTTAGGAACAGGAACCAATCTAAGTATATCACCTTAGATGTTTAAAATTTTAAAATACCTCACATTTATTATGAGTATAGAAAATGTAATTATGAAATCAACAATCCAATTATGGCATAATTATAATCTTTTGATAATGATAATTACTGATACAAAATCATTATTTATAATGAATTCCAAGATCTAATTGATAAAAGGACAGTCATGTTTATGGATAATTTTGATTCAAGTAAATGACTAATTAGCGTATAAAACCCCTTTGGCTTTCATGAATAAAGTTGATGATTTATTGGCGTATCCAAGCGCCAAATTAGTTTCAAAATGATAAACAATATGAAAATGTTTTAAAACTAATTAAAGTCAGGAAATTTGCAAAAATAAAAAATAAACCGAAAAAAACGGATGTGTAAGTTACTATGCATATGTTTTAAATAAAATATAAATGTATGAAAACTGCTACATATAACTGAAGTAAAACTAATTTCATTTTTGTTTTCGTTAACAATAAAACCAAGAAACTATATGCTGAAATTACGTAAGATTATCGGAAAATGTCGAAAAGTAACAAAATGTACAAATCGAATGCGGAAAAATATGTTATTATAAACATAAATGTTTTTATTTTGGGCAGTTTGCTTTAAACTGCTAGAGCTGTCTTAGGGGCAAGAAATCTTGGGGCGAGTTTTACAGCATTCGAAAGGCAAAAGAGTTACTCGTTACATACATGTATATGTTTATTATTAGGAGCAGTTTGCCTTAGCTATAGACTGCTGGAGAGTTGAGTAACTCTTTATAAATCACGGATCGACTTGACATCCCTACATGTAATTAAACAAATGGAATAACTTTTGTCTTAACTTATCGTTGTTTACCATGAGAAGTTTTCCTGACATATTATAGCATCGGTCAGATTAATTCACTTTGAATCCACAGAAAGCAGTGATTTTTCTCTTTAAAGAACGACAACTCTCTGTATATATAATAAACATGTTAAATCATTAAAACTGTTTTACGGTAAATGTACTTGCCGAGAGCAATTTTTTTTACTGTATTATCAATAAATTCTGATAATAAACGAATAATATCAAATGGTAAGTTATTTGTTAAGTTTGCTATTAGATATTGGTAATAATTAAAGATTTACAAACAAAACAGTCAAAATCGTATTGTGAAAAATAACATTTAAATTTATATGCACATTTACATTTGAATTCTTTTGCTAACATGAAATACATTAACACGTATATTCATTTAGCCAGAAAACATATATTAGTCCATCCATTACCTTCGACATTTTGTTTGATACTTATGTCCTCAACAAGGAATATCTGTCAGCTATTGCTCAACAAAGGTATTTTATGAACAAATCAGAAAATGATTTTGAGATACACTGTATTATAAAAATGAAGCAAAACATTGAAATAATGGACACGGAGATGTAACATTTTTTAGCATTATTAACTTACCATGACATGATGTACATCTTATTTGCGGTATACTGGATTATTCTTGACCTTTAGTTTACTAGCTTAGTATCTATATATTAGATCCTATACTTTTATAATGCCTCGTGTTGTTGATTTTCTTTATTGCTTAATGAATCACTCGCTGTGGCCTTCAACTCAATATTCAGGTATATCGACGACGTATTACACTGTATCAATTAACAATTGTTACTTCCATACTTATGCCGACTCGATATATCCTAGTGAACTTGAAATAAAAGATACCACAGAGTCTGCGTCATCCGTTTCATATTTTGGATATTTTACTGGAAAGGGACATTGATGGTAAACTAACAACAAAACTTTATGATAAACGTGATGACTTCAATTTTTCTATAGTCAACTTTCCTTACTTATGTAGCAATATACCTTCATCCCCTGCATGTTCAGTTTTTGTCTCTCAGTAAATTCGATACGCTAGGGCATGTTCTACGTATGTACAGTTTTTAAGGCGAGGCTAGCTACTGAAAAGTTGATAAAACAGAACCATCAACAGTCTCGATTGAAGTCATCAGTTCGTAGTTCTATAGTCGATACAACGACCTTGTCAGCAAATAATTAATCACCGAAGTTTTCCGTTCTTCACGGACTACGACAAAGAGCACACGATACAACGACCTTCTCAGCAAATCATATTCCACTGGGTCGATTGCTCACTGATATTTTCCATACTTATTGTTAGACCATGATTAATCACCTAATTTTTTCCGTTTTTCCCGACTACGACAAAGAGCACACGGCGGATGTGACCGTGACTGGTCAGCAGAGGATACTTACTCCTTCATAGCACCTCATCAATTTAAGGTCTGCATTAAGACAGCTAACATTGAAGGACGATTTATAACATTTATGGAGTTTTCCAACATGACCAAAATAGCCCATAACTATAAAAATTTACCCTTTACTTTCCAAATCCCTTTTCAAGAGTCCATATAAAGTAAGTATAAGTAAGTTAAAAGTATATATTCTGGCCAATTTGTAACTTAGAAGCCATTTCTTCCAATTAAAGAATGTAACAATATTCTATATCGATAGTCAGTGCGTGTTCTCAATATAGGACCATTTTAGAAGTCACAATTACATTTTGAATACCTTTAGATTCATAAAGAGAGAGAAAATACTTAGATACAGAAAAAAATCTTATATGTACGACGGGGGGTGGGGGGGGGGGGTCTTCGCAAGATATATTTCATCACTGACAAATAATTATGCTCGTTCAAAAGTTCATGCATTCCATATACTGATTATACATTGCATGATTTATTTTATTGGATAAGATTGCATAATCGGTTTCATTTGAGAAGTTGTTTACCTGACAAGTACAAATACGGATTGTGGAAACTAAATCTTATGTTAACTCTGTTTCGATTTAACGATGTAGTCTTACTAGCATTTTAAATATTATCGACCAAAAATTAATTGTCGTTTTGATATTTCATTTTAATCAGTTTATGTAATAGGGAAGCAATATGTTGAATGGTAGCAAATTAACGGCGCGTTTTCAAAACTTCACGAACACTTCTATGTACATATTTTACATGTTGCAAATGTGTTAAACTCTGAATATATTTTCAGTTCCGTAAAAATCTGGCATAGTTTAAACATTGACATTATATGTTATTTTAATTAAATTTTACAATCTATTGAGGAATAAACTTGATTTTCTTTCAAAATAACGTGGTATTTAAAATGAAGTAATAATACAAACACACTAAAAGTTGTGTCAAGAAAACACCAGTTAAAAGACTACACGATAGTGTCATTCACACGTGTTTTTACGCTTTTAACTCTGTTAAAGTGACAATATCTGGAGTACAATAATATTGTTCCAGAAATACGTTTGCATACATTTAAAAAATCCTAATTGTGACAAAATTTTTGCTGTAAAGTCATTGCACAAGTAATTTATTTTATT
Organism: Magallana hongkongensis; assembly: GCA_016163765.1. NCBI lineage: Eukaryota > Metazoa > Mollusca > Bivalvia > Ostreida > Ostreidae > Magallana > Magallana hongkongensis. The sequence goes on along the minus strand of WFKH01003881.1, from coordinate 17,961,197 downwards.
TCGAAACACATGTTTTGCGATGATATAGTATTTATTCATTTTCTCCTGTGGGTAGATATAGAAAATTGCAGTCAATACGAATATAATAGAAAATGACTTTTCCCATACTTTTTAACAAAGAGAGGGAACGTTTCCCAAACATTATAACTAAATGTGAAATGTAAAATACATTTTCATACTATTTGTAAAATGTAAGGATGTTTAAAAATTGAAATTCATGTGTATGAGCGTTTTTAAACAGTGAATGAATGAATGAATGAATGAATGAATTAAAATTATAATAAATTTACAATTGTTGTTTTAATTTTTTTTATTTAGGTTTGGTTCTAAGTGTTACATTGCTAATATCGTGCAATGATACAGAACATTGCTACCAGCCATGGAAAGAGGATTTCGGCCTACATATCAATGACTCAATTAGGTATGGGTTTTGAGCCAAACGAATAATTTTGATCCATAGGTTTTAGCCATTGTTCTTTTCACTTTCTAAAAGAATATCAATGTAGGGTAAAATTGTACACATCTAGATTTGCAATAAAAAAAATCAAATTAAAAAAAATGAAAAGAATAGCTCAAAATAAATACTGGTTTTGTACTATTTACATGAAAAGCGTTGGTCAAACTTTCGGCGACCTTATTATAAAGATTCAGACCACGGATATCAAATTGTGGTTGCTTCGAATCTTTGAATTGGGGAACGTAGAATTGCTTAATATTATCAAAGAATATAAGAAACAACTAGAAGTAAATAATTAGTTGTTAAGGTACCTCATTACATCAAGGCTTTTGTTTCATTGTTTGTATCAATCGATTTGGTTCAATAACATCATAGCTCAGTGGTTTAAGTATTAGGCCTTTAAACCGCACAACACGAGCTTGAATCCGCTTGGGATTTTTTATTTTTTTGAAAATCATACTTTTATCCAATATTGTATATTTTTTTTCGCCTATTTGACTTCTTTTCGTCTTTTACAATATGCTATCTTTCATAAGAAAGTATCTTTTCGGCTGATTTGAGAAACGATTTTAGGTGTGGTGAGCCACCATAATTATTAATTACATACCTTAACACTTTTACTAATATGCTACACAACAAGATTGAATATGTTCAGTATATGAATGAAATACTTATTGAACATGTTCATTGAATTACATTTAATTTATTAATTATTATTTAAGGGGAAGGAAAGTCTTTAACATATTTTATTTATATTAATAAAGTTGTTTAAATTATCATATGTAGACACGCTGTTTTGAAAATGAACTACATAATTAAGCTTTAATGCACGTTTGGAGTTAGAGAAATCCTATTTACTTGAGGCTGCCAGGATGTAGAACTCTTTTGTAATCAAAAACCAAAAAAATCAATTATTTTGACCTCACACAATATATTCCGATTTGGTTTACATATAATATGAACACATTGCTCTAATAAAACGCTGATTTAAGCCTTTCTGTTTCTCAAAATTGATAATGTTTAGGTTCACACTTCAATCTAAAGATTGAATACATGTATGCATAAATAAGATTTAGATTGACCTCGAGTAAATTTTTATTTTTAGTCAAGTTCTTTGCTAAATAAATAAGAATGCATAATTGTATTCGGAATGTTTAAAATACATTCTCTAAATTCGGAATTACCATGTTGAAATAACGATGACAGACATTTTCTACGATACTTGACATCTGTTGACAATTTCCACGACTACGCGGAGATTCCTCTAACATTAACCTCTGCTTTAAGAAACATACTCCATTGTAGGTTGGTTTATAATTTAGTGGAAAGTCAAAGGCAAAAGAACGGTCTCAAATCGATATTGTTTCATTTTTTTCAGATTTTGTCTTTTGAGCGAATATCATGATTTGCCAATACTGATGCAATGTTAATTAAACAAACCGGAATAGGTGGTGTGACTTCATAGATTAAAGTTCAATGGCAGCTCCCATAGTGGCGGAAAATTAAGATTTTCTTAATTTATTCATTTTTACGGGTTTTTTTTAATGAAAATAAATAAGATTTACACTTATAGTAGATAATAATTAATTGATTTATTGTAAAACATATTTTTAGTTTCCTTCCTTTTTAAGCCAATAAATGTTCGGCACAAACTTGTGAAATTGGAAATTCTTAAAGGCAATACACAGAATGTTACTAACTTTTTATGTTAATACAATTTAAACGAATAAGACAAGGTAACGAGGTTAACTGTCAAATTGTATACAGATTATATCGTATCAGAAAAAAAGTTTGAATTACCCAATTATTTAACATAATAACTGCCCAAAAACAATATATTCATAGATAACACTATTTATTTTTATCTGAACATAAAAAAACCCAATTAACACAAACAGAAGTCTTATCATAAGAGTATCTCTTGCAGGGAAATCTTTAACAGTTTATCCAACATCATTGAACGTTTTTTGACAAAAACTTCAGGTGAGAATACAAAATATTAAAAAAAACCAGAAATATAAATCTCAATTTTCTTTGAAAATTCTCTCATGAAAACGCACCTAATTTACATTAAAATATATAAATTTAAAGTAAATTTTATATTCGCGATTTCACTAAAGGGCAAGATAATGAATTCATAAAGACATATATATAAAAAAATGCCTGATGAGCTCAGACTGCAGGACATACACATTGCTGGACAAAAAGAATGAAAAATCATTGACCTTCTGTATTGTGGTAAATGGATCAGAAAACTGTTATGTCTCCATATGCACTTGCACCAAGAACGATCGACAAAGCCGAGATGTGTCGGCCCAAGTGCACGACAGAGATAATAAAGACAAGCCAGGCTCAGGAAAGAATTCCGATTGTACAATCATGCCAAGCAGGAATCGGCACTTTATATTTACTCAACATTTCGCAAATCGTCACTTCTTTTTTACTCAACATATTGCAAGTAAGTTAAGACAATGTAAATAAAATACATTATATGCCAAAATAATGAGTCATTTTAAAATAAATGTTTTATCATTTGATTTTGACAATGCATTGTCTAACCCACGGTAATTATTTATACAGACATGAATACCTGACTGCCACATAAGTTCATACATGTTTTAGAGCACATTCAAAAGATGTCAAACGGACATGATATAAAATTACGAAATATTGTGTAAGAAATTTGTGTGGCCAACAGTATGCAGTTACTAATTGAAATAAGTACAAGTTTTGTGAATGTTTCAGACTAACTTCTAGAAATGTTGTTTGGAGATAAAAAAAAAAAAAGGCCGATGCGTTAATTCACGATAACAAACAAAATCTGTATTTCTATTCTACTAGTGCCTTAGAATTTCAATGACAGTTTCTTGCTTGTCAGGTTTGAATACTGGAATAAAAATAAATAGTCTATCGGAACTTTGCGTTGCAACAGATTGAAAGTAGTGTGACGGGGGTCCTCCCTGTCACCGGCACTGAATGATAACTATTGTTTATATTGTGTATTTACATATTTACAACGAACACGAAAAACACAATATGACACACAGGTAATATCAAATGCGTTCTCACTCAATGACATCCAAACTCATTCTCCAACTCTCTCAAACGTGTTCTCTGGGAAAGACGCCACGAATTATCTCCCACTCTTCAGATTCTCCCGTAACTCAATCAAATACTCACTTTCATCTATCAGAACTCTATCATGTACAATAAACAAATGATAACTACAGAGATTAATTAGAAATAATAGACTCATGTTCGCTCTCTCTCACTTTCCTAACAAGCTGTAATGATACTGGGAAGCAGGGCTACAATGCCTGCGTCGCGCACCTGCAACCTTATCAAACCTTTCATACCACATCTTTCACTCAACATTTATTAATGATAGCTAACCCCAGGAGATGGCCCTGTAACAGTAGTTGAATAACAACACTGGAAAATTGTGAGAGGTATTCCGTTTAAAGATGTCAAATTTTCCCATTATGAATCTCAGAAAGATATCTGTTTTCGATCTTGTTAATTTTACAAGAAAACACAAGATGATATGTAATTGAAGAAATCTTGGATTCCTTTCATTTCATTTTAATTGTACTTTTTTGATATTACCTTGTTAAAAATTGTGCAAATGTGACGAAAACGAAAACTTGTGACAGACTATATACTATTGTATAAATACTATACTCTTTTCAAAGATATTCATAGAACATTTTCTCTTAGATAATTCGCCTTTTATATATGCTAGTAGTCTGCAGTGTATAAAATTTTCTTTAAAGCGCTCTCATGAGCGGTTTATTTGCGTCATTAGCTTTTCCGAGTTGAAAACAACATTGACGTCATAGTATTACCTAACAATGATTATATTTTAATTCCTTTTTGGTGTGTCATGTTATCAGAGCATGAGAAATCTTTATAAAACATAAAGGTATAGATGAATCAACTTGTTATTAAATTCAATTAGCTCATTTGCAATTACAATAACCCATCGGTAGCCTTATCCCACCAACAGTAAGAACAGAATCGAGAACTAGTATTGAAATTCTGACAAGAATATTAATCATTTAATGCATCCCATGGGAACAACTTGCAATGCAGATCTTTAGTTGTAAGGTAAAAGGCATTTTACTTAGATCATTAACATTTTAGCAAATTGTGCAATTCAATCTTTTAAAAGCTTTTTTTATTTCAAAAATGCTAAAAATTCTTTTTATATTTTCAGATGTTATCATTCATTTTAATTAATGCTATCTTTCAAAAGTAGAAGGGTGTTTAGATTTAATTGGAGGCATATTGACTTACGTTCTTGCATTTAAAAGGTAACAGGTAGTTTCAGTCGCAATGCAACGAGTTGAAATAGAATTTTGTTATCCTTGTGTGCAAGATAAAAATTGATTTCCTTCAGAATTTTCAAATGAAGAAAATCAATATTAAGAATTAGTACAAGTGCGATAACTGTAACAATATGTGCAATTTGTTTTCATATACACTATGTTGTTTTGTGCTTTAGTTGTGCACGTGGTTTCTATTTTGTTAATTAAGCCTTTGTTCAGTCTTTCGTATATGTTTTCTGTAACTTATACTAAGTTATTTATTTTTTTTTAATTTGAAAGGTCCCTGGCCGTTCCCTTTCTGTC
>WFKH01003881.1:17911519-17921854 GCA_016163765.1 Magallana hongkongensis | reverse complement strand
GACAGAAAGGGAACGGCCAGGGACCTTTCAAATTAAAAAAAAATAAATAACTTAGTATAAGTTACAGAAAACATATACGAAAGATTGAACAAAGGCTTAATTAACAAAATAGAAACTACGTGCACAACTAAAGCACAAAACAACATAGTGTATATGAAAACAAATTGCACATATTGTTAAAGTTATTGCACTTGTACTAATTCTTAATATTAATTTTCTTCATTTGAAAATTCTGAAGGAAATCAATTTTTATCTTGCACACAAGGATAACAAAATTCTTTTTCACTCGTTGCATTGCGACTGAAACTACTTGTTACCTTTTAAATGCAAGAACGTAAGTCAATATGCCTCCAATTAAATCTAAACACCCTGCTACTGTTGAAAGATAGCATTAATTAAAATGAATGATAACATCTGAAAATATAAAAAGAATTTTTACCATTTTTGTAATAAAAAAAACTTTTAAAAGATTGAATTGCACAATTTGCTAAAATGTTAATGATCTAAGTAAAATGCCTTTTACCTTTCAACTAAAGATCTGCATTGCAAGTTGTTCCCATGGGATGCATTAAATGATTAATATTCTTGTCAGAATTTCAATACTAGTTCTCGATTCTGTTCTTACTGTTGGTGGGATAAGGCTACCGATGGGTAATTGTAATTGCAAATGAGCTAATTGAATTTAATAACAAGTTGATTCATCTTTACCTTTATGTTTTATAAAGATTTCTCATGCTCTGATAACATGACACACCAAAAATCAATTAAAATATAATCATTGTTAGGTAATACTATGACGTCAATGTTGTTTTCAACTCGGAAAAGCTAATGACGCAAATAAACCGCTCAAGAGAGCGCTTTAAAGAAAATTTTATACACCGCAGACTACTAGCATATATAAAAGGCGAATTATTTAAGAGAAAATGTTCTATGAATATCTTTGAAAAGAGTATAGTATTTATACAATAGTATATAGTCTGTCACAAGTTTTCGTTTTCGTCACATTTGCACAATTTTTAACAAGGTAATATCAAAAAAGTACAATTAAAATGAAATGAAAGGAATCCAAGATTTCTTCAATTACATATCATCTTGTGTTTTCTTGTAAAATTAACAAGAACGAAAACAGATATCTTTCTGAGATTCATAATGGGAAAATTTGACATCTTTAAACGGAATACCTCTCACAATTTTCCAATGTTGTTATTCAACTACTGTTACAGGGCCATCTTCTGGGGTTAGCTATCATTAATAAATGTTGAGTGAAAGATGTGGTATGAAAGGTTTGATAAGGTTGCAGGTGCGCGACGCAGGCATTGTAGCCCTGCTTCCCAGTATCATTACAGCTTGTTAGGAAAGTGAGAGAGAGCGAACATGAGTCTATTATTTCTAATTAATCTCTGTAATTGTCATTTGTTTATTGTACATGATAGAGTTCTAATAGATGAAAGTGAGTATTTGATTGAGTTACGGGAGAATCTGAAGAGTGGGAGATATTTCGTGGCGTCTTTCCCAGAGAACACGTTTGAGAGAGTTGGAGAATGAGTTTGGATGTCATTGAGTGAGAACGCATTTGATATTACCTGTGTTTCATATTGTGTATTTCGTGTTCGTTGTAAATATGTAAATACACAATATAAACAATAGTTATCATTCAGTGCCGGTGACAGAGAGGACCCCAGTTACACTACTTTCAATCTGTTGCAATGCAAAGTTCCGATAGACTATTTATTTTTATTCCAGTATTCAAACCTGACAAGCAAGAAACTGTCATTGAAATTCTAAGCCACTAGTAGAATAGAAATACAGATTTTGTTTGTTATCGTAAATTAACGCATCGGCCTTTTTTTTTTTTTTTTATCTCCAAACAACATTTCTAGAAGTTAATCTGAAACATTCACAAAACTTGTAGCCTTTTTTTAATCTCCAAACAACATTTCTAGAAGTTAGTCTGAAACATTCACAAAACTTGTACTTATTTCAACTGCATACTGTTGGCCACACAAATTTCTTACACAATATTTCGTAGTTTTATATCATGTCCGTTTGACATCTTTTGAATGTGCTCTAAAACATGTATTAACTTATGTGGCAGTCAGGTATTCATGTCTGTATAAATAATTACCGTGGGTTAGACAATGCATTGTCAAAATCAAATGATAAAACATTTATTTTAAAATGACTCATTATTTTGGCATATAATGTATTTTATTTACATTGTCTTAACTTACTTGCAATATGTTGAGTAAAAAAGAAGTGACGATTTGCGAAATGTTGAGTAAATATAAAGTGCCGATTACTGCTTGGCATGATTGTACAATCGGAATTCTTTCCTGAGCCTGGCTTGTCTTTGTTATCTCTGTCGTGCACTTGGGCCACACATTTCGTCGGCTTTGTCGAGCGTTCTTGGTGCAAGTGCTTATGGAGACATAACAGTTTTCTGATCCATTTACCACAATACAGAAGGTCAATGATTTTTCATTCTTTTTGTCCAGCAATGTGTATGTCCTGCAGTCTGAGCTCATCAGGCATTTTTTTTATATATGTCTTTATGAAATCATTATCTTGCCCTTTAGTGAAATCGCGAATATAAAATTTACTTTAAATTTATATATCTTAATTTAAATTAGGTGGGTTTTCATGAGAGAATTTTCAAAGAAAATTGAGATTTATATTTCTGGGTTTTTTTAATATTTTGTATTCTCACCTGAAGTTTTTGTCAAAAAACGTTCAATGATGTTGGATAAACTGTTAAAGATTTCCCTGCAAGAGATACCCTTATGATAAGACTTCTGTTTGTGTTAATTGGGGTTTTTTTACGTTCAGATAAAAATAAATAGTGTTATCTATGAATATATTGTTTTTGAGCAGTTATTATGTTAAATAATTGGGTTATTCGAACTTTTTTTTCTGATACGATATAATCTGTATACAATTTGACAGTTAACCTCGTTACCTTGTCTTATTCGTTTAAATTGTATTAACATAAAAAGTTAGTAACATTCTGTGTATTGCCTTTAAGAATTTCCAATTTCACAAGTTTGTGCCGAACATTTATTGGCTTAAAAAGGAAGGAAACTAAAAATATGTTTTACAATAAATCAATTAATTATTATCTACTATAAGTGTAAATCTTATTTATTTTCATTAAAAAAAACCCGTAAAAATGAATAAATTAAGAAAATCTTAATTTTCCGCCACTATGGGAGCTGCCATTGAACTTTAATCTATGAAGTCACACCACCTATTCCGGTTTGTTTAATTAACATTGCATCAGTATTGGCAAATCATGATATTCGCTCAAAAGACAAAATCTGAAAAAAATGAAACAATATCGATTTGAGACCGTTCTTTTGCCTTTGACTTTCCACTAAATTATAAACCAACCTACAATGGAGTATGTTTCTTAAAGCAGAGGTTAATGTTAGAGGAATCTCCGCGTAGTCGTGGAAATTGTCAACAGATGTCAAGTATCGTAGAAAATGTCTGTCATCGTTATTTCAACATGGTAATTCCGAATTTAGAGAATGTATTTTAAACATTCCGAATACAATTATGCATTCTTATTTATTTAGCAAAGAACTTGACTAAAAATAAAAATTTACTCGAGGTCAATCTAAATCTTATTTATGCATACATGTATTCAATCTTTAGATTGAAGTGTGAACCTAAACATTATCAATTTTGAGAAACAGAAAGGCTTAAATCAGCGTTTTATTAGAGCAATGTGTTCATATTATATGTAAACCAAATCGGAATATATTGTGTGAGGTCAAAATAATTGATTTTTTTGGTTTTTGATTACAAAAGAGTTCTACATCCTGGCAGCCTCAAGTAAATAGGATTTCTCTAACTCCAAACGTGCATTAAAGCTTAATTATGTAGTTCATTTTCAAAACAGCGTGTCTACATATGATAATTTAAACAACTTTATTAATATAAATAAAATATGTTAAAGACTTTCCTTCCCCTTAAATAATAATTAATAAATTAAATGTAATTCAATGAACATGTTCAATAAGTATTTCATTCATATACTGAACATATTCAATCTTGTTGTGTAGCATATTAGTAAAAGTGTTAAGGTATGTAATTAATAATTATGGTGGCTCACCACACCTAAAATCGTTTCTCAAATCAGCCGAAAAGATACTTTCTTATGAAAGATAGCATATTGTAAAAGACGAAAAGAAGTCAAATAGGCGAAAAAAAATATACAATATTGGATAAAAGTATGATTTTCAAAAAAATAAAAAATCCCAAGCGGATTCAAGCTCGTGTTGTGCGGTTTAAAGGCCTAATACTTAAACCACTGAGCTATGATGTTATTGAACCAAATCGATTGATACAAACAATGAAACAAAAGCCTTGATGTAATGAGGTACCTTAACAACTAATTATTTACTTCTAGTTGTTTCTTATATTCTTTGATAATATTAAGCAATTCTACGTTCCCCAATTCAAAGATTCGAAGCAACCACAATTTGATATCCGTGGTCTGAATCTTTATAATAAGGTCGCCGAAAGTTTGACCAACGCTTTTCATGTAAATAGTACAAAACCAGTATTTATTTTGAGCTATTCTTTTCATTTTTTTTAATTTGATTTTTTTTATTGCAAATCTAGATGTGTACAATTTTACCCTACATTGATATTCTTTTAGAAAGTGAAAAGAACAATGGCTAAAACCTATGGATCAAAATTATTCGTTTGGCTCAAAACCCATACCTAATTGAGTCATTGATATGTAGGCCGAAATCCTCTTTCCATGGCTGGTAGCAATGTTCTGTATCATTGCACGATATTAGCAATGTAACACTTAGAACCAAACCTAAATAAAAAAAATTAAAACAACAATTGTAAATTTATTATAATTTTAATTCATTCATTCATTCATTCATTCATTCACTGTTTAAAAACGCTCATACACATGAATTTCAATTTTTAAACATCCTTACATTTTACAAATAGTATGAAAATGTATTTTACATTTCACATTTAGTTATAATGTTTGGGAAACGTTCCCTCTCTTTGTTAAAAAGTATGGGAAAAGTCATTTTCTATTATATTCGTATTGACTGCAATTTTCTATATCTACCCACAGGAGAAAATGAATAAATACTATATCATCGCAAAACATGTGTTTCGAAATAAAATAAATTACTTGTGCAATGACTTTACAGCAAAAATTTTGTCACAATTAGGATTTTTTAAATGTATGCAAACGTATTTCTGGAACAATATTATTGTACTCCAGATATTGTCACTTTAACAGAGTTAAAAGCGTAAAAACACGTGTGAATGACACTATCGTGTAGTCTTTTAACTGGTGTTTTCTTGACACAACTTTTAGTGTGTTTGTATTATTACTTCATTTTAAATACCACGTTATTTTGAAAGAAAATCAAGTTTATTCCTCAATAGATTGTAAAATTTAATTAAAATAACATATAATGTCAATGTTTAAACTATGCCAGATTTTTACGGAACTGAAAATATATTCAGAGTTTAACACATTTGCAACATGTAAAATATGTACATAGAAGTGTTCGTGAAGTTTTGAAAACGCGCCGTTAATTTGCTACCATTCAACATATTGCTTCCCTATTACATAAACTGATTAAAATGAAATATCAAAACGACAATTAATTTTTGGTCGATAATATTTAAAATGCTAGTAAGACTACATCGTTAAATCGAAACAGAGTTAACATAAGATTTAGTTTCCACAATCCGTATTTGTACTTGTCAGGTAAACAACTTCTCAAATGAAACCGATTATGCAATCTTATCCAATAAAATAAATCATGCAATGTATAATCAGTATATGGAATGCATGAACTTTTGAACGAGCATAATTATTTGTCAGTGATGAAATATATCTTGCGAAGACCCCCCCCCCCCACCCCCCGTCGTACATATAAGATTTTTTTCTGTATCTAAGTATTTTCTCTCTCTTTATGAATCTAAAGGTATTCAAAATGTAATTGTGACTTCTAAAATGGTCCTATATTGAGAACACGCACTGACTATCGATATAGAATATTGTTACATTCTTTAATTGGAAGAAATGGCTTCTAAGTTACAAATTGGCCAGAATATATACTTTTAACTTACTTATACTTACTTTATATGGACTCTTGAAAAGGGATTTGGAAAGTAAAGGGTAAATTTTTATAGTTATGGGCTATTTTGGTCATGTTGGAAAACTCCATAAATGTTATAAATCGTCCTTCAATGTTAGCTGTCTTAATGCAGACCTTAAATTGATGAGGTGCTATGAAGGAGTAAGTATCCTCTGCTGACCAGTCACGGTCACATCCGCCGTGTGCTCTTTGTCGTAGTCGGGAAAAACGGAAAAAATTAGGTGATTAATCATGGTCTAACAATAAGTATGGAAAATATCAGTGAGCAATCGACCCAGTGGAATATGATTTGCTGAGAAGGTCGTTGTATCGTGTGCTCTTTGTCGTAGTCCGTGAAGAACGGAAAACTTCGGTGATTAATTATTTGCTGACAAGGTCGTTGTATCGACTATAGAACTACGAACTGATGACTTCAATCGAGACTGTTGATGGTTCTGTTTTATCAACTTTTCAGTAGCTAGCCTCGCCTTAAAAACTGTACATACGTAGAACATGCCCTAGCGTATCGAATTTACTGAGAGACAAAAACTGAACATGCAGGGGATGAAGGTATATTGCTACATAAGTAAGGAAAGTTGACTATAGAAAAATTGAAGTCATCACGTTTATCATAAAGTTTTGTTGTTAGTTTACCATCAATGTCCCTTTCCAGTAAAATATCCAAAATATGAAACGGATGACGCAGACTCTGTGGTATCTTTTATTTCAAGTTCACTAGGATATATCGAGTCGGCATAAGTATGGAAGTAACAATTGTTAATTGATACAGTGTAATACGTCGTCGATATACCTGAATATTGAGTTGAAGGCCACAGCGAGTGATTCATTAAGCAATAAAGAAAATCAACAACACGAGGCATTATAAAAGTATAGGATCTAATATATAGATACTAAGCTAGTAAACTAAAGGTCAAGAATAATCCAGTATACCGCAAATAAGATGTACATCATGTCATGGTAAGTTAATAATGCTAAAAAATGTTACATCTCCGTGTCCATTATTTCAATGTTTTGCTTCATTTTTATAATACAGTGTATCTCAAAATCATTTTCTGATTTGTTCATAAAATACCTTTGTTGAGCAATAGCTGACAGATATTCCTTGTTGAGGACATAAGTATCAAACAAAATGTCGAAGGTAATGGATGGACTAATATATGTTTTCTGGCTAAATGAATATACGTGTTAATGTATTTCATGTTAGCAAAAGAATTCAAATGTAAATGTGCATATAAATTTAAATGTTATTTTTCACAATACGATTTTGACTGTTTTGTTTGTAAATCTTTAATTATTACCAATATCTAATAGCAAACTTAACAAATAACTTACCATTTGATATTATTCGTTTATTATCAGAATTTATTGATAATACAGTAAAAAAAATTGCTCTCGGCAAGTACATTTACCGTAAAACAGTTTTAATGATTTAACATGTTTATTATATATACAGAGAGTTGTCGTTCTTTAAAGAGAAAAATCACTGCTTTCTGTGGATTCAAAGTGAATTAATCTGACCGATGCTATAATATGTCAGGAAAACTTCTCATGGTAAACAACGATAAGTTAAGACAAAAGTTATTCCATTTGTTTAATTACATGTAGGGATGTCAAGTCGATCCGTGATTTATAAAGAGTTACTCAACTCTCCAGCAGTCTATAGCTAAGGCAAACTGCTCCTAATAATAAACATATACATGTATGTAACGAGTAACTCTTTTGCCTTTCGAATGCTGTAAAACTCGCCCCAAGATTTCTTGCCCCTAAGACAGCTCTAGCAGTTTAAAGCAAACTGCCCAAAATAAAAACATTTATGTTTATAATAACATATTTTTCCGCATTCGATTTGTACATTTTGTTACTTTTCGACATTTTCCGATAATCTTACGTAATTTCAGCATATAGTTTCTTGGTTTTATTGTTAACGAAAACAAAAATGAAATTAGTTTTACTTCAGTTATATGTAGCAGTTTTCATACATTTATATTTTATTTAAAACATATGCATAGTAACTTACACATCCGTTTTTTTCGGTTTATTTTTTATTTTTGCAAATTTCCTGACTTTAATTAGTTTTAAAACATTTTCATATTGTTTATCATTTTGAAACTAATTTGGCGCTTGGATACGCCAATAAATCATCAACTTTATTCATGAAAGCCAAAGGGGTTTTATACGCTAATTAGTCATTTACTTGAATCAAAATTATCCATAAACATGACTGTCCTTTTATCAATTAGATCTTGGAATTCATTATAAATAATGATTTTGTATCAGTAATTATCATTATCAAAAGATTATAATTATGCCATAATTGGATTGTTGATTTCATAATTACATTTTCTATACTCATAATAAATGTGAGGTATTTTAAAATTTTAAACATCTAAGGTGATATACTTAGATTGGTTCCTGTTCCTAAAATCATCAGTGGGTTTTTTTAAACGTTTGTTTTGCTAACTTAAATATTTTACAAAAATATTTTAGATATAATTAAAAACAGATTAATTAATCATTACACATTCACAGCATTCGCTATTTACAAATAAAGTCAAAGATAGATATATTAATTTAACCTGTGGTGGATAGTTAGTTTTGTAAATGTAAAAGATGTCCAAAAAAAACTTCAAATAAAAAAAAATAAGGAATATGAAATGCTATGTGGGAATAGGAGAATAAATTATTGCGTCATACAGATTAAAAATATGGGGGGAGTTGCCTTCAGTGGGGGAAAGTTGTCCTGAATTGTGGGGCGAGTTGTCTCTAGTTGTACTGCGGCAATTTTTCCTTGCTGTGAGTTGTCCTAATTCCTTCCTCTTTTATCGAGTACTCGAGCCTTTGGTCGAATTGTGATTTCAACTTTTTAATCTTTGATTTACAAACTGGCACTATTATAATTTGTATTTATTGTCCTGTACACATTTTCTGACACTAAAACACTTTTTACAACTCTAAACACTAAAATCACATTACAAATATATTGGTACAAAAAATTGACTAATTAATGGTGTCATGGTGTATTTTACTTTTTCACTTAAAAGAGAAATCAATGGTTTTTGAATGTTTGCAAAAAAAAAAAAAATGGTTAACTGTCACAATAGTTAGTGACTAACAATATGCACTGTTTTAATAATTTAATACAGTTTTAGGATTCCAATTGTGACGTGTATGATGCTTTTGAATAAATTTCATAAAATTTTGATTGGGATGGGTATTAAACATATAGTGTTTCATAATACATTCTGATTACTATATTATCTTTCTGAAAGTATTTAGTCACCTGTATTTGCTTCTAAGTTCGTCTGTCTCTTTGTTTGTTTCTAAACGTTTGCTCTTAATGTCTTAAATTGCTGTGCCATTTATGAATAACCAATTTTGATAGTTTTATGAAATTACCATGTTGGAATAATTTTGTTCTGCAGCCACAAATTGTGGTTTCAAAACACAGAGTTATTCTTATATGATATTATTAAAAAGTACATGAACATTCATCGGTTGACATTACTACAATATATGATATAATGCCATTTAAATCATACCGTATTCATTATATAAATGATACATGTTTAAACGTCATGGTACAATTTTATCACAAATCTAGAAAGCGTGTATAAAAAAAATTACGAAGCAGTAGTAGAAGAGATTCGAATTAGTTGAGACTTAAGAATGAAAGTTTGATGTCTTTTTTTCAACTTGTAGTAACAACACTACGTTTATTCTGTAAGTATGTTACGGTAGTCGTCGAGTCTGTTCAGTCAAACACAATAAGATGTTTCTATTAAAAATGTCTCTTAAAAATAAAACGCAGTATACAATTAACGCATAATTTGAACACAAATTTGGACTTTGGTTTATTTCACAAATATCTTGGATAATACCACCCTATACACATACACTGGCACGGACATAGCATTGTCTATAAATGGCAAGGGAGTGATGATATCACAGAACTAGCAATTGATGGCAACGTAAAGATTGATCGATATGGCCAGGGGCCTTTTATACTAACAAAATTAGTAACATATTTTAACACATTCACAGAATGAACAAAACCTTAGTTTAAGTAACTAAAATCACAACATGGCAATTACAGCATGTAATACAAAGCATACAACCACACAGTGTGTATGAACAATTATTATATAAAGTGTTGAAGGCACCACACTTTTCAACAAAGACGTCACTTCAA
>WFKH01003881.1:17893366-17907798 GCA_016163765.1 Magallana hongkongensis | reverse complement strand
TGGCTCTTGCTTGTATATATATAATCTCTCTATCAAAACCAAAAAAACCCAAAACAAATTATCTGAGGCAGGTATCGCAGTTTACTGAAATAGCTAGTACACGCATTATAGATGTTTGATCCACCTCTAAAATTTTCGCGGGAAATATAGCGCGAGATCACTGTGACGTCATACTTTAAAATCTATAATCATTTGTTTACGTATCTCAACTCAATACGAAGAAATGGAAGCATGTAAAAAATCTCTTGGGTCTCACCAAAGCTTGTGCGGTACTCAAAACGTGTCTTCGAACCTTAGTGTGAGGTTTAGGTATTCCATATGGCCTTATTATGTTGACAAATGAACATTTCAGATTTTGTATTGTTTCACTTTAACATTGGAACGTGTCATCGGTTGATTATTAACATCAATTAACTTAAATACCAACATGAATTAAAACAACGCAATTATAAAAGGGGGACATCCAGAGAAGATGTTATAATTTATCTACTCATTACCGCTTCAGATTGAATATGTGGATTATTAACGTTATGTAATGTTTACGTATAATTGAATGTGAATTCAATATTTATGATCATTGTGTCTTGAATTGTTAAGAACTGGGTACGGTAAACAGCAAAATCGGCCCTGTTTTCAAACTTAATGAAATTTTAAGTGAAATATTTGGAGAATTAAACTGTTTCAAAACAGTTTGATTTTTGAAAATATCTTTTAGGGTTTCCATATAATAGTTATCTAAACATAGCAGTGTTTATAGCTATTAAGTTAACCAATAACGTCATGACGTCATGAAATGTATTGACGACGTTCTTCAAATAATAATTACAGACAGGATGTGCTGGTATATAATGTAATAAAGATATGTTTGATCCATTATTTCTTTGCCTTTTTCAGTAAAAAATTAATTATGTTTCATGTTATATAAATTCAAACATCATCATCATAATAGTTTACATTCTCTCACCAGAGGTCGTTACGCAAATTACGCTTACACCTCTGTCAGCGCCCAATGTACAAAAGTAATGTACAAACTGAGACGATGAGCAAAATGTATTTAAAATCAATGTAATTTTTTTTAAAAGCATGATAATAAACAAATCAATTAAAATGTCTAATGCATGTGAACATCTTTCTTTCAAAGTTACTGTAAGAGCTTTTTAGCCGAAGTAAAAGTTAAAAACTGCATGATGACTTTATCCAGTTTGACGGATTTTTGAAACATTGAAAGAACAGTTTTGCCCGTTCTAGATTCATCGCTGGTTTTGTAGAAATCAGCAGCAGTGTCAACTTCTATAATCTTATAAACTCGCCCACAATGTGTTTGCCGTTTATTGTCCTCTCTTTAAGATGATTAGACAGGAGAATGAAAACAGCAATACCACGTGCTTGCCATCCTTGTTTTGAGCATGTGACACTATTTCTCCAGTGTTAACAGAAGTGTAGGCTATCCAAGTAATAGCTTTTCAAAAAGCTTGCTTGACTAAAAAAAATAATTCAAGGGCTGCCGTATCTTATGGCATTAATTTTAAATTTTCGCTTTGTTCATAAATTCATAAACGGAACTTGCAGATTCAAGTAGAACATTCAGTCTTTTTCTTCGATCTATAGCGCCATCATGTACATGCATATTATTTGAGATTAGTTTATTTTAATATTTCAAATTTATTTGAAGTGTACATGTATCAAAAAATTGCATGTAAGCTTGAAAGATAAAGCAGTTTAATTGTATTTGTTTTATTAAGATGGAAAATCTTAAGCCTTTTTAGCATTTTCAACCATATAGGAAAGTAATAGGAATGGTTTTTGTTTTTCAAATATTTATAAAGTTGCATGTCTACACACGGTGTGATCTGGGGTTTTCCCATGATCCCGTCCAATAATCGGAACGCGAAAATTATTAATTCATGTGATTAATCGCGCGAAGACCTGCTTTTAAATTACTTAACACTCAAAGGATGAGATCTCCTATGCTTTGAATAAACACTTGCATACTTGGCTACTATAATTGATTAATATACATTTAGTAAGACACGCAAGTTATATCTTTTCAAGATGAATGAAATCGATCAATTGATGAAAAATCGGCGATTTCACTACTTCGGTAAATATTCCAGCGACATGAATCTATATTTGACAATGTTTTAATCTGAACTGATTATTTTTTGTTAATAATGATAATCCAACACCAATTATTACCTACATTCTACCGTAACAGATAGTTTAGATCGATCAAGAAATAATTAACGCAAGTATTAATAAGACATCCATGAACGATGTAAAAAAGTATTTAATGCATTTCCTAGAATTAAAGTTGTCACGTAAAAAGCTCAACACAGCTAGATCTAGCATTAGTTTGATTTCCTACATTCTTACGCAAAATGTTGTATTTTTTTTATGATACTGTAGAATTAAATTCTACCGTGTAATACTTTCTTCAGCCAAGTTTTAAAAATTGGTGTGGTGGTTTTGTGTGCATAAATTATGTGTATTTATTTATTTATTTATTTATTTATTTATTTATTTATTTATTTATTTATTTATTTGTGTCCATGTTTTATTCATACTTCCCATATTTGTGTTTACTTGTCGTATGGAGGTTTTTATCCTTTGATTATAGTATAGCCCGTCCGAGTTAGGTGCGCCCGGGTCTATAGTACCCTACCAAGATTTGTTGTTTTTTAAGTACTTTGAATATTATGAGGTGATAATTAATAAAGTCCGGAGGGCTTTATGATAGATTTGATCACGCATCGATCGAAATTATCACCTCATAATATTCAAACAATGATTCTTTCTTACTTATATTTATATAAGTTTCAGGAATTGTTTGATTAAATATTTGAATATAAATAAGCAAAACCCACTTGCGCCCCAACTATACGTCCTTTGAATTTACTGAACTGTATAGTACAAAATCACAGTAATTACAGGCAGAGACTGTTTTGATAATAAAACTGTTTTGAAATTTCAAATGTATCTGTACAAACTTTTTTCTCTCTCTCTTGCTCAGCTACTTTATGACGTCATTTGTTTACACTTGTTACGTCATTCATGTAGAGTACAACGGCACACAGATAACTTCATATTCATTTAATAGCAAATTTTAAGAAATGTTAAGGTTTTTTAATTAATATTTCTCATTATATCCATCATAAAATCAATACAGTATATTTGTTTTTACAACACAACAATGTAGACCATTGTATATGCAATACACTGTTTGTATTTGTGAGTAATTCAAATACACTGTGTCTAAGGACTAATAAACTAAAAAAAAATTCTCCAATTTCCCCATGGAACAGTTTTAATTTTCTTTAATTTAAGTCAATTGTCAACGTAAGTCGATTTTGTTCAACTTGAAAATAGAAAATAATAAAAAAAATAAAGTGGCCGCAGTCTTGTACATAATTTTTTCCGTTTTTATGTTAATAAGCAGTCTAAAATTGTGCTATTCTGAAATTTTGGTGTATGTACTCGAATGCGGCCTTATAGAAATATCAGATCAAACATTACAAAATCCCATATATTTTACAAAATCCGTAAACAAGGTCCGGTTTCGGAGTTTACAATTACCAAACGCACGTGAATTTTAGCAAACGAAAAATATTTTCATACATGGGGTGTCGCACATGAATTATTCCGGCAAACATTTTAAAGATATCATGTGTTTGATTTTTCACATTTCGACAGGGCCGATATGTTATACTTAGCGTACCCAGTTCTTTACTGAAAATATACTTTTATAAACAGTTAAATTGAAAAATAATAAACAAGATATTTATCAAACATCTATGTTCAACAGTGCTAGTATCATGTGTTTTGTCATGATGTCAATTTTTATGGGTTTTTTTTTAATTTCCGTGTTGTTTGAAAAGAATAGCTTATTGGTATTGTTCGAACAATGTTCACATTTAAGGGCGACCCGAACATCCCCGAACATTTTAGACATATCTTTTACTTGCAAACTATAGAAACGTTTGAATAATATTGCTGAGAATGTAGAATTTATTACCTAAGGTCAACGGATTTTAGGAAATAATATAATATTGTACATAAGATAATACATGTATATTACTTTAAGATTTTTAGCGTTAATGCATGCCTTTAGCCAGAAACAAAACTTTACTATGCATCTACAGACTTTAAACAAGCAATTAACACAGCGAGGAAAGCTTTTGAATGGTTAAAATGGTTAACCAATGGTGAACATAGTTGATGTTTTCAATGCATTAAAAGTATGTTCAAAGGGATACAGTCAATGGTAAATATAGGTAACATGTAAAACGCATCAAATGTGTTTAAAAATATTTTCGAGTTAAACAAGATGAAATCTTTCTATTTTATTGTTTATTAATGGTTTAGAAATCAACTGTACACTAATTGTTATTACATGGGTGTAGAATCTGAGCAAGAAATTGGAAACTAAAATAAAGATCATGTACGGTCAATTTATTCTCCTTAAAGCTGTTGACAAAGAAGTATGATTAACCAGGATAATTAACAAAAAAATTAACATTTTAGATTATTGTAATAGGTGGAAAAGATTACAGGACAACTTTTTATACAAAGATGCATCGCTTGAAAGTCGGGGCGATCTTATATATTTCCTCGTTGAAGATAGTTTAGAAATACGAAAAACAACAAATTGAGCAAATCTCAAAAACTATGAAAAGATAAGGGGTATTTAGAAACATGTAAAATTTTGATTTTCCCCTGTGGCTGTTAAATTGATTTGTATATAAAAAAAAAAAAAAAAAAACATGAGTCGAATCTACCTCTACCCCTATCGACCGTATAGGGCCATGAAAAAGACGATATCTTTTAACAGGGTTTATTCATTTTTTAAAGTAGTTTTATAATGTATTTATGTATTTTCTTTTATGCACTCATAGTTGAAATATGAGAAATTTATTATGCTCGTGTGAAATTCTTAATGTAAGAAATTATTCGAATATTTACATGTACTATTATCAGTTGGCGAAAAGTTATTGTTATAGAAACATATTTTAATCATTTTGTACAAGATTGGTTTAGTAGTAAATAAGATTCTTCTTGATGTTTACATAGCTTTGACGATAAATTTATCTAAACAGAGTTCCAAACAATCTGTGTATCATTTTTACAAAATTAAGAACCCGTTACCACAAACTTTCAATTGAAATAAGAAGATCGAATAAAAGTAGAAAATGTTTTAGAATATATCTATGTGATAAAAGCCCATTGGGTGATAAATTACAATTTATAAGGAATGTCAAACGTTATGTTGATATTGTATAAACAAATTGGTATGAAATATTTAACCATGGAATGGTAACACTTATAAATTCGATATAGTCTGATGTGTACCACAAATAATCATTACACAGCTTGTCAATACCTCTAAAATCATTATTATTTTAAAGTGATGTTTGATTACTCTTCCTTACCTGACCTTTATTTTATCATTTGTGAATATTGTTTTGTACCTCATGTACCATTGACATTCTTTAAGATAAAATTGGCGTACATTTTATTATACGGTACCGTAGTAAACAAAGTAATAAGGCTTGAAAATATAACTATTTTATTGGGTCATAAATTACATTTGAAAAATTCTTTATATCCAGTGTAACGACACATCTACAATGATTTGAACAGAAATGTCCAAGTAACGAAATTTGTATTTTGCAAACTGTTAGAGAAGAGAAACCGCTTAATTAGTATTGCAATTTAACTTAAATAGATACCATATGTACATGTAACCATAATTGCAATTAATGAATCTAGCATTGTTAGCTCTTTGCAAAAGGAAGTTTCTATATCCGGGAAGTACTTGCAATTATCTAATGAGTGAATTTCCATATGTTTGAGTACCATCAGGAGGTCACTTTTGATATATAATCTGAATATCCTGTTTCCTTGTTTGTGTCTCCGTCCTGTAGGACATCATGAGTTAAAACTATTGAGTTGTAAAGCTACAAAACTGTCCTATTATAGATGTTCTGTTGAGTTCCGGTTATTTGACATCAGGAAAATTTACTCAGCTCAAAATACATCTTCTCATTATCTTGTACACCCACTTTCTTGCATTCCGACGCCTCTGTCAATATAAATTAGTTTTTAACCAAAAGACCAAAAAAAAATTAATTAATCTCATAAGATAAAGATAAAATTTTTGTTTAAAGATAATTTTTTTTATTCAAAAATTTGGTTATTTTCAGATTTCGAAAAATATTTCAAAAAACGTATTTTAATTAGTTTGATAAGTAGCTTATAAATAAAGAAAATAAATGAAGTGGTACCGTTTTTTTCCGAGTTTTGCAGTTCGCTGTTTTTGGACTCATCTTTACAACTGGTAAATTCAGGAACCAAGGACTGAAAAAATGATCGATTTTTTTAATTTGAGTTAATAAACAAATATATGTTATACCTGCTACATTTTTTGTGAAAATGACATCTAGTTTGTGTTTTTTTAATTCTATATAACTGATCTAACAAGTTTGATTTCTACATCATCAAAGAAAAGTAGTTTTAGGATGATCATCCTTTGTATGAATATACCCATATCTTTATCTTTCAATGACCGCTTTCAAATAAATTCTTTAGCTTATCTAATATTAACCTAATTTCAAATACATATATATTTCAGAAACTTTTGAGGCTGACTATGTTTTGATTATGCCGAAGTCTATCAAACCTCTAGCCATATGCATGTAGAGAGCGCGAACTCTACAAAATGCACGGAGCGACGTCAGACGCGATAATTGTTTAAGTAAAATTCAAGGTCCTTCTATTTAACGTGCTGATCGACAATTGCAACAATTTACATACTTCTGCTTTTAATGAAGAGTTTAACAAAGTTTCCAAAGAAGAATCAAATAACATGTAGATGCAGGTCAGGAATTAATTTCATAATTGCTATATTTTTTTAATACCCGCATTAAACATCAAAGAAATTAATAACATACCTTTTTATTCTCATCTGCACTCAACACAAAGTGAGTAGCATTACTATTGAGATTTTCCATCTGTATAGTATGCGTTTCCATTGTTTTGTCTTTATCTTTAGTAGTTAAATCCACGTCGTTAATGTTCCTTGGAAATTCTATACACATATCAGGACTATTTGTATCATCAATCATATTGAAATGAATCAAATAAACATCCTTTTCAATTTCGTTGTTAACATAACATTCGTCTTCTTGTTGAATATCAGAATGATCTGAGCTCTTCGAAGGAACTAAACCTTGTTTTTTCGCTAGTTGTTTTTGTGTTCTCTTTCATCTTTGTCTTCCTTTTGAAAGCTCACTTCAAATGTATCGACATGAACGACAAGGGAAGGAGATACATGGGATTTTGTTCGAGTATCATGTTTAGGACTGGTCTGAGCTTCATGTAAAGGGTTTTCCTGTTGCTATAAAATAACACAAGGTTAAATTTCTTGGTGTGAATTAGCATCTGAAAAATTACCTATTTTTTATATTTTATAAGTTATTTTGTTTAAACAACCAGGCTATACAAATTAAAAATTATTACTATGTTTTAAAAGAAAATGGTTGAAAATGAACTCTTTGTATGAAAAAAAGAAAATGTAAGCCTACCTCTGAATCGAACTTGATCATACAATCTGGTATTTCTGAGTATTCCATGACGTCGTGTAAATCCAAGTTATCATCTCCAGTGATTTGGCTCTTATATATTATACTAACCACTGATTGGATTTTTGGCATAGAAGCTTTCCTATAGTTTGAATAGATAAGACTGATAGATGTATTGTTATTTTGTTAGTTCCAAACCAAATAATAAACATAGGTTTTGACATGTGTGAAACAAAATAACTGGAATGTGGATTCGTGTTAAACCACTGTTGTGCACTGATCATATCACTTTTTTTCTAAACGTAATTATTGACAGTAAAATAAGATTTCTGATATATTATACTTTCGTAAAGCATGTAAAACATATAATAAATACGCCACATTCCATCTTACACATTATCAATATCAGCCCCGAGCTTCGTAACGATGATATTGAAATGTCGGACTAATACAAGGTCTTATATAAAAAAAAAAATATGAAAAAATGCTATGTTAATGATCATTTTTTATGTCTTTTCTAGTTTAACAATTCAAAATATTATTATAAAATTTAGTTACAAAAACGTGCTTTAATTTATATGTATTCATTTTTAAACTGCTTTGCAACCAAATAGAAAAATAACTAGATACGATCTCGTTACTAGTAACGAGTAGGTCTTCCGTTCAATATGATAAACGATACGATTAAAATATTAATGAAATTTCAGAATTCCTAATCAACCCCTTTCCTTTCAGGTAATGTATACGATTGTCAATATCCTGTACAATGCTTAACAAACTGTTTTGCTTTTTCACATACAGTACATTAAAGATTTAAGATTTTAGTGCCTTAAAATCCCTTATTATGTCATTAATCATTACAAACAAATATTGTTACGATCAACAACTTCGTTTCTTTAATGCATTATAAAATCTTGATCATTTTTAAGTTATCTGTATTAGAGTTTACGAGTGTCTTGGCCCAAAATATAAGGAGCCAGCCTTTTTTTCTTGAATTCATTCGAAAGGTCTCACGAATACTCACATTTTTTGTTCTTACACCTATCTTAAACTGTTGTTCATTTTTGAGATACAAATGATTGAATATTTTAGGGGCCAGCCCTCTAGATCCTTCATGGGAACAAATATTAGTTTTTTGATTAGTGGAATCGATTTGAATCATGAATCGAAGCATTTTCTCTTCTACAATGCCTAACAAAACATGTTTCCTTCTCTAGATATATTGCGTCAAAGTTTAAGTACTTTGGCCCCTAAAACTCCCTAATTACGTGATAAATGGGCGTGGCATTGATTTCTCCTGTTAGATATTGTTACGATCAACAACTTTGCTTCTATAATACATTACAAAATCTTTATCGTTTTTAAGTTATTTTAAAACAGTTTACGAGTCTATTGGCCCCTAATTTAAGGGGTCAGCCCCTTTTTCTTGATTTTATACGAAAGGTCTTATGAATACTTACATTTTTTGTTCTTACACCTATCTAAAATTGTTGTTCATTTTTGAGATACAAATGATTGAATTTTTTAGGGGCCAGCCCTTTAGATCCTTAATGGGGATATACATTGGTGTTTTGATTAGTGGAATCGATTAGAATCATCAATGCAAGCATTTTCTCTTCTACAATGCCAAACAAAATATGTTTCTTTCTCTTGATATATTGCGTCAAAGTTTAAGTACTTTGGCCCCTAAAACTCCCTAATTACGTAATAAATGGGTGTGGCATTGATTTTTCCTGTTAGATATTGTTACGATCAACAACTTTGCTCCTATACTGCATTACAAAATCTTTATCGTTTTTAAGTTATTTGTAAAACAGTTTACGAGTGTATTGGCCCCTAATTTAAGGGGCCAGCCCCTATTTCTTGATTTTATACAAAAGGTCTTATGAATAATTAGATTTTTTGTTCTTACACCTATCTAAAATTGTTGTTCATTTTTAAGATACAGATGAATGAATATTTTAGGGGCCAGCCCTGTAGATCCTTAATGGGGATAGACATTGGTGTTTGATAAGTAGAATCGATTAGAATCATTACTACAGACATTTTCTCTTCTACAATGCTTAAGAAAATATGTCTCCTTCTCTAGATATATTCCGTCAAAGTTTAAGTACTTTGGCCCCTAAAAATTTCAATTACGTAATAAATGGGCGTGGCAATGATTTTTCCTGATACATATTGCTACGATCAACAACTTTGCTTCTATAATGCATTACAAAATCTTTATCGTTTTTAAGTTATTTGTAATATAGTTTACGAGTGTCTTTGCCCCATATTTAAAGGGCCAGCCCCTTTTTCTTCATTTTGTTGAAAAGAACTTTTAATTCTCTACCACTTTTGTTATATATGTCATAACAAAATATCAACTGATAAAAAGATACAGATCAAAACGTATGAAAATTTTGAATGAAAATTCGTACCCAATTTTCGTGCCTAAGCGAGCTCCAAGAAATGGCGCCACTGACGTAACACAAAATAATAGTGCACAACTTCAGACTATAGACTACCTATCCTGAAAATTTCATAGTCATATCCCTGATAGTTTCTGAGATCAGCTCTGCACAAAATAGGTCCCAAAAAACTACAAAATGGGCAATAAATCGGTACCGGAAGTGACGACAACAAAAATTTCAAAAACATATCAAATTCAGATTATGCCTCATCATCTGTGAAAAAATGGTTGAAATCGGCCGAATAGTTTTCGAGAAATTGCGTGCACAAAATTTGGAAAAAAAAAATAAGAAGAAGAAGAAGAAGAAACAGTACGAAAACAATAAGGTCTTCCGTTGGAAACGGAAGACCTTAAATATGTTTGATTAAAACTAAATGACATTTAATGAACTTTTTAGAGTTTTTTATCATGATAGTTTAAGCATGCATCTCTGTTGAATATTAGCCATTCATTCCAGTTTTAGGACCATCTGTCATGTTAAAGTTACATATCTTAAGTTTGAAATGTCTGACATTTATTTTCTAAAAATAAGAAAACGTACAATGCATAATTCATTTTTTCAATCAGTTAGTCCAAACATCATACTGTAGATTCCTAATCAAATGCGAGGAATTAATATCCGCGTGAAATCGCAAGAAGCACCCATTGCGGATTTTCAGAACTAAAAAAGATTAAGATTTAAATTTCGCAGTGTCTCGCAATATGATACAAAACAGCGGGATCTCGGAATTAAGTACTCGCGTAAAATAAGGAATCTACAGTATTTGATTTATTTAAAGTGTTTTGTATTTTGCCTTTGGATTTTGATTTTGAACACTGTTCGTTATCACCACATTTCATCATTAAGCCTAAATAGGATCCTTATTACAAAACATTGCTTGGAAGTCATTCGAGATTTTACATGCGTTGTTTTTTGGGGTTTTTTTTTTTTTGGGGGGGGGGGTTTGTTTTTTTTTTTTTTTTGGTTTTAACGCCATTTATAAATAAACATTTGTCAGCCAAACCATTTTGAACATATAAGGACTTTACTTATAACGTAAATAAGAATAAAATGTATATCGTGAAATGTTATGATTCAAATGAAGTGTCGTATTTTCAACCAAAAACTAGTATGTAAAAATGAATAACAAAAAGGAATAGATGTATCAATAGCTGATTGTTTGATCAAATAAATGAATGTCGTACAGAACCAAAGTGCTAGTACTCACGTTATGATACATTAAAACTGCTTTTATGGATAGATTTATTTAGTACCATGTCATCATACATATAAACATAAAAAATGTACATTCTATGTTTCAATATTGAATGATTATAATTCCATAGACAAGTTGTTCGAAAGATATAAATATGATCCCAGGATAACCCATGAAAGCTCGAGAGCTTATTTCCAATGGGGTCCTTTTAATATGAAACATTTCTTTTTTTAGTTTTTACAGTAATATTAAATGTGGTTGTAACAAAATTGTAGGGACTGTGTTAATTATACAATACACGATATAAACAAATCCTGAGTATACATATCATAACATTAATAATATGCATTTGTTAAAATTTATACTGTCTAATAGTACAACATTTCACTATTTTGTTCTAAAATGCCTTTTTGTAAAATAATAATTTTTACTTTTGTTTTAAAAAACGTTCTTTCCATTTGAACATTTAATATAAGATGGTAAAAAAAATTCCAGTCTTTAATGCCATTATAGTAAAAGGTGTCGGCTTGACATGCCTTGACACTAGATATATATAATCTTCATTTGAGGATGCTCGGGTCTTTCGCATAGATACAGATGATCTCAGTGAATTTTTTTATGATGTAAGATGGTGCACTTCCATTATATATATTATATACATGGTTTTGTCTAAGCTGTCGAACCCTGTCTTCCACATTCAACATATCTAGTGAACTAAGTACTTTGTAATTTGCAGTATGTAATGAAGATAGGTTTAATATATACCTAACAATTTTGTTTTTACATATTTGTAACTTTTTTAAAACCCAATATACCATGCACAACAAGCATAATCTAAAAACGTTTTACTAATACTGTTTTACGTGATTCGGCAATCCTTAATGAATATTCCATCAAACAAATGTTCACACACAACAAAATAGCTGGTGTCGATTTCATTTTTTATTTGTAAGATATTATAAAAATATTCGTTTGTAAGTTGTTGATTCTTTATGTTTTGATTTTCCCATGTATCTTAAGTAGTCTGACTTAGAAAAAAAAATCAGTATTGGTACATCGGAACATTACACTACAAAGACGTGATGTAATACTGCTTACCTTTTAAACCAAAGAAAGGTTGCTAAACTTCCAATAAAAGCCCCTACGCCAAATCCAATGAACAACATGTGTACCCATTTTTTATCCCCTGTAAGTTTAAATCGTTATTTTGAAATCCTTTAGCTTAGCCAAACTTGAAATATCTTACTTTTAACGTCATAGATATAGAAAAGAGAAGCTTAATTTATACCGATATCTGGTAGTTTATTTTCCTCACTTGTATTTGGCAAAGTAATCTTCTTGGTTTTGAATTTAGGAGTAGTACATTCCATTGGATTTGTTGGTCTTTCGTCTTTTAGATTTGTTATATTTTCAGGAATGTTGTCAGTGATATTTTCTCTTAAAATGGACTCAAATTTACACGTGGCTTCTTGAGGTCCTGTTTTAGGAATTGGAGTAAATAAAGGGGATTGTACAGCTCGCCGGGTACGATTGCTCAGACACGTACAGGTGGACAAAAAGCAATTCTTTCTTTCATTCGCAACTAGACAAATGGTCATTGCGTTTTCTTTCTTCTTGTCCAATACAATGTAAATTCTACAGTCTTGACTCCTATTGCAGTCGTTTACATTTAATGTGATGTCTTCTTGACCTTCAATTTGATGTCAGTATGTAAGTTATATTGATTTGTTGTAGTTGATATACTGTATACGTTCAATTGATTTTGCCTTGATAGGAATATATTGAATGGATTGAATACTGGTAAACGTACTTACCTGAGTCGTTAATCAAAAGAAACCCAGCTATGGATTTTGGTAAAATCTTTAGAGACTCTCTTCAAAAAATCATAAATATCACTACATATTCAAATTTTGAAAAATTTCTTTGCTGTCACAACAAAGCGTGATACCGATAATTTTATTTTCATATAAATGCAATAATGGAAATAGTAGAATTCTCTTTAAATTCTTTATACATTTATGTCTTGACCCCATACCTAACAGAGCCATTCATTACAAGACCAAAATTCTTTCTACTTGGATGGTAGCAGGTAGTATCAGCTGATGTATTCTTTCTTGAAGCTTGCGAACACTCGCTCTGGACTAAAACTGGAAGAACGTATTGTTTACAGGACTTTAAACGTTTTAATATTAAAAAACAAATAATGACAATCCAGAATGGTTTAAAATTATATGGACTAGCTTTTGTCTATTGTGTGAGGGGAGAGTTAGAATGATGGTAGTAGCAGTAGGGTATTTATTTTATATGCGCTCAAAAATGCATTTTTTTTTTGGCAATGACATAAATATCTGAAAGTAAATTGAAACAAGTTTTCAGACTTCATCGCGAATAATTTCAATATGACCGTGAAGAGATTTCTCTAAGCAAAAGCACTTTTAGTGTATCTATTTTAAAACTATAAACTCTTGCAGATTTAGTGTGTTTTAGTACCACTTCGCTCCTCTTAAAGAACAATAATCATTAATGTTTGCACCAATTATATCATTTAAAAAAAATGAATTACTTTTACAGCACTAAAATCAGTAGTAAAACACCGAAATCAAATGATTTTTTTCTTAAGTCCATAGACAATGCGGATTTTTTTTTCTTTTATGTCCTGACTTATTATAAATGTTATGTGTATTCTGCCAACAAAGTTGTCATGGTTTTGATTTCTAATGACATGATTACAAAACGCAATATCTCATATAACTGATTTTTTTTAAATTTACATGAAATGAAAAATATTGAAAAATTACATACCAATAATGTAGATCAATTTATAAGCGGTAAACATCTTCAGACGATCGCTTCTGGTCCAGTATTGAGAGCATCACAATGCTGTTTAAACTGACAAACGCTATGAATATAGGCAATTGATCACAATAACAGCTGTACATACTTATACTTTACACGGAAATTGCAAAGCTAAATGTTCTTCAAAACATTGGAAAACAGTTTTGAAACTTTTTTGTGCGATTAATAAAATGGGTTCTTGGCAATACAGTTTCAGCACAAAGTGATTTAGGCAACATCGTTATTTTCGTAAAGGGAAGTTCGTTTTCATATTTGAGGACTGATTTCCTTTTATATTAGGTAAAACTAAATGGAAAAATATAAATATTTATATACACAAATTTTTCAATAACGAAAATAACTGGCATTTCG
>WFKH01003881.1:17882177-17892966 GCA_016163765.1 Magallana hongkongensis | reverse complement strand
ACTGTCCATTATTCATCCCAGCCAAAATAAAACCAAAAGACAAAGATTAAAAAGAATTATAAAAAACATTATTTACAACAAAAAGGTGTAGCACAAAAAAGCCATAAAGCATTAAACGTGTCTAAATACATGTTAATTGCTGTGCCACCCAAGAAATGCCAGAGAATTGACAATTAAAGAAAAAGTAATAACACTGCAATAAAGAATATGCTGAAATTGAAATTTTAAATTACAGGTAGCAGTACAAATTAAAGCATGTGATGAGTCGAGGGCAAGCTTTTATATAACAATGTTACAACTATAAATTGAACCAACATAAGATGTTATATATATACATGCACAAACTGTACTATGTAGCAACTCTAACTACTAAAAGTACAGATTTTATGAAGTTAAACAATAATAGTAATGTTTGTACAAAATTCAGACACTTGGACTGTTGGATTGTAAAATTTGACAACCATTCCAAAGGTGATCAAGATTTAGATTAGAAAATTAAATTTAAAAAATTAAGAAAACCAAACATGTTAAAACACTTAGAAAAACAACATAAAGAATGAATCAATGTACACCCAATAACAAGAGTATTTATATCTCTGTTGCTTAGATTTAAACAGCAGTTTAATTACTGACCTGTTTAAATGCATTAACAGTTCATCACTTGCAAACAGTTCAGTCACAACAAACAATCTATGTCCAACAAACTATAGAATACAAATGACCCAATCAATGAGTTGAACATATACAACATGTAATAAAGGGTAATTTTTGATAGTTTAAATTATAATTATATTCTAAGCACAGAATGTTCAGGAATGATTAAAATACGCCGACAGTCTTTCAATAGCAAAAAAAAATATGATCAGCAGTTTAATTCCTGACCTGCTCAGACCAAATAGCAGTTTAATTACTGATCCACAATAAATATTGTTTTGGAAAGAAACACAACTAACTTGATCGAGAAATAATGAGCAGCAGTTTAATTGATGACCTGCTAATATCTAAGCAGCAGTTTAATTACTGACCTGCTATTGTTTATAAACCAAGAAAATATGCTAGCCCTGAGAAAATTGTCAAAAAAAAAAAACAAAACAAAAAAACCAAAAAAAAACACCCTATTGATGGAATTACATTCATGAAATATTTGCCGTTTACATGTTACAATGAGAAAGAATTTATACGAATGTAACGTTTGATAGCATTAGATTGCCATCTGCCAAGTTGCTGAATATAGTTTTCAGAAAAACCTAATTTTGCTGCCTCAGTAGCAGCACCAATCCTAAAACTATGACCTTTGTATAGATCTGGATTAAAGCCACAAAATGTAAGGGCTGATTTTAAGTTGTTTATCACAAATGAATGGGTGACTGGCTTACCCGACAAAAAGGAAAATAGGGGACCAGTGCTATGGTGGAAGGTGTCAACGTACAATTGTAAGGCTTGAACTGGGCAAAACACAGATTGTTTACAAGGTGACAAGAAAATAATAATAGGCTGGTTATTTTTCATAGTTTTAAAATGCCTCAAAATGAGTTGAACTCCATCCCCTTGAACAAAGCTGATATCATTGCGCTGTACTACCAGGTTAAACTGACTATTGTCTCTAATAACCAATTCTCCAAGTCTGAAAAACCCATGGAAAGCTAATAAGAAAATTGCCCTGAGCAATATGACACTCTGCTTTTCGGGCACTGTATGCTGTAAAGCTGTTAAGATTTTCTGTAACATTGATTTAGTTATGGGCATTCTGGAATCTGAAGTTTTTTTAAGATTTTGAGCACCTTTCAGAATTTTACGAATCACAAAATGATGTGTAGGATCAGCAACATTACAAATTTTGTGAACATAACTGATGGCTGATACATGAGAAATAATAGAAGCTGGACTAAGGTTTAACAAGTATAAGTGACTTACAAAATTGCATATCAGTGTTAGTGAACAAGGGAAGTTGAATGTTGACTTGAATGAGTAACAATACTCTAACAGTAGATTCCAACTTCGCAAATATGCTTTCCTTGTTGAAGGAGAGAGAGCTGCGCATAACAATTGCTGTGTTACTGAAGTTAGATGTAAATCTTTTGTGAAGGCACTGTTGTTGGCCCCACATCCAACCAAGGAGCTATGGCTCGAGCCTCCTGAAATTTAAACCGGGACAAATGATCAGCAATGCAGTTGGATTTGCCTGCTATATGTTTAGCTTTGAAAAGAATATTATGAGTCAGGGCTGCAATAACCAAACGCCGTACTAATCGCATTATTATCTTGTCCTTACTTGATTGTTTATTAATGATTTCAACAACAGCCATATTATCTGAGAAAAATAAAATCTTATGGTTTTTTAATTTTTCACCCCAGATTTCAAGAGCAAGTACTATAGGGAACAGTTCCTTTATGGTAATATGATATTCCTGATGTTCTGTTAACCATTTTTCTGCAAACCATTGTGATCCAAGAACTGCAGCATAACCTATTGAACCTGAAGCATCACTATACATGTTTAACTTGCATGCGGAAACCCACTGATCTTGGAGAAAAACAGATTTTCCATTAAATTTATCGATAAACAGCTGCCAAGCTTCAATATCCTTTTTGCCTTCAGAACCTAATGTAATATAATAATTTGGATTGACAATATTACATGTGAGATCTATGAGACGTCTTAAAAAGGCACGACCTGGAACAACCACTATGCAAGCAAAATTCAGAAGGCCAATCAAAGATTGAAGATATCGCAAAGTCACCTTTTTCCTACGACTTGTTGCAGCAAGTACTGATCTTAAATGCTCTAGCTTGTCCTGAGGCAGACAACTCTTCATAGACACTGAATCAACTTCTATCCCGTATATGGTCAATTTTGTAGTAGGCAAGACTGTTTTAGACTGTTTGATAGGAATACCAATAGTATTGCAAAGTTGTTCAAAAGCTAGAACATCCTGAAGACATTTTTGTGAATTAGGGGATCCAATAAAAAAGAAATCGTCAATATAATGAGACATTCCGGAAGCATTATATCTATTTATCATAATCCAATGTAAAGCTGTACTAAGTTTTTCAAATATTTGACAAGAACTGCTAGCCCCCATTGGTAGACACTTATCAAAATAAAACTTATCTTCCCATCTGAATCCAAGCAAATGATAATCTCTGGGATGAATAGGTATGTTTCTAAAACCATCTTTTATGTCCATTTTGGCCATGAGTGCATGAGGACCAAACTGTTTTATCAATTGTATGACATTATCAATAGAGTCATATTGCACTGTTGAGTTTGACTTTGGAATGAAAGAGTTGACTGACAAATTTTTGGGAAATGAAAGATCATGAATTATCCTAAATTCACCTGGATCTTTTTTGGGGACCAAGCCTAGTGGGGAACAGACAAAATTATGAAATGGAATTTGAGTGGAAGGTTCTGAAATACGACCTAAACTGAGTTCTTTGCTTAATTTTTCACTAACAACCATTTTATTCTGATAAACAGTGTTATGATTCCTATGTAAGGAAAAAACTGGTTCACCAACACAGCCTAATCTAAAGCCAAATGTAAAACCATCTATGAGATATGATTTTAATGACTTATCATAACATTCAAGCTCACATGCTAGCTTCTGAGCGTTTATTGTTGTTGGTAATTTGTTTACCAAGTTTCGCTGTGGAATCTGACTTACGTTTTGGACATTTGACTCTTGGGTGGGACTCTCTGCAAGACTGACACAAGTGACTGAAGGGGCAGGGATAGGATCTGCATTTTGTTCCATTATTGAAATTGAAGCAAAATTTTGAGAATTTGTCTGACTTGTTTCGAAAAGAGGACCGAAATGGCTGCTTAGCACGATGAATAGTGCATGCAGATACCAACAATTCTGACAGAGTGGTTTGCCAGGGCAGATTATTCGACTGACGCAACTTCCTAAAATTTTCATCATAATATCTCCAAGCAGCATCCCCATTATTGGCTGCGAATTCCCGAATAACTGAACCATATTTAAGAAGATGAGGGGCATCCTGGGGTTTTTTCTCAATATAGATAGCCATAAAATTAAAGAAGGCCGTTGTCCACTGATCAATTGAGATCAAATTTTGATTTTTTGCAGAAGCGGCATTTGAAAAACTCAGGGAGTTTTGATCAATCTGAATCGAAACTGTAGTCTCTTTGTTGTTTGGCAAAAGAGATTTGAATTCAATAAATTGGTCAGACCAAATCTTTTGTTTTAATCGACCAGCAATGTTGGCGCCCAAAGGGATGCCATCATTAATTGACAAAGTTGAATTAGAGAGTTCCTGCGAACTTGCCCCCGACTCACCTGAAAATAATTGCTGCAAAAATGATGTAAAATCATTACGACATGCAAATTGAGATGAAGTCCCTCCAGATGGTTGGGATTCTGAAGTTGATGGCACCGAATGTGGACCTGTAGTTGAAGAAGCCATGAGGGATTCTGAAGGTGAAGGTAACAATTGAGCTCCGGCAGTCGCAGAATCCATTGGTTGAGGCATATGTACAGATGAAAGAGAACTGGAAATAGCTGTACTGGCAGCGGTGCACGACACATCAGTCAAGACAGGATTGGCCATACTGACAGAATCTAATACGTTGGTGCCATGTTGAACATTGGCTCCACCGGGTTGAGAATTTTGTTTTCTCAATATGGCATCAGCAAGGAAGTCATAATCAATGTTCATTGAGGCCACACTACTGTTTAGATTGGAGGATTTTCTTTGCTTCCTTGGAGTGGGAGGCAACAAGCCAGTATTTTCAGCTGGACGCTTCTTTTTAGGTCCCATTTTCTCCCAGATTACAAGGTACACTAAAATAAAGCATGATAGTAATAATAAATAATTTGTTTAAGGTATAATTTCACTAATGACCTTCAATCAGTCATTGTTTATGCAATGGAACATTCAGTGAGAAAAAGGAATCTGTATAACCCCTACATTGCATAATGCAAATGAGTTACACAGTACTGTAATTGTGAATGCCAACCAAATATTAGTGACATTTACTTGCAATAAAGACATTAATTTATATTTGAGAAGTTGTTTATACCATGAAAGGAATCTTTCGGTACAGAAATTACACATTGCTGAACAAAGAATATCAATTATACAGTCACATCCAAAGCATCTTTAAGTCAAATTGTGGATTGTGACCAATAATAATAAATTTTGAACTCCAATTCACGGAAACAAAATATAAGTCAATACTGAACACCATGTATGCAACATACATGCCAAAATAAACTTTAGATGAAAACACAAAGCAATAGGTTCTGTTTTCATCACAGAAATTGTAATATTTAGCCATAATTGACATGACTAGTCATACAATATTCAAAGAAATCAATATTACATTGAAATAAATTATGCATGTACCATAATTGACATAGCCAAATGGAAAATAAAAGTGAAAGGATATCAATTGGATATCACATTTCAATAGAAATTTGCTTGAGTCAAAATTGACTTGACTATATAGTGAATAATGCAACATTGCATAAGTAACAATAGATAATGAACATCATAATGCAGAAGCCACAATTGACGCGACTTGTCATTTATGATATTAATTTGGCATCAAATTTAAATAAAATTGCACAAGAGCCAACACTGACATGGCTCGGCATAAAATATGTGTACCAATTGAAAATAGTGTAATAATCAATTGTAAAGGTGAAGTGATCCATCAATGATCACAGGCTAGACCTATCTTAATAATTTTATGAAATATCTCGCCATTGTTGATAGCAGCCATAAAATAATTAAT
Source organism: Magallana hongkongensis (assembly GCA_016163765.1). NCBI lineage: Eukaryota > Metazoa > Mollusca > Bivalvia > Ostreida > Ostreidae > Magallana > Magallana hongkongensis. The sequence continues at coordinate 17,887,202 of WFKH01003881.1, read as the reverse complement.
GAATCATATCAATTCATGACTAATGGTTCACATACCAATTGGTAAAATGTAATAAAATTGAATAATTGAACTACTTAAACATTGATTAAAAAGTGTTCAATCATTACTTATCTGGATATACGGGATGTATGAAATAGGATGGCACTTCGGATGCTACGAAGATACTTGAACATGGGGCGTGCATCAATGTGTGGATGTTGCAAATGGACACCATCTGACGCTAAATAGGACATATGTATGTCCCAAAATCCTCGGTGATTCCAAAAATGAATGTTCAAGTCTGAGGATTCACAACGAGTTTTTAGCAAGTCATTTAGGTCTAAAACCCTTTCATTGTAACGTTCTCCGGCAACCTGAGGCGATCTTCTTAAAACTTGTCCGATTATCACCAGTTTAGCCATATTTGCCAAAACCAAATATGAAGCAAAAGAAAAGATTGCATTAGCAATGTCATTCACTGAACGGTAATTATCACACAAATCGTTACTTCCAATTTGCAAAAAACAAATGTCCTGTAGTTGTGCGGAATCCAACATCTCCGGTGAATTTGCCAGTTTATGAATCGTCAAACCTCCTCTAGCACTAAAAATCACATTAAAGTCACTTCGTAATAACCGTAAATTGTCGTTGCCTTGCGAATTGTTTATAAAATCCCTCAAACGTCTTATAAATGAATGTCCAAGAATCAGCACATTCTTCACGCACGCCGCCATGCTGTAGCTGGGCCAAATGTCTATTTTTAGATTGTAAACAACTCTGCGTCCCAAAGCAAGATGCTGATCGAGGATTGCATTAAAGCATCAACAATACACAAAATAATACGCACCTTGACGTATACAAAAATGTCCTCGATCCAATTAAATAATATTCACAATAATTCACTGCATTCAATCGATAAATCTCTTCGAAATAAATAAAAACTCTCTATAGCTCAAAATTCTGTGCTGCTGAAGCAATGGCGAAAGTTGAGAATTTGGAAAAAATACTGCAATCTGATTGGTCAATAAATATGGGGTACCCCAAAGGGAAATTGACAATGTACAGAGAAACCCCACAAATTGGAATGTTCCAAAATTTTGTACATAAAATAATTTAATGTACCATTAAATGTTTATTTACTTCCTGGTTGCCAAGATTTATAGGGACGGATAAATTGTTTCTTATCTAAGTAATTGTGATTTATATTTTTTTAAAGTTACTTACATAGGAATGCATAGGTGGACTTTTTGTAGATAAACTTGCAAACTTTAAAAAATGGTTTGAAAGAGAGGTTAGAAAAAATGTTATTTCAGAAAGATTCAAAAGATTGGGATCTGGTTTTCCTTGCAAGTATTTCGTGTGTTTTACATGTAAAAGTAACCCACGTATGCATATAGCTACACATAAGAGTAGATTGCCATTGAGAGTGAACTGCTAGAATACTGTTAGCATACTATAAACATATTACTGAGTAACTCAATGTCGCAAAGATAAGCAGAGACACCTATTTAGCTACATACTAACTTCGTATAGTTCGGATGGTTAAGGATTGGCGGGGTTCGATTGATGATGTAACAATAGGCAAGATCCCTAAAAGGAAAATGTGTGATCATCTAGCTTATTTTAAATCTAATTGGATGGTGATTGCAATCTTTACATTTACATCAATTTGAAGTGGCTGGTACAACCGAATACAGTTTTAGAGGGAGACCGGTATATCTTTCCAAATCTGTATGATTTCCTGTTTAAATGAGGATGGATTTTATTTTATGACAATTTTCTCTGAAAATGAAGGTTAATTCACGTTAGAATGGGTTAAAGCGGTGTAAAAGTAAAGAAACGACCTTTTGATTGCATCCCTAAACTGCACATGTGTATGCGCAGTTTAAGCGTTTGCTGTTTTATTCTTCACTTTTGGACGTTCGTTCTTTGCTTGTATTTTTTAGTTTGGGTTTTGTAATTAAACTTTAAAAAATCTTATGAGTGCAATATGTTGGCAGTGTATTCATCCCCATCTCATATAAAACATTTTTATAATGACATTTGATTTTTATTAATTTTTTTTATCAACATTTCTCAATAGAAATTTTGGAAACAATATTAAAAATATTAATTTTGAACACTAAAACCTGCTGAATCAACAAATTTTGATAGTTTATGTGTCTTCAGACATCAAGGTCACAGGGACATAGTTTTGATATTAAATAATTTTTCATAGACAAAATAACTTTCATGATATTACTTCTAGAATTCGCAATCTATGTTATTTGATGTATCTAACAACCTTAAGATATCTTTATCAAAACTTGGGTCTTAGTATAACCTTTTTGTGTTTTTTATTGTCAATTTTTGTTCATTTTTTATGCTTTGAGGCCTAGTTTAATAAAATTAGTCAGTTGATACATCTCAGAATTTATATGATGTTTAAAAAGGAAGTTTTTATGATCTTTATTTTACGATTTTACGTTTTCTCTTTCTTTATTTTCAAATCTTGGAATATATGAAAACTTTCAGAGTTTGAAATATTTCAGAAGTTTTCATTTTTTAGCATTTAGAAAAAGATAAAATACCTGGCCCCGAGGTTATAAAACTTTTTTGAGTACAAACTCCAACTCCAACTCGTACTCCGTACTCCAAAATCATACTGGTACTCAAATGTTGAGGTTATAAAACTTTATTAAACTCATATACTCAGACTCCAACAGAGTACATACTCAAGATTTTCTAAGTATGCTTCGTAGCATCCTCAGAGTCATACTCAAACACAAACAAACATGGCTGCTCACAGACGACATTTTCGTCAAAGGTTTCTTCAACGGCAGCACAGGCGTCCTGGATTGTTTAAGGACCGTTCAAATACTCTAGAAGATTTAGACGAAGACGAGGTCTTCGAGCGGTACCGGTTTCGGCCACTTACGATCGTTTACATCGTTGGACTCCTCCCAGACTTATCCCGTGCCACATATCGAAATCACCCATTGCCACCCCTCCTCTAAGTCCTCCTGTGTTTACGTTACTTCGCCATCGGTGCAATGCATCTTCTAGTTGGAGATTCGCTAAACATTTCTCGTAGTTCAGCAGGGAGATGTATCCGGACCATTGCGAGGCACATTGCGAATCTTGCTCGTCGATTCGTCGTGTTTCCAACCGGCGTAGATGCTGCCTCCACTAAGCGAGACTTTTCTTCAATTGCTGGAACATATTTTTAAATCCTTAAATACGTCACTGAAAGGTATCAAATGATTTCGCTCCCTGACTATTTGGCTCCCTTTTATAAAACATAAATGAAATGTCATTACTTTGGTTCTTATTCACTGTGTTTATTCAAATACATTATATAAATTCACAAATGATTCAACTGAATAAAAACAAGGATTAGCATCTAATTAATTATTTATAAATAAAAAATTAATCAATCACATGTTAAACAATTTTAAAAAGATTAAAGACTAAAAAATAAATATATATTTTTAAGGCTTCCCCAGTGTTCTTGGATGTGTGGATGGCACACAGATCAAAAAAATAAAGCCACGGCAGAATGAGGCCGATTTCGTGAACAGGAAAGTATATCATTCGCTGAATGTTCAGGTTATTTACCATTTTAAATTATGATCATTAGATTCTTCTGCTTCCAAAATCTTCCAATTATATACACAACATAATTTGCCAATGGAAGATGAAACAGAGAAATGTGCATTTTATTCTAGACAGGAACAAAACAATAGAGGGAAAACACCTCCCACCTCACCATTCTATTTTTTTTTTTAGGAAAAATATTTTTTTCTTGCATTAAATAAATAAAATTAATTTTGAATGGAGCCAAAATAAAATTGTTTGCTTGGAATTAATTGCCTCCCATCTCATTGAAATACCCCCACTCAAAAAATGTTTCAATATGGAGATTTTTATTTTTACCAATTTTTAATTAGTTAAACTTCAAGTTAGAAAAATTTAAAAAAAAATTCACTACCTCCCTCTTTGGTCTAGAATTGATTTTTTTCTAGATATAATTGAATTTTTTAGATATTCATTTTTAACCTCAAACTGCATATTTTTTGCTTATTTGACATATGTACAGTTTATTTATCATTATATCTTTCACAATCAAATAATTTACTGTTAATTTGAGGGACTTTTTCTAGGTGCGTTATTCCACCGAGCACATACTGCTTCATTTTCTAGCTATTTTTGAAATTAACATTAATTATAACATCATTTCTGATTTAGGTGTTTTGTGATCCAAAATTTCTCATTACAAGTTGTGTCGCGCATTGGCCAGGATCGGTCCATGATAGTCGAATTTTCAGACAGTCAGCACTTTGTGCCCAGTTTGAAAATGGTAAAAAATTAACCATTATGATCAAAATACATTGGAATCTTTAATTAACCTTATCCAAATCAGGTGTACATTTATACATTTTACCTCAATGTAAATAATATAAACCTCATCTAAACCATCTTAATTGCTAAGGTTTTTTTTTAAATATCTTTTTATAATTTTTTTTAAAAAATATCATCTTAATATTTTGTCCAAGGATTTTGAAATCAGCACTATTTGTAAAATTTTAGGCCAACGTGATGGAAGTTTGCTTGGGGATTCTGGCTATCCGTGCAAGAGATTTCTCATGACCCCGTTCTTGAATCCTGCAACTGCTGAGGACAGAGGTTTAACGACGCTCTCTGCAGAACAAGAGTTCTTGTAGAGCAGACTTTTGGAGTCCTAAAGAGGCGATTCCAATGCTTGCATCCACGAGATGGCAACGTCACCTCCTCAGGCAGCAGTGTATGTGGTTGCCTGTGTTGTGCTCCACAACATTGGAATCAAAAGGGGGGATTTTCTGTCAAATGAAGATGGTGTTCTGCCTCCTTATGATGATGATGGGGTGAGGTTTGCTGGAAGGAATGACGGGGTGCTTATGAGGCAGCATATTGTAAACAACTTTTTTTGAACATGTAGTACTGAACTTTAGATTTTCCTCCAAGATAGAACTCCTTATCCATTCTCTCTCTCTCTCTCTCTCTCTCTCTCTCTCTCTCTCTCTCTCT
>WFKH01003881.1:17776840-17796819 GCA_016163765.1 Magallana hongkongensis | reverse complement strand
GTCCTCAGACTACTTGGCCTTTCGGATATTTGTTTACACAACCAAATATGTGACGTCAAACACAAGTTCGTCAGTCTTCTCGAAAAAAATCATGGGATTTAATCATTTAACCATTTAGGGTTAAATACGTTTATCAAAAGGCCAAATAACTTGTTTCAAGTTTAAAATGGGTCTGGCACTGACATGAGCGTTACCAGTGTCCTCAGATTACCTTTACCTTTCGGATATTAGTTTAACACAACTAACGTCATCAGAAGTCCGTCCGTCTTCTCGAAAAAATTTAGCCCTCCCTCCCACACCCATGTGAAATTTTTTGTTTAAACTGTTTAAACTTGTGCTTTACCTAATTCCGCTGCTGTGTTGTGCTTTTTCTTGTTATATTAATGGGTCCATCCAACATTCCACTATTCCAATCACGGCTATAAACAAGTATTATCAGGAAAAGGGGCTGTCCAGGCGTCTATTTGACTCAATAGTAGTGCACAACTGTTTCCTATTTGCCTTTGTATTTGCATGGAAATATATACATGTACTAGGCGATCAAGCAGGGCTCACGATTTTTGCATGTATTTTTTGGGAGATGCTCAACAAGGCACTAATTGATTTCTGGCTCTCTTATTGTAAGCAGCCGTGGCCTATATCGCCAATAAAAACTCACTACATGTATGAGGTAATGTTTGTATTGTTATTTTTATTACTCCTATAGACATTTTTGTTAGAAACATCCTAGCCCAAAAAACCCTCTATCGTTATTTTTCTTTCAAGTTTTAAGGATATCAAACTAATGTTACAAACTGTAACCGAGGATTAAGTGAGCGTTTTATAAGAATTTGAAGTTAGCTTTTTTGGAACCAGAAGCAAGATTAAGCACATGGATAATTGCATGAAAGTAAACAAACATATAACCCAGGATTAATGACATATCAATTTTTTTTTCTTTATAATAATGTATATATGTATATATGTGACATGTCCTTAAAATAAAATACAGTAACAATTGACACTAAGCTTATTTCATAAAACAACTCAAAGAATCAAACCAAAATGGGTTTTAAATTGTATTTAAAACCGTTGATTTATAAATGAAATAGAACTTTCTTACATACTCCTTATAAATGGGATGGAGGTCAAACACCTATCACAATATAACGTACAAATTCTACCAAACGCCTCTGTTTCATCTCATGTCATTAATAAAATTAGACATTCTGTTTTTCTAATACAAAGTATGTATTTTCAGTGTTAGTGTTTTCATTTCTTTCATGCATTTCGTTGTCAATTTCATCATTCCCAGTTATGTCCCTCACATTAATGCACATGGAATACGGCCTTTCATTTTGTAAACTTTTCCCTTGAACACCCTTTGATTCTACATCAGAGCTCTGAGTGCAACAGCCATCGACTTGGTGTTTCTCAAGAATAACAGGGTTTTCAGCATGCTCATTATCGACTTGCGTTATCTCAGATTCAGCGCTAGTCATTGTGTGATAAAGTGAATCGTTGTCTTTATGAATTGGAGAGGTGGGAATTCGCCCATTATTCGGTTTGAGATGATGATACCCATCGCCGTCAGCATGCCTCCTATCCAATGTTAATGTAAAGTACGCATTGTTTTCACGATTTTCGTCCTGATCTGCTAGGGATTTTGATGCTTTTTGAAGAATGGTATTTTTTGGAATAGGTTCCAAGTATTCTCCAGTATTTGCACCTAGTTCCTATATAACATATAAGACACATAGTATTACCAACGACTAATACATTTTGATACCAGTAACTTTTTGGACGAAGAGAAAAATTATATAAACAAATGTCTAACATTTCTTTAGAAAGAGCATGTTCAAAAATTAAACGGATAAAACAAACTAATGGGTTTGTTAAAAAAAGTTTCGTGTTTACTTGCCTTTTGCAAGGAAAACATGCAGATTTACTCCTATAATTAATCGATCTGCCTTAACTGTCATTCGATGCTTTCGTTTGACACTAGTCACAATAGAATAACCTTGACCTCTGATGAGTTGAACATATTTTATTGACTATTAAAATGCCAAAAGGAGCGAACACAAGTTCTAAAAACTTAGATAGTCCTCTCCTTGTTTTATACATATTAATATATTACATTGTCATACAGTTAACATTTATAACAAATATAGTACACTTAATGAAAAAGAAATAAAATACTAGTTTTAAATGCTGTAATACTATGCAAATCTAGAGATTAGAATTAGGCTGGATAAGAACATTATGCTAAATAATTTAAATAATTTAGTTAAATCTTCCACTATTCTGTATGAATATGTGTACTTCTTTAAATATTTTTACATTTTCATCATTAGAAAAAGATTTGTCACCCCAAAGTATCAAGTGTACTTCAGTTATATTCAAAAAGTTCAACAATAAAAAATTATACATAAATGATTGTCTTATAAATGAATATTTTTTACATACGAAGAGCAAGTGATGTGCATCTTTTAAACTTCCACATGAACACATTTTGCTGGCTATTATATTACATCGATAAAGATCATAATTAAGAATACAATTATGCCTTAATTTTGTATGAATAATATTTAAAAACCTTCTACCATAGGAGAAATACTTAGGAGGCTTTGTAAAATCGCTCTGTAGTTTTTCTTAAAAAATACTTAATGAGGTAGCTTCCCTCATATTGATACTCAGATTATTCCACCTACGAATAGTGTCAGAAAAAACGACTTGTTAAATACTTCTAATCTACATCTGGGCAAAGAATATTTTGAGGAGTTTCTAGTATTATAGTGGGAAGTGACTTTTCTAATTCCAGGAGTTATATCTTATAGTTCTGATCGTTGAAATGGTAAAGGAAATAGTTTCAACGTGACCAGAACAAAACAGTTTATTGAACGTATTTGTGATCATTGTATATTTTTACTTGTTTGTTACTAAAATAGTTAGGTTGGACTCCGTAATTTACAATAGCTTGTGTGGAAAGATTTCGTTATTTTTCGGCTTTTTATCGTTATTCACTCGATAATTTTAAACCAAAGCTTTGACGGACAACAAACCAAGAGCGTTTTACCATCTTGCATTGTTGTCATACATAAGACGTACGTATGCATTATCTGGTGAGGTGTGCACGTGAAAAAAAAAGAAACTCAAAAATGACAAATACAAGTGCATTCGTAAAATTGTACCGATTAAAAAAAAAGTTATAAAACGAATTGTTATTTAAGCATAATTTTTGATTTTGTATAAAACATTTGGCACTTACGTGGCCGTGTTGAATTCTCTCTGAAATTTCCGAGTAGGCCGAAGTTTCACCCACAAATTTGCTATACAACTGTATGTCTTCTAAGGAGTCAATCTGTTTCTTTGACTGTCTTTAGATAAAACAAAACTATAAGGTTCATATCGTATTCAAACAGAAACGTTTTATTTAATTAATAATTGTTTACCAATTAATAATAGAGAGGTTTAGCAAACCAACGTGTATTTGTACTTGTACCTGTAGATTACAAATTAGAAATATACGTACCCGTTCAAATAACTTTCATCATCTTGTATAGCAGTTACAACGTGTACTTGTACTTGTAAATGTTTTAAATGTAATTTTTATATTTTCTACTTTTAATCTGGATATTGATAGTCACAGTCAAACACTGAAAATTGCACGAATTGTTTTTATTTAACAGTATCTTTTTAAGTAATTATATATGTGTAATTTTTAAATAACAGATTATTAAGAGTCATTGCATGTTTTAAAAGAAGTGCTAAGTGTTTTTTAACCTCTTCAACACAATACATTTTAGTGAAAAAAATTATGTTTCTTTATATCAGTAGTCGCATTAAGTATTTTAGGCTTTAGAAAAATAAACACATTTGTTCATGAAAATAGCCAACAAGTAAATATAAGCTACAAGTTTGACCTTACGTGAACTTTGCAATCTTTACATTTGGTCATTCGTATACATAGTTGTAGAAGTTCGTCATTACAAAAACTGATGACATAATGCACATTTTTTTCCTTTTTACACGTAGACGTACGCGTACACGTTGGTTTGCTAGACCTCTTTAAAAAAGAGATTAGAGGTTGTGATGACTGTGGCTTTTGAAATGTTCGCTACCTATCTAATCAATTATATATTTCTTGAGTGTTTATTTTTTTCAATAAAACATAATTTTGATGCAGTAAAACTATGTTTTAACTTGGAACATTCAGACTGTCCTTCGCTTTCCTCATTTTTATATACAAATAAGTATATAAGTACCTATTTCTGCAGAAGAGAATCGTAAATATATTAATCAGGCAACCGAAAACTGTTCCCAGTATAAATGCTACTGTCAGTTGCAGTGGTTTAAATCTGCAATCTAATAAAAAGTTTTCATTTAAATACTGGTATGCTTCTATGATACAAACATGTTAAATAGTAAAATCAAACAAATACATCTATAGATATGATATTAGTTTAAAAGATTTAAGGTATAATTCCAATTATGATTATTGTTTTATGTATGTGTTGAGAATTGTCTTGATAAACGTGTTCTTTGTAAATGCTGACATAACATATTTCGTTTTTAAAACATTGAATTCATTTTCTGTCTTTGTTGTATATTAAAGGTATTAAACATATTTGATATCTTTGATTATTTTAAGGCCTTGTTTTCTACACATGAACTTTTCTCATACTTGCTATTTTGTATATTCATAGTCGTTCGATTAAAATTAACATCTTTGATACTTGAAATGCTGTTGCACTCTAGATCTTGTGCATTCCAAATATGATTTGTTTTAAAAAAATTAGTTATCATATTTTTATAAATCTAAAAAAATCAAAGTGTTTCATCATAATAGAATGTTCAACCCACTCCAAAGTGGTATTTTTACCCTATTTTATGTATTTTTAGATATTTTGTAGAGTATTGTTCATATGGATTCATATTGGATTAGTTAATTTCATGCCTTCTTAATGAGGTTAATTGATGTATTGAAACAACAAGCTTGGAACTAAATATAATGAAAATGAAACAACAGGTATTGATAATTAAATGTTGTTATACCTTTGTCCATTCAATTTATTAAACCTTTCATTAAATATACATTTACACACAATAATTTTCTTAAAAACCAACCTATTATAAAGACGACATACATGTAGCATACCTGTTTTTTGAGTGGCGTTTTGTTTTTCTAGTTCATTCTTTGCCTCGTTCATTCTAGCATTAAGAATCTTGCAGTGGAGAGACGTGTCTACATACCTCAAGTTGGAGTTAATGTTAGTGGTCGCATTAACACACGAACAGTTAACATCGAAGCACACTGTCAGAAAACAAAGTTCTAATGTCTTCTTCCGTGTATTGTTCGCTGAAACGAATTGAATTTTTAAAAATGATACACCCGATAGATACATTGCGTATCTTTGGGATCATGTACACTTTTTAGAATTAGTTTTATGTTTATACATATACAGTGACTTTGATTAAAGCACCACTATTTTTTTTACCTTCAACATATGTCCAATGCGACGTATTTAATATTTCCAACAGGTTCTGAATATCTCTGTAATTTACACAAGATCATTTTAGATAGATCTAGATAACAAGTCTAGAAATAATCGATGTAAAAGAGCGCTTTAAAGTTGATTAAGTAATGAGAGGTACACTTGTTATAAGATAGCTATACTTACAGTGTTTTATTTTTGCGTAGGTTTTCTAAAGGATTAACACATTGTCCTCCCTGTACATTTTTATACAAAATTTCACCTAGAAAACACGAATATAAATATCAGTAACAGTGGTTCAAACTATTTTGCAGACAAGTTTAGTGTTCTCATATGTAAAATGGGTATCAGTTACTTTGTTTCAAAATATTAAATCAGTTATTTTATATCAGTACATTGAAATTGTGTTTGTAGTTTTTAGACAGAGCTTGATCAAAAAATTTATTAGATGTTATGTTTACTAGTCAAAGCTACGAATGTACGTATTAGGACAAATACGGCATATTGTAATCTCACAATTACTAACTAATATTTGTTTTGTATTCTCAACCCTCAAAATTTCTAACATTCTCTCTACATCAATGATTCAAAAAAATATTAATATAAACTCTTAATTTTCATTACAAGTTGCTTTTTGAATTACATGTATATTTATTTATCTCTATACCAAATTGAAATTACTCTCAATTACAAACAAATTTTCGCTTACTGCAAAAGAACAAAAAATTCCTTTTGTTATTCATTCAGTCTGAAATTATTTCTTCGTGTAAATAGATAGAAAACCAGACAATGTTTAAAATGAACCCCAACCAATTTACTTGTAATAAAAAACCTTCGATTTATTTTTATTGATTGAAGATTAACAATGTATTTTTTTATCAAATATGTCATAATGTAACGTGAAAAGTTATATCTTAAAAAAATCCACTTACCTAAAATACATAGAATTGCAAAAGCTGCATTAGGCGCCATATTCAGGATAGAGAACAAAGTCATATGATAACGATCACTCGTATTTGTATATAATTTCCAGCTCTTTAAACTTGAATATGTCCTGTTTGAAAGGGTTATGCTAAGTACAATCATGAGAATCAAAGTGGATATTTATTCATTAGCATAGTACACTAATAAAGAGACATAAAGCAGGACAGGAAAAGAAGAAACTTACAATTCAGAATTGTTCCGGTAAACGTGTCCTTGGTAATTGCCGATATGACATTTTTTGTTTTAATAAAACATAGTCTAGTACATTGTGAAATAAAACGTACATATTGCATGATAAGGAGCATTGTGTTGAACTCTTCTAGTTAGGAATAGTAAAAGTTATTTTTATGTCTATAATAACCTGGTATGAAAATTGAACTTTGGACAGGATATGGTACGCATGATAATAATCCACATTTATGAAACTCCTCCTTCTTTTACGTTCATAGTGTCGATGTCTAAATCAACCTTATAAACATCCAGTCATTACTGTAGAAGTTTAACATTCAATCTACATTTTCAACTATCTAGTTAATTGACTTAACATTTTCATTTTTTGACTTTCCAAGCATTTTACTTGTTAAAACATTGAATTCATTTTCCATCTTTGTTGTATATTAAATGTATTAAACATATTTGAAATGATTGAAGTTTTAAGACCTTGTTTTCTACAAAATTAATGAACTTTTCTCATATTTGCGTATGTCTACAGTCATAGTCGATTAAAAATTTGAAGGATCTCCGGCCGTCAGCCTCAGAGCATTTATTTATCATAAAAATGTTATATGTCCTTAAAACTTTATAAATGAAATGAAATAAAAAGAAATTTATTGATGGTATTCATGCATTTTACAAATTTTTCGCAAATTTGCCCACGATGGATAATGGAATAAATATACAAGTTGAGATCAAATTTTATAAAAAAAAAAAAAAAAAAAAAAAAAGGTTGCACCAGTGCATTGTTGGGTCGAACCCCATTACCTATATGTAGTAGATCTCCATGGATCCAGTGAGCCAATTATTTCGTTGAATAACTGATTGTAATTTAATCACTAGAAGACATTAAATTTGTCTAAAGACAGATTTATGGTACGAATAAAAATATCCGGATACTTTAGTGTTATCGAAATTGGGTTAGGATAGGAGATTGTTGAGTACATATAATGCTGTTACACTTTCGATCTTGTGCATTCAAAATATGATTTGTTTGTAGATCTTAGTTTTGGTTATCATTTTCTAATAACTTCAAAACATTTTTTTTATCATAATAGAAAGTTCAACCTACTCCTAGGCGGGATTTTAACCCTTTTATTTATATATTAGATGCTTTTGTTAGAATATTGATTATATGGATTTATATTGGATTAGTTAGTTTGATGCATTCTTAATGAGGTTCAATAATGTATCAAAACAACAAACTGGAAACTAAATATAATGCAAATGAAACAACACAAATTAATAATTAAATATTGCTAAATTTTTGTCCAATTATTTTACTTTAACTTTTGTTAGTACATGTTTACACACAACAATTCTGTTACAGCTCATCCAATTATGAAAACGACCTAGCATACCTCTTTTTTGCATCGTTGCATTTGGAAGGGAAACATTATCGTCCTTGACACCCTCTGTTTGTTTAAATTGAGTGATATTTTGTTTCTCTTGTTCATTCCTTGACTCGTTTATTCTTGTGTTAAGAATCATACAGTTAAGAGACGTGTCACTGGTCTTCAAGATGGTGTTTGTATCTCTAGTGGAGCTTAAGGAGGTAGCTTTATCAACACACGAGCAGTTAACATCAAAACACGTTGTCAAAAAACAAATTTTCAATGTATTTTTCCGTGGATGTGTCTGATCTATTCCACGCTGTGTATTCTGACTTAAGTTTTTTTGCTGAAATTAAACTACAATCTGAATTTTTAAAAAGAAAACACCCGATAGATACATTACGTATCTTTAGGATCATGTACACTTTTTAGAATTATTTAATGTTTATGTTTAAACAAATACTTTGAATAAAGCACAACTATTTTTTACCTTCAAAATAAGTCCAATGGGACACGTTTAATATTTTCAACAGGTTTTGAATATCTGTTATTTAAATAAGACCATTTTAAATAGATCTAGATAACAAACTACAGTTGATTGATGTAAAAGAGCGCTTTGAAATTGATGTAATGAGAGTAATGAGAGGTTCAGTTGTAAAATGATAGTAATACTTACAGCGTTTTCTTTTGTTGTAGGTTTTCTAGAGGATTAAAACATCTTATTCCCTGTACATTTTGATATAAAATTTCACCTAGAAAACATGAATTTATATATATTGGTAACAGTGGTTCAAACTATTTTGGAACCAAGGTTAAAGTTGTCATTTGATATCAAATTACTTTGTTTCAAAAAATAAAACCAGTTATTGTATATCAAGACATTGGAACTGTGGTTGTAGTTTTTAAGCGGAGCTTAATAAAAATATAATAATATCTGTCACGCTTACCAGTAAGAAGTACACATGTACGTATTAAGACAAATAGTGCATAGTGTATTTAACACGCTTATTATTAGTTATTTATATCTATTCTTACTTCTCATTATTTCTTACATTTTTCCTACATCAATGTTTTAAATAAGTAAATGTTTATATAAACTCTTATTTTTTCATTACAGGTTGCTTTTTAAGATATATTTTTTTTTATTTCTATACCTAATCCCATGCCTAATCCCATTTAATATACTATATTGAATAACATATTGTTAAAATAAATTTCTTTACCAAAGTAAAATTATTCTCATTTACAAACCAGTTTTTGCTTACTGCAAAAATAATCCCAACAAAATATCCCCTTTTGTTAGTATTAATTCAGTTTTAAATGAATTTGTCTTGTAAATGAATTAACAACCAGCCAATGTTACACATTAACTGCGACCATTTACATGTTATACCCCCTCCCAACCCCCAACCCCCACCCCCCCTAAAAAAACCCCCCAAAACCCCAAAACAATTAACAAAACTTCCATTTTTTTTTATGCGTTTCAGATTTACAATGTATCATTTTACCAAATAAGACCTAATGTAAAGAGTTATACACTAGAAAAAGCAACTAAAAAAAATGAAATTGTAATAGCTGCATAATGCGCCATATTGAGGACAGTGCTAAGGAACATGGGATAATGATCACTCATGACTGTATATAATTTCCAGCCGTTAAAACCTGTCGATGTCCTGTTTATACGCTCTATACCAAGTACAGATATGAGAAAGTATCAAAGTGGATATTTATTCATAAGTAGAGCACACTAATATAATAGACATAAAGCGGGTCAGGAAAAAGGAAACTTACGGTTCAGAATTGTTCTGGAAAACGGGTTCTTGCCGTTGACATATTTTGTTTTAATGAAACATAAAAACAATTAAATTGTGAAAAAAGTATAACTTGCATGATAAGGAGCATTGTTTTGAACACGATTTTTCATGGATCGTAAAAGTTTTTTTATGGCTATAATAATCTTGTATGAAAATTGAACTTTGGACAGGAAATGTTACACATGTTAATAATTTACATGCATGTATCTCTTCCTCCTTTAACGTTCATAGTGTCAATGTCTAAATCAACATTATAAACATCCAGGCATAAATATAAAAATATAAATTTCACTTTACATATTTTCATATTTTGACTATCTAAACAATTACTTGTTAAAACATTTAATTCATTTTCCATCTATATTAAATATTTAATGTTTAAACATAATTGATATGTTTTAAATTTTTAAGGCCTTATCTTCTACACATAAACGTTTCGCATACTTAGATCGAAGAAAATTAACTGACAAGATTGGAAATAGTAATTTAAACACTTACTTACTTATGCCTGCTACCCCTTCTGGGCATAGGCCGCTGACAATATTTCTCTAGGACCCTCTGCCCTGTGCAATCTTGTCTACCGCTTTCCAGTTTTTGTTTTTTTTAAATATACAGCGTACCTCAATTTCATCTGTTAGAGTCAAAACATTTGAAATGGGTGGAAACAAATTGACGCGGATGTCGGAGAAAACATTGGATTGAAACTGTAGTTATAGGAAGTGTATCAGTGGCGACTGATTCTCTGAAGTCATTTGACAATGCTTTGCCTTGCGCATAATCTCTCCCAAATATGGATCTTCTTATATTTGTGAATTATATAGTTTTTGATGAAATAAAATGTTTTTCAATCGTTTTGCTGATACTAATTAAAATGTGTTTCGATCGCATAACTTATACAGAAATTTAGAAACGCTGAGGTCCTATAACTACAATTTCAATCCAACGTTTTCTCAGACGTCCGCGTCAATTTGTTCCCGTCCATATCAAATGTTTTAACTGTAACAGGTGAAATTGACGTAAGCTGTATATTTCCAATCTTGCCAGTTAATGTTCCGTGGTCTTATTTCATGTGTACAATCATGGCCGTTCCATTAAAAATAACATTTTACGTCATGTATGCTGTAACAATTTAGATCTTGTGTAACCGCTATTATTCATTTTTTCTTTATTGCTTTTGCACCACATCAAAGAATCAGCTACACCAATGAGCTAATGATTAAATATACAATGTTTAGGCAAGTTTGTATTTTTTTTAAATTTTATTTTTTGCTCGGTATGTTTAATAAAAGATAACGTTTATGATATTTTTTTAGTGGTATTATCATTTAGTAGACAAGATATCAATGCATTTAGCCATGTATTGTATTTCATCATGCAAATTGTTTAGAGTATCAAGTATTCCTTTGGAAAATATTTTATGTTTGAAAATCAAAAAAATTCCAGACATTCATACAACCCTTTAAAGATGTCTTCGTTTCATAGAATATTTATATTAATGCATTGGATGACAAATCAAAACCCAGCAGAAAGCTCATAAAATGGGAGCAACAAAAATATACGTCGTATTATTGGTAATCTTTTCAAAGTTTACTCTCCGAATCAATGCCGAAATAATTTTTGTGGGGTTTCTTTGACATACAAGAAATTAATGCGCCTCTGTTTAAGTTTAGGTATTGAGAATGTTTAAGAAGTATTACAAAAATGTTACTTAATTATTACAAGCTACTTTCGTACAAGTGCAATTCCTTATGTCTGCTTTGATTGTTACCCACCACCCCCAAGCCCGACGAAAAAAATCTTCAAATCAACCTTTGTAATATATGAGTCAATTAGAAAAAAAAAAAACAACAAAACGTTTAACATTGTATGGCAAACAAACAGTCTAAATTATTGGTTGATAAAAGTTAATTTAAATTTAGTTTCAAAACCCAATAGTATACGTTAGTTGATAATAATAATAATAAAAAACCTACAGTACTCCTATTAAAGAAGATCAATATCTGTTCAAAACCAGGGAATACTTATGTCACAGTATCACTTTTTGCTTCATCGCGTACTTTAGCTACGATGTCTTTCCTAGGTCTTACTTTAAGTATTAATGCATACATACTGACATAAATACATTTTTATATTGATATCATTGGAAAAGAAATGTTTAAAAAAAATCAATTGATTAATTCAGACGACATCGTTCCTTCTTTCTTATGCTTTCCGTTGTTGCGAGTTTTTAATCCCCTACTCAGTTCGAAATAAGTAAAACGTGCTTGTAAGGAAAATCTGGGGATTAAGATTTCAAAACAGGAATTCTTTATTCTAGTATCAAAATGCCATGGGGTGTGAAAATAATTACTGATCATTTCCGGAGTTGGAACCAGAGCTCTCGGAATCTCTAGTCAGAAGCTCTACCAACTGAGCTATCTGAAGCCGTTCACTGAACATATATATCTAACCATCATAATCCCTCCTTCGAATGATCTTTGTCCTCAAAAATCGGCATTTAAGGTTAATCTGTCAGGACCAGGGGTTAGTTACGATACCATATGTAACGAGATGTTGGGGAGTCTGGGTACGCAACCATAAGGGCTTAGGCATTAACACTCCTTTTAAAACTTAAAAAATCAATCGATAATTACAAACTACAGTCTTTTTCAGAATAAATTTTCATTTTCACGTGAAATTCGATTCCATCTCAATGTGTCATTTCAATGGGACTTAAATATACGATATGACTTAATGACAACGGTAAAAACAATCTCTACCTAAATCAGATCTAAAATTATATGATGATGTCACCAACCATAGCTTCACGTTCTCAGGTGATAAAAAGTTTTGTTATCCTTTTCCTCCGATTAAGGATCTTTTTCTCTCATCACCTAGAGGTTTTATAATAAAAACAGCTAAACGATATTAATCTTTATTGACTTGTTTCAAAAATAAGTTTGATCCTTCTTGTTCTATTTAATGAATTCAAAGATATTTACTTTCTTTAGTCTTTGATGAAATCTAAACCCCGCTTAGACCCTTCCCAGTTTCCTTTGAAAAATGATTTGTACAATCTTTAATCTACAACGTATCAAAATGTTATGTAAAAGCGTTTATATAAAATTATTCCTTCCTATTCTAAAGACTATTTTTAGAATCTCTACATCTTATTTTCATTCTCATTTCTTTGATGACTGTCCTTTAATTTAATTAAATAGAATGTGCCTACGCCTGTATGATGCTTCAGGCTAACTTTAGTTGGAATATGTTCTTAATAAGGGAATGATATATTAAATGTTGAATGGAGATACAGTAATTCAGAAGGACAATGAAAGAAACGTTAACTTTATATGAGTTCTTAGCTCGACTGAGGTAAAATTCCTTATACATGTATTATATTATTTGAAGAAAAGGACTTACTCTTTACTTTATACATTGGATAAAAATGTCACTGAATAAAGCTATTTTTAGTTTTATAACGTTTACATTGCTTGATAAGAACGAATAATGATATAGATTTGGGTTTTATTATACTATATTATTATCACATGCAGCGATGATATAGATAAGTTGTGCTTAATTTTTAGCTCACCTGAGCTGAAAGCTCAAGTGAGCTATTCTGATCACATTTTGTCGTCCGTCTGTCTGTCTGTCTGTCCGTCTGTAAACTTTTCACATTTTCAACATCCTCTAAAGAACCACTGGGCCAATTTCAACAAAACTTGCCACAAAGCAATCTTTGCCGAAGGGAATTCAAAGTTGTGAAAATTAAGGACCAAGCCCTCTTACAAGGGGAGATAATTAGGAATTAATGAAAATTTTCGAAAATTTTTCAAAAATCTTCTACTCAAGAACCATTTGGCTAGGAAAGCCGAAACTTGTGTGGAAGCATCCTATGGTAGTGTAGATTCAAAGTTGTGAAAATCATGACCTCCGGGGGTAGGGTGGGGCCACAATAGGGGGTCGACTTTTTAAATAGGAATATATAGGGTAAATCTTTAAAAATCTTCTCAAAACCCGTAAGGCCAGGAAAGTTGAAACTTATGTGGAAGCATCCTCAGGTAGTGTAAATTCAAAGTTGTGAAAATCACGACCCCCGGGGGAAGGGTGGGGCCAAAATGGAGGGTCGACTTTTTTCATAGAAATATATGGAGTAAATCTTTAAAAATCTTCTCCTCAAAAACCTTTTGGCCATAAAAACTGAAACTTATGGGAAGCATCCTCAGGTAGTGTAGATTCAAAGTTGAGAAAATCATGACTACCGAGGGTAGGATGAGGTCACAATGAGGATTTGACTTTTTACATAGGAATATATAGAGTAAATCTTTAAAAATTTTCTTTTCAAAAACCGTTAGGCCAGGAACGCAGAAACTTATGTGGAAGCATTTTCAGGTAATGTAGATTCAAAGTTGTGAAAATCATGACCTCTGGGGGTAGGGTGAGGCCATAATGGGGGGTCAAATTTTTACATAGGAATATATAGAGTAAATCTTTAAAAATCTTCTTCTCAAGAACCATATGGCCAGAAAAGCTGAAACTTATGTTGAAGCATCCTCAGGTAGTGTAGATTCAAAGTTGTAAAAATCATGACCGTTGGGGTAGGGTGGGGCCACAATGGGGAGGGTCGATTTTTAGCAATGGAATATATAGAGTAAACCTTTAAAAATTTTCTTCTCAAGAACCATTTGGTCAGGAAAGCTGAAAATTATGTGGAAGCATCCTCAGGTGGTGTAGATTCAAAGTTGTGAAAATCATGACCCTTGGGTTGTAGGGTGGGGCTACAATGGAGGGTCGATTTTTAACATAGGAATATATAGAGTAAATCTTTAAAAATCTTCTTCTCAAGATCCCTTTGACTAGGAAAGCTGAAACTTGTGTGGAAGCATCCTAAGGTAGTGTAAATTCAGAGTTGTGAAAATCATGACTCCGGAGGGTAGAATGGGGGTGGGTCTAATTTTTGACATAGAATTATATAGAGTAAATCTTCTTCTAAGAAACCATTTGGCAAGGAAAGCTGAAACTTGTGTGGAAGCATCCCGAGGTAGTGAAAATTCAAAGTTGTAAAAATCATGACCCCCAGGCGTACGGTGGGGCCACAATGGGGAGGGGTCAAGTTTTTACATAGGAATATATAAAGTATATTTTTAAAAATCTTCTTCTCAGAAACCAATTAGCCAGGAAAGCTAAAACTTGTGTGGAAGCATTCTCAGGTAGTGTATATTTAAAGTTGTGAAAATCATTACCCCCAGGGGCAGAGTGGGGCCACAATTGAGGATCGAATTTCAACATAGGAATATAAAGAGTAAATCTTTAAAAATCGTCTTCTCAGAAACTAATAAGCCGGAAAAGCTGAAAATTGTTTGGAAGCATCCGCAGGTAGTGTAGATTCAAAGTTGTAAAAATCATGACTCCTGGAGG
Organism: Magallana hongkongensis; assembly: GCA_016163765.1. NCBI lineage: Eukaryota > Metazoa > Mollusca > Bivalvia > Ostreida > Ostreidae > Magallana > Magallana hongkongensis. The sequence goes on along the minus strand of WFKH01003881.1, from coordinate 17,781,600 downwards.
TAGAATGGGGTCACAATGGGGGTAAAATTTTTACATAGGAATATTAAGAGTAAATCTTTAAAAATCTTCTTCTCAGAAACTAATCAGCCTGGTGATTATTTAATATTGTTTAGATTTTGGCTTCTGGATGATTCCTGGACGATTGGATCTCACAAGGGGTTCAGAGGTTGATGTAGGTTTATATCCCATTTATAAACAATTGTTTAGGATCTTTTTGAGAGCTGCAATGCTCAACATGTGATATTACTATAAAATCATCCTGTTAGAAAAGGGACTAATGATAATAAACGTAAGAATATCCACTTAAAAAAATTGATTTTTATTTATACAGGATCTATATGTATTATGCTACATTGTCCAGATAGTTTGTATTTTGACTCCATTAAGCTGATTTTATCATACCTATTGTTTCTCAGGTGAGCGATGTGGCCCATGGGTCTCTTATTTAGTTTATTAAAATAAACGATGATATACGTATGCTTATTCGAAAACTTCCCATGAGAAAAAGTATACATACACCACCGGTTTATTATTGATACATTAAGGAAGATGATAATAAGTATATATTCAAACGATAAACGTATCGTTTAATCAGTACGTTGTTCTCAAGACTGTCAGAATATTAAATATGAAATATGTATATCACAAGAATTGAATCCTGCTTTAAATTACTTTTTTTAAGTACTGAAGGCAGATTTTGAATTTGTCATTGCTGATGAAATTAAATGAAATTTGAATAGTTTATAAATATTTCAAAAATTGTTTTTTTGAATACGCTGCAGATTCAATTCGTTTGAAGATATTGATTATGTACATGATGCAGGTCTCATACACAACAGCTTTAACATATGTAGGGTAAGTTTGACTTCTTATAAGCAATATTCTGTATGTTTTTAGTTAAAACTGGTTCTTTAAGACTTGCTTAGTATGTTAAATATACTTTTAAATTTCATTTAACTTTAGGACATACAGTTATCAATACGTCGTTTCATTCTTAATAAGTGAAGATATTTGCAACTTTTATCTTTGGAACCTATCATTAATCATAAAAAAGGTAATCGTGAAACAAAATAATCTTCCCAAAATGTTTACAATTTTTTCGAGTGATTAATTTTTCTGATAATAAGCAAATGATTTTCAGACCACTTTTGCCACTTGTATCTTTGGAACCTATCGTTAATCATAAATTAGGAGGCGTAAAACAAAGTAACAATCTTCAAAAAAGTTTACAAGTTTAAATTTTTTCGGGTGATTAATGTTTTTGATAACAAGCAAATGATTTTCATACCATTCCAAATATGAATTCTGTCAGATTTAACAAACCTGGTGTATGATGCTTCAGCTAAATCCAAAATCGCAAAAGTGGAATTCGAATACTATGCCATTGACATAGATAAGTCGTTTGAAAAAAAATTTTCTCTACGTGTAATTCCAAAAAACATTTGCAAATGGTGGTGTTAAGCCTGAAGTGCAAAGGAATGATTGGTGATTTATTAAAATCGTTAAGAATTGTAATAAAGACTAGACTCTTGTTGCTATAGCAACAAAAAGGTCTTCCGTTCTTCGTGTATTAACCTGTACAAAAACTCGATTTCTCTTGTAAAACAAAACGGATTTAATATATACTGTAAAGGAATTCCCAAGAAATTTTTTCTAAGTTAAACAAAGCAAAAAGACAAAATGTTAATTTTTGAGTACTTTCTGTGACGACCGGAAGTTACGCCGGATCATATAGAACATAGTAAACATATCTTCATACATTGTTTTGTCTCTCCTCAAAGTTTGGATGCTCACGTTTTTGTTAGTTATAATTTCTCGATGAGAAAAGATTTTTGCCTCGAGCCCGGAAACGGACAAACGGAAGTAATTTAGGAAATTGAAAGTAGATATTTTTAGTACATTTACCTACGGTACGTTTCTGTTCATCACACCGAGTAAAGTGTTTAAAAATCTAAATTTAAACAAAAAATATTTTACTTGAATGCTTCAAGTGAGAACCGGAAGTGACGTTCGAATAAATGAAACCCGTCAGACACATGTTCAATCAAATGTCCATCATCCAAATAAGTTTTGTCTTGATCCCTCACAGTTTCTGAGATCTTGTGGGTACTTTTTTTAATAAAAGAAGGCTACCTGAGATATTTGTGATGTCTCACCGGAAGTAGAACTTTTTATCATGTGTGGATGACCTTTTGTATTTCTATTGCTAAAATGTTACTTTCATGCTCAATAAACAAAATGTTTTTAAAAAATCAAATTTGGGTGTACTTCCGGTACCAACCGGAAGTTACGCCGGATAGAACAAAATAGTGTTAACACATGTACATACATAGGACTATCATCCCACAAAGTTTGGCTGTTCAAGTCGTTATCGTTTTTGAGATTTCTTTGAAAGAAGTTTTTTGTCTCGGGACAGGAAACGGACAAACGGAAGTGCTAAATGCAAGTTATTTTAAATATTTCTTGTATACTTTCCTATTGTACATTATTGTTCATCGAGCTAGCTACTTATATCAAAGGGAACTCCTCCGGTGTGGACTGGAAGTGAAGGAAGACAAAATGAAACCGGTTAAACACATTTTCAATCAAATGTCTATCATCCATAAAATTGTCGTGCCTTGATCTCTTTTAGTTTCTGAGATCTCGCCTGTACAAAATGTGTTTTAAAAAAGCTACCTGAGATAATTGAGATATCGTACCGGAAGTAGATTTTTGTTGTTGATATAACATCGCATAGATAACACTTGTATAGATTTATACTTATATATTTATTCTATGGAAAAAGAATTGAATACCTAAAAATAATAATTTTTGAAGTGCTTCCGGTGACGACCGGAAGTTACGACGAACAAAACAAAATAGTTTAAACACATCTACACATATAGGTCTATCATCCCTCAAAGTTTTGATGTTCAAGTTTTTATTGTTTCTGAGATCTCGTTGACCATAGCTTTTTGCCGCGGGACAGGAAACGGACGACAGGAAGTAAATTTTAAAAAAATGAAAAAAATGCCTCGATATATTATCATTCTCTATCAACCCTTAAATTTTGAAGAAAATCTATCCAGCCATCTCTGAGAAATCTTGTGGACAAAAAAGGGGAAAAAAAAAAAAATAATAACTAGACTCTTGTTGCTATAGCAACAATAAGGTCTTCCGTTCCTCATGTATAAATCTGTAAAAAAAAAAAATACATTTCTCTTATAAAGAGAAAAAGGATATAATCGATACTGTGATGGAATCTTTCAGTAACTTTTTTTATGTAAAACTTAACAAAACGAGAAAAAGCCATTTTTGAAATTTGCTCTGACGACCGGAAGTTACGCCGGATCAAACGGAACATTGTAAACATATCTTCATACATTGTTCTAATTTTCCCTAAAGTTTGGATGCTTAAGCATTTGTCAGTTATGAGATCTCGTTGAGAAAAGGTTTATTGTCTCGGGACAGGAAACGGACGAACAGAATTGCTTAATGAAAAAAAATGTTAATATATCTTAAACATTTTCCTCTCGTACACTACTGTTTATCAAGCTTACTGAAACAGTGAAAAAAACCCAGTTAAACTTATCAACAATGTCATTTGTTTGAACCTTTCCGGTGAGGACCGGAAGTGACGGCTGACAAAATGAAACACATTAAACACATCATCTATCAAATGTCTATTACCTACGTAAGTTCTGTGTTTTGATCACTAACAGTTTCTGATTAACAGCGGGTACACAATTTAGTATAAAAAAGCTACGTGAGATATTTGAGATATCTCACCGGAAATGCATCTTTTTTTGTTTATTTAACATCGCATAAATGACTCATGAAAAGATCCATACTTAAATAATCATTCTATGTAAACTAACTAAAAAAGGTATAAAAAATAATATTTGAAGTGCTTCTGGTGACGACCGGAAGTTACGCCGAACAAAACAAAATAGTGTGAACATATCTTCATATATAGGTTGATCATCCTGCAATGTTTGATTGTTCAAGTCATTACCATATTTGAGATCTCCAGGAGTCATGTTTTTTGTTTTGGGACAGGAAACGGACAAACGGAAGTACTCAGTGAAAATTTAAAGTTAGTAGTTCTTCCGCATTTGACAACAGGACTTTATTGCCTATTAATTTGTCTAAAATTGGCAAAGAAAAACAGTTAAACTTATAAACAGTTTGACTTGTTTGAACTCTTCCGGTGTGGTCCGGAAGTGACGGCCGACAAAAGAAAAGCAGTTAAACACATCTTCAGTCAAATGTCTATCATCCATGAAAGTTTCGTGTCCTGATCACTTATACTTTTTAAGATCTCGTGGGTACAAAAATTATTTTTAAAAATCTACCTTAGATATTTAAGATATCTCATAGGAAGTGGAATTTTTCTGTTGATTGAACATCGCTTAGATGACATATATAAAGATTTATACTTATTTATTCATTTTATGTAAATTTGATTAAATACGTAAAAAAATAATTTTTGAAGTGCTTCCGGTGACGACCGGAAGTTACGACGAACAAAACAAAATAGTTTAAACACATCTACACATATAGGTCTATCATCCCACAAAGTTTGAATGTAAAAGTCCTTGTGGTTTCTGAGATCTCGAGGTGACAAGCTTCTTTGTCGCGGGACAGGAAACGGACGACAGGAAATGAATTTTGAAAAAAATGAAAAAAATTCCTCGAGATATTATCATTATCTATCATTCTTGAGAATTTCACGAAAATCTATCAACTCATCTCTGAGAAATTCTGCCGACAAAAAAGGG
>WFKH01003881.1:17732998-17751230 GCA_016163765.1 Magallana hongkongensis | reverse complement strand
AAGAAATAAGTCTAGACCTGAAAAATAAAATAATTCATTTCCACTTAAACTTAATTACGAGACTAAAATTTCTTTATTTCCTCTCTCTCTCTCTCTCTCTCTCTCTCTCTCTCTCTCTCTCTCTCTCTCTCTCTCTCTCTCTCTGTTTACACATAGAACATTGCCTTTTTCTGAAAGGAATCCTTCGTCAGAATATCTTTGTGTCCATTGACTTAATACCCGGTATTCAACATAATTATTATTTACGTATGGATATAAGACAATTGTGTTATTAAAATAAAATCACACACCTAGCAGATTTGAAAATTGAAAAAGGTAATCCCCCATAAAACACTGTCATGTTGTAAATTTTGAATTCACTGGGTGGGTGTAAATACAAAATTTACAACATGACAACTTGTTGTCATGTTGTAAAGAACTATATATATGATATCGGTCATATTTGGCCCCCATAATTCGCCATTTTTTAAAATGTTTCAGGTGCATTAAATTGTTATGTTATATTTTAGAAGAGTTGATATAACATAAATGTTTTACCTATTTATTCAAATTGTTTGCACTCACTGGAAGTTTATGACGTCAGAAGTTACGCAATTTTGATATCTAGAGCGACACTTTGAACAAGGAAAATATTTTTGTCCCTTATTAGTCTTGGATAGACACACCTCTGATGAAAATATTTTGTTTGTTCAAGCATGCGCTCAATGTTTTCTGAAATGAATTTATGAATGCTCGAGTCAAGTAGGCCTGTAAAATGTTTTAAGGAGTTTGGCATCGAATATTTTCACAGGTTGTCAGGAATTACAATATCTAACAATTGTCATCAAAAATGTCCATAATTAGAGCGTTTTTGTGCGCAAGGAATTGCATCCTTCTCTTTTGTATGGGGGATAGAATGCACTGATAATTCTATAACCGTCCGGTCTGTCAATTCAATTTCCCAGATAACTACAGCTCCATGTTCTATCATGCATGTGTATGTACCAATCCTACAAAATAGATGAATTTAACTAAAACTTTTTTGAAATTGTAAACAATTAATCAAAGACCAGAGGAGTAGCAGAATACCCCTCAAGCTTTATTTATCTTCAAACGAGACACAAAATGAAGAACGGTTATTTATCTTTTAGTCCCTACCGAAGAAACCGGAGGGTACTCTAGTCTTTACCGCTGTACGTCAGTCAATCTGTCCCAACTTCGGTTTCCGAGACTTATTTTATTGTGGCTTGGTGAATTGATATGAAACTTGCTGGTAGCTTTATAATGAGAAACTACAGATTTAACACATAAAACGACGTCCTTTTAGAATTGTGAGTGCCAGAAGAGAACAATCGTCTAAAGCCACGCCTCAAACTGCATATCTCTCTCCAGATAGGAGAGGATCGTACATATTGGCCGTAGTTTGCGACGATGGTATTGAACATATATTTCTTATGCAATACTCTCAGAATGCTTGTTTTTTTATTTTAAAAATTTAAGTTTTTCTAGTCCGATTTTTCTTCCTGGTCGCCCATGAAGGAAACAATTATTTTCTAGGCTGCCCAATCAAAACAATTTTTATGGTCCGTTGTATAGCGATCTATTAGGAGCGGATCAAAGATCTAATTTTAATTAGATTGTACTTTTGATCATTATTATATTTTAGACAGCTCAGTTGGTGAAGCTGATTTCATCACTAAAAAAACTGGAAGACCACAAGTTGGTTAAAATATCTTAGCTCGAATCGAGATATATATTCGTAAATGTTTCGCATTTCGTAACTGTTACATTTCATCATGATGATAAACTACGTATAATCGTTAATTTTTCGAAGGTCTATATTGTTTTTGATTCTTTGAATATTAATAGAACAATAATGTAAATCACAACGGTAGTTGTATCTATAAATAAGATAAGATAATTAGAGAACATTAAAAGCAAAATTACATAATTATATACATCTTTTCCGAGAGTAGAATAGATCAAACGTTAACAACTGACGATCGTGATTGTCAATATCACACGTATGATGTAGTAAAATTTTCTACTTTGTATGGAATAAAATGTAAAAATTGAGATATTAGTGGTTACCTGTCCGAAAAAAGAAAGATTTTAAAACATACAGATAATTTAAAGCTACATGGTCTGACTTTTTGGCTATTAAAGTATCAAATAATTTTCCATACAAACCAATTATATTAAAATTTCATAGACTTTCGCCTATTTACACCAGCAGAATCGGTCTCCTTTCAAAGTTAGAAATATTAAAATTAAATAAAAAACACAAACTAGCAAATCAAATCCATCATGGGAATGTTTAGAAACAGGAACCGTTTGGTTTCGTTTCTGAATGACTGGGTTTATTTAACCCGCATGCTATGCATCGATTGTATACAAAACACTTTTCCGAAATATTAGTGAATAAAATGTACAGACGTTTAATTTTAATTCGTTAATTTTTTTAAAGCGATGTAAAAGTCGTAGTACAATCATATCCGCCTCGACCTTAACAGCGAATTTTAATATGAGGCGAAAGAAATCAATGTCACTTTATGTCGTTTGTTTTGTAAATAAATTTTTTACATCACATTTTCATTTAAATATAGCTTAATTGACCGGAAAAACTACTGCAATGTCTTTTATTATACACATACTTAGCATAACCATCGTATAAAAGCGAACACAAAATTTTAAATGAAATCGAACCAAGCAGCTTTAAAAAGTTCATGCTAAGCTTATTATTCTATTTACGAAATCGTTAATACAGTCATTTGGGGGTATTAAACACTTTTTCTTCAACTTGATTGTAAAATATGTGTAAAAACGCATGTTTATCATGGTTGTTTTGGTCCAACAGGAAGATCATACCCGTTCATGTGCGGATCTAGAAGAGGGTGTCTGGACACCTCCTTCCCCCTCCTGGAAAATTCAAATTAATAAAATTACAAAGTAAAATTCCCGAAAAAGGCCTCGACACCCCTCCCCTCCACCCACCCAACTTGGAAAACAAAATTATCCCTCGTATATCCCCCCCCCCCCCCGGAAATGTTTTCTTGATCCGCGCATGCGGTTACCAAACATAGCTGTATCAATTTTCTCGCTTAATAAAGCAAAAGCATACAATGTAATGAGAAATGAATAGTGAACAGCGTTTTCATCACGCAAATTTCCTTCATTGAGAATAGCGAAAACATAAATTAAATCACGGATTATTTTATTAAAATACGATATTTCTTCTTTAAACTCTGTATATAAATAACAATGCAGGTGATGACTGTTGGATAGTTTCATTTGTTCATGTTTTGCATGTACATTGCAGAGCGATGCAATCAAAATTTTTGCTTATCATTTTAGCGCAGTCATTCTGTGTCTGTCTGTCTGCCTATCTAACACACAATAAATATCAATTCCTTTTTTGTGCGAATTTTTTAACTGCATCAAGATAAACCTTTACAGCTGCAGCCAGCAATACCCGCCTCTTGACCACTAACATATTTGCGTTTTACTAATTAATTAGTTGCTGATAATTTTCGGCTATTAATGACAATGATTGTTACAAACATATCGTATGAATGATGCATACAGGCTCCGAGATAATGTAAACTGATCATATAAAATCGCTTTAAGACATTTGGTTCTGTGCTAACACATGTAGTTTACTGTTGATCTAATATGGTTTAGACGTGGTCAGTAAATCCCATACGGTGGAGAGCCAATGAGATTTGTAAAATAAATGTCCGCCTCATTCGGGAGAAAAAAAATAGAACTGTTGTTTAGACAGTATACTTTCGTGATAACTTTTTGATAACCCCACCCAATCAACTGAAGACTTTTAGTTCCATTTTTCACAGTTTGAGGGAAACTCTGGTGTTTAAAACATGATTGTTTGCTTTGTATGTCATCAGGTTAGCAAAAAAATCTCTCTCTCCTCTCTCTCTCTCTCTCTCTCTCTCTCTCTGAGGAATAAAGATAGATTATTTTATCGTGATATTTATATCTCATATTAATGCAAACAAAGAAGTAAGAGATATATGGGTTAGATCTTATATAACTAATTACAATTTTAATGATCAAAAATTCCCAGTGTTGTGATGTTATATAAGAGATCCATATGACACTGAAGGAACAATCAATGCGGCCTACAGCACAGCAAATTGTTACGATCGGTGTTGTATTGTGTACATGAAAAATGTATGGGTTGTCAGAAAAAATTGAACGATGCATTTTACACATTCTTAAATAAGTATTCTGTTACTTTAAATTTATTTTTGATTAACAAGTGCAATAAGTGCATTTCTTAATAAAATTTTACATAGAACCAACCTTTTTTTTCAAAAATTAAGAAATCGTTGTACATGTATGCGTGGGTAAAGGATTGACAGGATATTCATAAGAAAGTAATTAATTTAAAACTACATTTGTTGTTGTTACATTGTATTTGTTAAACCTTGGAAAAATGCTTCATAATAATGAAGTAATTCATATTTTTTGAAAGGCGTGGTTTTCTTTCCATTTCTATTTTTATTTGGCGACGCTAAAAAATGGTACGGCAACCCCCCCCCCCCCAAAAAAAAAAGAATGGTGCAACGTCTTATTTGAAGTGACAGAGAAATGGATAAAAGCCATTGTTTAAGATAATAACATTATAAAGTATCTATTACACACAAAACTGCATCCCGTAACGCTAAAAAATGGTACGGCACGTTGTGGCATATTGTTACGTCAAAGCATGAATTTAACGTCATTCTTGGCACTGAACCGTAATAACGTCTTTTTTGACGTGGCAGCGAAAGGGTTAAATTCGATAGCAATTTCAAGTGACGCCATTTTACTCAAACCGAAAGCAGTAGGTATTTGCACCAGCAGGCATGTTTATGAAGCTAACGAATCTAATATAGGCTTAAGATAATTCTTAAATCTAAGTATTTTTTTCAGAAGTTTTCTAAAATTAATTAAGAAAGTTTTTTTTAGTTAAGAATTATCTTAATCTTATTAAAACAATATCGTGGATCTCTTAAGTCAATCTTAGGAAAAATAAGCATGCATATTTTGTCGATATGACTGAGTTCATTCAAGTACATAAAGACTAGCAACCTTTCATGCAAAAAAAGACAACGATACAGATATGGAAATGTGTATATTTATATACTGTATTTAACCCAGCTTTTTGCATAATAAATTGTGGTAAGAGGTACTGCAATATTCGCACCTGGCGAGTTGAGATTTGTGGCAGACGTATCTAGAAAACTTTCGAAGAATGGTCGAAAAGTGTGCACTGTTAGAAACTTGGTTTTAAAAAAGGATGACTGCACTTAAGAACATGCGATATTTGCGAGAAAATAAACTTTTAAAAGAAGAATTTTTCTTTCAATAGCAGAAATGGCCAACATCTAAACTGCAACTTTACGTAATTGCGTTAAATAAAAGTATGTTGATACCAAGTACGAATTTGTTTTCATAGGCGGGGGTCATCACGATTTCTTGAATCTCCATACGATAATGAGGCCGCCCACTTTTATACTGACCTCATACATAGTCAGCGCATGTTTGTCTATTGTTCTCCGTTTAACAGTAGTTGTATATTTGCAATATCTAAGTTATGTCAAAGGGAGATTAATAGACAAACATGCGCTCATGGTTTAAATGAGAAAAACTGCTTTTTCTTAGTTGTAACCAAGGGTTGATACATGTTGAATATTATAATTCACCACGTGATTTCTCACCTCAGGTATCTTTGTGAATACATAATTCTATCACGTGACGTGTAATGTACCATGTTATTGCTAGCGCTCTCGAGCGCTAGCAACTACGTTAGTCTTTTTTACTGTAATATGCATGCTCGACTTAACGGTAGGGCATTCTGGGAATACTACTGTAGATAAACTGTACCATGTCAATTTCGTTTTATCATCTACATATGATTTGAAGGTTTGTGTTTTGTTGTAAATGCTGAAAAGTAACAGTAGCTTAGGTCTTATTATGCCAAATTATTTCTAAAATTATAATAAATAGATAGCTTTTCTTAACTACCTTCAAGCTAGGAAAACAACCTCGGATATATTTTCCGAGCTTGCTGGAAAGGCCCGAGAAGATACGATTGCTACAAAACAGTACCATTAGTTCTACTAATATCTAAATTTTCACCTCAAAATAGAAATTACAGTAAATACAGAATGATTAAAGCACAGTTAATGAGCTATGCCATTGCCGATGTGAAGCCCACTCTAGATTCACCATTCTGAATTGAGACCCCCACCCCACCCCAACACATTTCCAGTGCACCACTGTGCCTTCCTATTAATAATCAATCGATTCAGAAAATTAAACCAATGGTTTAGAAATCTACTTTTGTGTTTTATGATGGCTACAGCGCTAGCTCACTACTCTTTTTAAAAGATAAGCTTGTATTCAATTTAATTAGTCAGCCCATGGGCTGACTAAAAACTCAGCAGAATATTTTATTTTTTAACTCTGAAATGTTCTAAAACAGAAGCAATAATGCATTTATGGCTTTAGCTACATCTTCCTATTTATTTGTATTTTTAACCTCAAATTTAGATTTGTAGGAATTCAGTTTCAAAACTTTTCAAAAACTTTGAAAACCTTGCTAATTAAAAATCATTTAGATTCAAATTGACACATGTCATTGAAGAGACATCGTCGAAACCCACGGGTCTCTTATCTGTAACATTGCTCTCAATGCAGTGTAATGGATAGAAAACACGTGGGTTCCGACGATGATGAGGAGAGTGCAAATGTGCATACAAAACATTGGTCAATACATGCATATTCAAAAAGAACAAAATATAACTAAAACAAAGATTGCTTTTGACCTGAGGGTGTGTCATGACCTTGATAAAAAATTATTTGGACAAGATCGAGGTCACTGGCAGGAAAAGTGCAAAAATCGTGTCCGATCCATATCATTTTTATGAAAAAACATTGAAAGTTCTTTCTCTCATAAAGACTGCTTATGATCTAAGTGTGTGTAATTATTTTGTTCCAAGGTTATTTTGTCAAGTTTAATTTTGTTGCTTTTTCATTTAAAGATTGCTGATGACCTGAGGATGTGTCATGAACTTGACCCAGGGTCGATTGTGCAAGTTCAAAATCGTTTGGAAAAAAATGCTTCTTTCTTGTCTGTCATATCTAATATACATGGAAATGATTAGAAGCTAAAATTTGACACAAAGATTGCTTGTGACATGTACTTAAATATGTCCCGACTTGAACTTTGATCATTTGTGCAAGTTCAGTGTCATTATAAGAAAAAGAAGCATCCATTATTTTCTAATAGGGAAATACTTTAGTTATGACTTTCTTTTTCTTAGTGGGGAGGGGAGGAATTATTTGTGAGGTTGCTCACAGAACCGCCAGTTAGTCCACTGAGAGCACTCTCCCCCTTTCTCGCAACCAAAATTCACCTTAAATTAACATAAAGGAAATTGAATTTTTGGTCATTGTTCTCCCCCCCCAACACACATTTTAGTAGAAGGCAATATAAATTTTTATGGCAAATTGAAAACAAATTATATTAAACAATATACGTTAAAGCTGCCTCACAACTCCCCCCTCCCCTACCACTACCATGGATAAGATTTTGAAGATTTTCGTAATTTTTTTTCTTTTATTTGCTTGTTAATACATTTCGGATAAATTTGTTCCCCGAAGCAAAAACGATGCTGAGTACTTGCATGGCCAAACGTTATACGGAGAGTTGTCCCTCCCGCTGAGCACCTCTCGTACAGCGCACCCTCAGGCTGGAGAAGCCGTCATCGTTTATTTTTGATTTTCTGAACTTACTTTTATCATATTGACAATCCAGCCTGATTAAAATCACCCTTCTGCTTACACTCATCAGGGTTTGATAGGTAGCGATAACAGGTCATCTTTACATGACCTCTTTATTTGCACACAACCTAAATATACTCTCATTTACCAAATACATGCCTTTATCTGTTAATGAGAGGTGCAACTCTTCAATATTCAGTCTGGGGGTTACATAGAAAGCAGGCATGAATTAATTTGCCTGTCTCCATTTAAAAAGACCAATAAATTTTCTAAAGCCCTGATTGGTCAGAAGTGTGGGTCGGGTGAAGATGACCCCCTATCGGACCTGTAAGCAGAAAAGGGTGATTTTAATCAGACTGATTGACAGTCCTTTTCCGACAGGAAGCTGCAACGGAAGACCTATTCGTTGCTTTGCAACGAGCACGTCTCTAGTTCTAATCTTCCTTTTTCAAATAGAATTATACAAACCGTTATTCTTTAAAAAAGAAACAATTCATTACCTGCGCATTTATCAATTATTCCTACACATATATTGAACTATCTTCCCAGCGTAATTTCAGACCACGTGCTTCCCCTTTGTTTATATCGCATACCAAAGCAAGAGTTATCGTTCGTTCCTCTACTTAGCTTCCTTTTGAGATACATGTAAATTCATCTAACATTTACTATTTGTCTTTGCTATTGGGCATATTTCACATACATCAAATTGATATTCATAAACGGATAAAGTAGTGATTTATACCAGTTCAAGTTTTATTATTAAAAATAAAACAACTAATGGGAGTCGAATGATGGAAACTGAGGGCAGGGGGTGTCGTTTGGCGAGTTGTATACCCTTAGTTTAAGTAACATCCGCTGGAAGTACCATAAAAAGGGGAGGAATTTGACCTGTGACGTAGAAAGTCATGAAAGCAATAGCAATAGGCGATTCCGCCTAAAAATAATTGAACTTATCAAAAATATTTAAACAGAATATTTTTTTTGAAATCATACTGCTTGGTATTTGCACAATATAGTCATTCTCTTTTTATGGCTTTTCAATAGAATTTAAAAAAGTGTATTTTCAGACAATAAACAGCTTTTTGAGGAATGTGAAATAGATGATCAATGTAACAGGACATCATTAATCTGCAGGGAAATACGTGGCAGAAAATTGTGTTTGTGTAAGGAAGGGTTAGAAGCAGACATTAAACTTCTGGAATGTTTCAAAGGTTAATATCATTAATATTAAAAATAAAAAATCGATTTTTAAAGTAATTTTTCAAGCACGATTGTTTTTTATTATGTAATCATATATTAAGTATATGGCATTATCGTTCATGATTCAGTATGTATAAGTGCACAGGTCCAATAACATTTTAATCTGTGCCGTGTGACCTGTAATATGTATCTCGGTTAAATCCAAAAATGCTGCCTTATATGCATTAATCGAAAATTGGAATGCTATTTTCCTTAATTTCTAAAGAGGGTAAAATAAGGACTAGTTCGTGAGTAACTATGCGTATTAAAAAACCTATTTTAACATTGAAAATTACAGTTATAATTGTATATATTTTACATAAATCTATTATATCTAAAGAGAATGTTAAAAAAATGTTCAATTTGTTCCGTTAAAATCTGGAATTTCATTAACAAGAATTGGAATATCAATTTCGATGTATTTTTTCAACAGGTTTGAGAACCGGCGCAAGTGGTAAGAAATAATAATAACTTTTCACATCATTTATCTGCTTCGTTAGTACTGAAAGTCACATCATATCATTGAAAAATAACTACATTTTACCATTTATTACTGAAATGATTTCGTTTAGTTATTTTTGAAATACATTATGTCCATTCAAAATCCAAGCAAATAATAATAATAATAATAATAACATATGACAGTATATATGAATTCTTTTTTATGGGACATGGCTATCAGTCTGTCTTGACAGCTGTTTGTGGTGTGCTAGGATTCGTTTGTATAATGACTTGCTCAGTAGTTATTCGTTTTGCGTTGAAAAGACGAGAACAAGCAACAAAGAGGTACATCAACTAACAAAATCGTCGATGACTTTGATTGTTGAAAGATAAAAATAACTCAAACAAACTGTATCACCGATACTCAAATATTTTATATTTAATAAGATATATAATAATATTTCAGGATTGATAAAATTCAAAATACTTCTGAGTCATATCCTATGGAAATTCACAACTCCCTGGCAGAAAACAGCACTGAAAATGCAGATCAGGTCTGTCATATAATATGGTCATTAACTGGAAATAATAGATAAATTTTTTATGAGAGAATGTAGGCAATGTACAAGCCATCTCGTATGGAAAAACTGTCTGTTTTTTTTTAAATGAAAACGACTGTCTAAAATTGTTTTTACTGACTATAATTTAAATATCTTATCAGTTTTAGCTTTTTTTTAACAATAAATTGATTAAAAACAAATATGCTCTAAATTTCAGAAACCTGAAGGTTCCTTCCATTTACCAAATTTTGATCTTCAGGAGACAAAGAAGAAAAAGGAGTACAACTTGATCGAGCCTACTGAAGACGTATACAACGAGGCTGATGAGGTAGAAGAAACTGATTCCCAACACGTTTACGATATCTCAAAGCATCAAAGTTGCTACAAAAAACAAAACTATGATAAAAAAGTAATGTACAGCCATCTTCATGGAAATCCATTACATATGTGTGAAACTGAATATGATTTTTAAAGGCCGATGTTGGACTCCTCCTCGACTAACGATGAACACATCTTTTAAAGTAATGAAGATTGGCGTTTTTTAAGCTTGGTTGACCATTTTTAACCATTTATTTAAGCTGCCGATATAAAATAGACCAATGCCTGTAATGTTGATACGTACGAACGTTTAATAGGTTTTCAGTTCTACATGCATTACGTTATCAAACATCTTATAAAAGAGTCAAATGTCCTTAGATTTTTTAACATAAACACCTTTTAACCTTCTTAACACTTTAAAATAATAATTTAAGTGGAAATATGTAAAACTAGAATGAGATCAGCTTTAAAACTTGAATGAAAAAGCTATAGATGCCGAATTTAAGTTTGACTGTATGATGAGGTGTATAAAAGTAACATTGTGACAAAAACAAAGGATTATTCATTTGTATTTATTGAGTACTCAAATTAATAATTGTAGGGGGAAGTGGATATTTTCTTATGCTTATTTATAAAAAGAGTCAGATATGTCACACCAAACGTACTTTAATTGTCTAAAATCATGAAGAGGGCCAAGCAAGTTGTGTTTTCTACCTCTTAACTTTATATAACCCAATTCAGTAACCAGGCACACGATATATATTGGAAATTATTGTACAGTAAAACACGGTTATAGCGAACACGCTTATAAAGAATTGATGCTTACAGCGAAGTTATTTTCATTCCCGGTGACTATATTACATGTTGTAAACTTGACGGATATAACGAATTACGATTTTAACGAAGCAAAATCGCCCGTCCCTGACGCTTCGTTATAACCGTGTTTTCCTGTATTTCCATCAACAAAACTTTATCCTTTTAGAACTTTTTTCAGAATAGTTTTCCTTGGTTTGTGAAATCTACTATATAGTATGTCATTTTAGGCTCTTACGAATACAAAATTCTTTGTTGACATCTGACGATCGTCGACAAACTTCTGACAACCTGTTACAGCCCTGATCACATGTTGATCCGTATAGATCTGTAAATATATAATTTTGGATTACAATGTGTATAAATTGTTTACAATAATTAGGGATTTTTTTAAAAAAATTGAGTTAGAGAAAACATAGCAATATAATTATCTTTTATATGTATTTATATTTAGTGTCATTATCAAGCTTTGAGGACAAAATTAAAATGTGTCAACATATCTGGAACGGATCTTGACTAAGATTGCTCTATATAAAATGATCTTTGAGATTTAATATTTTGTTGAATTCCTTGCAAAGGGTCAAAAGCATTAAACCCAATTATTATTTGAACAGCGACTGTCGATGTCCATTTTGTTTCAATTACCTGTCGGCCCTTCACAAAAAAGAACCATTTCCACATCTTGTAATTGGTTTGTACAAGGGGATGCTTTTATAGCAAAAAAAACTGTACTTAGAACCAAAAGCAAAGTAGTTGGTTTTAGCTTTGGCAACTTTGGACTTTGCAGAAAAAATTATCACTGAGTTCATAAAAATCAGACAAGACTCTTTTTCAATTGAATGATCTACAAAGTGAAAAAGTTATCATTATTCAAACAATACTTGTTTTGTTTTGTTTTTTTCAAATACTAGATTGTATAATTTACGTTATTCGGTTTTAATGTATTTGTGCCTCTTCTTATAAACTACTTGATAAATTCTCTGGATGAAAATCACATCTTTCTTCACGTTTAAGAAATACCATGAAATCTTGATAATGGAATTTTCTTTATGCACACGATACTCAAGTTTAATTGCAATATGTAATTAAGTGTCATTATCAATATAACCATTGCAATTAATGATGATAGTAATGAAACTGTCATAGATAAGAATAACTCATTATACTAGAATTTAAACATAAAAAAATGCAAAAACTAAAAAAGGTAAATATGCATAATCATTTACCCAACATAGAGCAAGGCATTCAGGCATGGTGCTCTTACCAAATATACGATCCAAAGTCTGATTACCCAAGGAACTATGATATAAAGAAAACCAAACAAAAAAAATGAACACAAAATAACGATTACGCTTTGCGAATCAAAAACAAAAACGATTTGTTTACATCTTACATAAAAAGAATAAACGTTGCTTCAAACAATCAATCCTTCTTGATTGCATGATATTCTCGTATGTAAAATATAATCATATTTTTATCTTTTTTAAACTATTTTTTCATTAAAAGGAAACTATTGAATGCATGCTAGTTTCCTCAATTAGCAATTAAACACAAGCTTGTGTCTGGCACATGAATTCCAACATTTCCGAAACTGAAAAAAAATCCTTGTACATCCGAGTCCATCGTCATCTATATATAAAAATGGCATCTCAAAAAATTAGGTATTGTGATTTCAGTTTTTTAAACAACTTTTTGAATGGTTTTCCGAATTTTTTTAAAACAATGTCATTTGTATATGTAAACAAATTAAAGAAAATAGTGGAAATAAATGTATTACAATGATTTGTCTAAAATTTATTTTTGACAAGTGTATTTCAGTTAAGTCAAAGTAGAGTTCTTTGTTGACAGATCAGCATTATATGATTTAAAGAAATATTGATTGTTGCATATTAGATTTTGCTTGTACTGAATTTAAGATACAAACCGTTTGTCTTCATATATATTAAGAGTGCAGTGACTTAAATTGTATCACATTCCTAGTTTAAGACTATCTACATAATATAATCTGGAAACAATTCTCCTTCAGAAGAACTCATATGCGAGCTCAGCTTGAATTTAAAAAAGAAATAGAAAATCAGTGTGCCTTCTGAGCTTTTTTTTTTACATGCAGATAGCATTGAACAAATTACAAGATGCATGTACGTATCTTATTTACCTCCTTCTTTGATTAAAAAAATACCTATTTTTTCTAGTTTCGAGTTATTCTAAGTAAGAATTTTAATCTCGGATATATCTTGTTTTACAATATTTATTCATAATTGATTTCCGTACAAAGGGGCTATTACTTATGTAACTTGCATGAATTATAACCATCTACATGATGCATAATAAATAAACAAACAAGACAAGTTCTATGTTACTCTTTGCCACCAGCGTGACTTTAATAGTTACATAACATTTTTACCCAATACGCAAAATTATAGGAAATAATGTTACCAAATACTACAATTGCAATTAAATTGAATTGTCACAATTATCAATTTTATATCAATATGATGTAATGATAATAAATTTTTGAACAGAAATTAATGATACACAAATATAAATCTTTATAAACGGCTGTATTGAAAAATCTAAAATTGGTAACGTAATAAATCAAATTTTTATTTTATCATTTTTAAAAATTTTAAATTTTATCCCATACTTTTATTTGCGTTTGACTAAAAGTGTATAATTTGTACAAAGGGTATGACCAATGTAGCTTAATCAATTGTACAAACATTTTTTTTAAAAAATGACCAGATAGGTACACATGGCTTTTACATTAAGCCAGTACTTCGCAATGTTTTCAAAATAATCAGATGTAATGATCCCGTTTTTAAAAAAAACCCAAAACAGACTAAAATATGTTTAATTAATGATATGTACTTTTAAAGTGATTGACTATAATATAATTATATAAATATTGGTTTTCCATATATGCTATACAAATGCTACATGTTTATGTGCGTCTATTTTTGTACATTTACTTGTAAAAACGCCACTGTGTTTTATGCATGTCTGATTTTTACTTGTACGTTAAATGTTTTTTTTTGTGTAAAATGTTTTTCTGTATGTAATTTTTTTTTTAAATGCCATGTAATGTTTGTGTCTGTTTGGTACTATAAATGCCATTAGATTTTCTTACATGTTTATGTGTGTCTGTTTGATACATGTAGTTAAATGTGAACGTGCTTTTTACTTGTGTTTGGTACATTAAATGTCGTTCTGAAATATGTGTGTCTGTTTTACATATATGTTTTCATTGTGTGATATGTGTGCCTGTATGATACATTTAATGTCATTGTATATTGCATGTTTGTGTGTCTGTTTGATAGGCCCAAACTTCCAAATTGTCTGGGAATATATCATTCAAGCATGCGTTTGGCTTGAAAATGACAGAACAAAGATGGTATCAACTATAACAACATATCGATACTTATAAAAACCAAACTCCCTGTTTTATTTGAAGTTATGACCTTCTGGTTATTAGAGCGAAACAATAGCCATCGCCATAAAGAGATACAATGTAGAATACCAGATTTGGGGATATAAACATTTTCATAATGGATAGAAATCGACATATTTTGACCAATTATCATAAAAAGTAGTGGTCAATTATGATAAGAAAAAGTCCAAATTAAAATCTACTATTTCAAATACAACTCATGTCATATTTACCCAACAAATTATATTTTTAGATAAAACCCGTATACATTCCTTATTTCTATTCCGTTTGTTTAAAACAGTGATATATGAATACATAAAAATCAATGATTAATTTTTAACATGTGCAGTCATTGCTTCTATCGTTAAAATTGCTTTGGCAAGTAAACAAAATATGATAAAAAGCTATGCAATAACTCAATACGTTTTCACGTTTATTCCTTTTGTATGTGTTTACCTATGTATCTAAAGATTTAAGTATTATACAGTTTTATTTTTTATACGTTAATCTACTTTTTTATCGTGTAACAAATTGATGTTAAAAAAGTTCATGTATAAAAAACAAACTAAAAACAACTATAATTTCCAGATGTATTTACGTTATGTATTTTTTGTACCAATTACGGATATCCACTTGGGAAATACAGTACTTCTAACACAATAAACTCCAGAAGAAAATGAACGGACTCCTGATACATGTAAAAACGGAATGTTTGGAAAATATTTAGAAGTAAGGTTAAAAAATGTATAGATTAAAAT
The DNA here is from genome assembly GCA_016163765.1 of Magallana hongkongensis. Lineage (NCBI taxonomy): Eukaryota > Metazoa > Mollusca > Bivalvia > Ostreida > Ostreidae > Magallana > Magallana hongkongensis. The sequence goes on along the minus strand of WFKH01003881.1, from coordinate 17,735,904 downwards.
ATCAAGTTCTAAAGAACGGGGTAGAGAAATGTGTCAGATAAAGACTTCCAAAAACAATTTCTGTATTTGTTTTTTAGTATTTTTTTTTCTAAAACAAAATTGTTCAATAGAGTAAACGTGCATTACTTAATAGAATTAAATATCAAACGATTGCCTAGTTAAGGTTTATGCGATTTCTACACAAACAAGAATGTTTGGTTTTAGGAAATTTAAGTTTTAAAATGAAATACATGTGATTAAAATATTTCGTTGATGAATAATAGTTTATGGTCAAATGTATCATTTTTTAAAATATTAAGAAAAATCTGAAGGGTAATTTGTTTAGCATTCAGCCTCTTTAATGAAAATATAAAATTCCAAAAACAGTGTGACGTTGGTTCACAGTCCATGCTTATAGATTTTAAACCAGTGTACTCTGAAATATAACGGATCTGCTTTTTACATGACTTTTCTTATCAACAAGGGTATATCTTGCCTTATTTTGATTACACGTTAAAAAGCAAGTTCGTTTACCAGAGGAAATGAATTGAACCGCGACATAAAATCATCACGTTGTCTGGTACAGGTCTAAAACAAATTATCTGTTTGCTAAAATTGTCCAAAACGTTTTGCCAATTTACTCATTAGTTGTTTCCATCTAGATCTTTAAAGTGTTGTAAACTCTTGCATTCTCGAATTATGTTTACTTTTCATGTAAATGGTATTGTAAATATAATTATTTTAGATGCTCTGAAGAAACCGTTTGCCTCAATGGATAAAAGATTTTTTCTACTCATATTTTATCCAAGTTACGTTCGTTTTAATCGATTTTAGTTTTCAAATTTTGTTCCTAAAATTGATAGTTTTTTTTTTTAAATTTTCAATACATTGTATTTACAATTTTAGTTGGATTAACCTTGGGAGAAACCTGTGACTATAATAGTCAATGTTCGGGGACAAGCAACGCTTCACTTTTTTTACAAGATTGGATACAAAACAAGAAAGTGTTCATGTGTGAACGGTTATGTTGAGACTGTTTCAAACATTATATTAGGTACGTGTAGGTTAACAAATTATCACACTAAACTAGAATCTTTTTTATGTTAAATAAAGCATAAATTGATAAATGTGTTGAGTATATAACGTTTAAAAATAATGAATACTTAAAGACTAATGAAAAAAAAAGTGTAAATGAAAAAATTGAAAGTTGCAACAAATATTTATATTAATATTCTAAATGTCTATATTTTTAACTTTTCATCCATAACCCAGAAGTGATTAAAAAACTAGGTACCAAATTTTTTTGTCGTTTTTTGTGTAAGGTGGACTTGCGCTTCGTGCAGAATGAAGCGCGGACCAACAATTTACAGGAACAATCAATGGACATACTTGTTTTTATTATGATGATAGAAATATATCCATTTGTCAGTGCGACAAAGTTTACATCGAAAGAAATTCATTACGCTTTAAAAGTAAGTTAACATCGAAAATATATATAATTTATACATAACCGTTTACCGTGTTGAAAGCAATTTTGAAAGTATTTGCTATAGTAACGAATGTACATTGCTTTGGTTTAACAATCATTTAACAATAAGACGTGATTGATAATGAATGTGGTTAAAAAATAGGTCTTGCAAATCTTACAGTCAAAATGGAACTGAATATGAGAAATTGAATTCAAATATAAAACATTCTGTAAAATGATTGTTAATGTACCTAGGACTTATTTGTTATGCTCGATATTTAGATGCAATTTTAAAAGATATATTCTGCAGTATACATATATAATGAAAATGTGCAACAATGTTGGCATCAATATTTAACTACCAACCACGAGTTTAGCAGTTTTACTTCGTATTTCTTTTAAACGTTTTGAATGATAATAATGAAAATACTAATGCTAGAGAACATACAATTGTCCTGAAATAGAAATTGTCAACAAAGGCAACAAAACAAGTGGTAATAAATATTATATTTTAAACTGTAATATGATATTAATCTACTTTCCACTACTCATGTTTACAACTTAAATCGAAAATTTGGTTAACATTGTTAACGTGTTGTTTTGAGTAATTTTTTATTCTAGAGATATGTAATAAGATATTTTTTCACACTTGCTAGTGTTTTTTTTATTACCTTAATAATATATCAATATATTTGTTCATTGTACACTCCCATTATTTGATCAATTTAAATATGTATCTGATACCAAATATTAGCAAATCGTCATGTATACGAGTACTGTGATTGGTCGGAGCAATGTACCGGATCTACTGGAGCAAATGAATGTAAAGCTATAGATGGAATGAAGATGTGTTACTGTTCACAGGATAAACGAATATTTGAAGGATCATGCCTCAAAGGTAATGACAGATAAAAATTTAATTCGTTTATTATCCAATTTGAATTAATTTTTTATCTTAGTATCATTGTTTGTAAGTTAACTTTTCCATGCACCGTTAGATTTGGTACCGAGCAAGGTTTGGTTTAAATTGATTTACAAGGTAAAAGTTACAAAAAAGGTTACAAAAAATATTTTGTACATGTTTCACACGATAATTCAAGTTATTGATATTTTCATCTGTTATATCCAAGCTTATAGCTTATGTGGGCATGTAATGTATTCATAGGTATTGATAGGTCAACATTCCTTAATTTGTCTCGATATCAAATTTAATTATATTAAATACAATAAAGGAGTGAGTTGTATCATAAACCCAGTAAAACAATGTCATTTTTAACATGTCCTTTAAGTCAAAGGATAAAAGATAAAAAGTATGAGATTAGAAGAATTTAACATCATTTTGTATTTCTTTAAAAAATCAGAGATATTTTAGCCTTGTGTATATGTCTGTAGGTCTGAATTTGGTGAAGCTTCGAGGTTTAGGATTATTGGATCCGATTTTGTAATGAACATCAATTCT
>WFKH01003881.1:17721792-17732898 GCA_016163765.1 Magallana hongkongensis | reverse complement strand
CTTTTTGAAAAAAAATCGTGAACAAGCCAAAACATAAAATCTTGAATTTCTATGGACCGGAAGTGACGACCAACAAAATGACGTGCAGTTTTCTTACAAAGTTTGTCTAAAGTAAGATCTGAAAATTTTATCAAAATCTGCTTAGAACGGAAGACCTTAATAATAAAGGAAAAGAAACAAAGCAATAACAAGAAGGTCTTAATTATAAGGTCTTCCGTTCAAAACTGAAGACCTTAAAAATATACGAATACATTTTTTTTTAATTTAAACAATATTTTATTCTGTAAAAATATTACATAATAAGGATTGTGCAGCAGGCAATCTGCTTATCTGAGCCCTCTCCTTACGGATACATGTGTGCACTTTTCTCGTAAATTTTATTTTTTAAATTCGTCTTAAATTTCTATTTGGAATAATTCATATGATTTGATTAAGTAACAAATTTGAACATATTAATCGTATCCATAACTTACAAATACATGTAGGGAAGCAAAAATGCATTTCATGATATACATAAATCTATTGAAATATTTTAAACTATTGATGCTTATAGGTCCTAAAAGGATTATGATATAAATTTAATCTTATGCCAGAATTGAATTATGATGAACGATATAAAGAATGATTTAGATTAGAATGTAGGCATAGCATTTTGGTTATTGAACAACATCGATATTATTATTGTTTTTTGTTGTAGTGTAAAAAAAAACGACACAACAAACTTATATTGCTTTATCCACCTATATTTTGTTCGATTGAGAATGATAGAACAAAGTACTAGGTAAACAAATAAACGACAAGCTAAGAAACGTATATATTTATTGCATATTAGATGTACCAATGTTCTGGAATCTGTGAGATAGCATCGTGTTATTCTTCCGTCTAGCTTACTCTATAAGAGTGCCGCCATAACAGGGAAATGTTCCAACTTTAAAAATGATCAACTTCCTTAGTTTAACTTGTTCTTCACTTTTAATATGAATATTGCATATTCAAATGCACAACATATTAAATCGCAAAATTGACCTTAAGATTGAACTTTTATTCTTCATCTCATAAACGTTTGAAAATCATGAAAACTGTAAATGATATTAAAACTCTTATGGTTTATTAACCTAATACGTAAAAGAAAATGTTTATCAAAGACAAAACATTATTTATAGAGATGACATGCGATAAAACAAAAAAAACTATACATGTAAGTTTTATGAATTTATTTGATAATGGTCTGCTTGATATTAAAGCAAATACAGACACCAAGGTGAAGCCTAAGATCAGCTGTTCACCCGGAATAAAATTTTACCCTATCCATTTATACTTTAACGTATCATATAATCAATAAAAGTCCATGTGAGCACTACACTTGTAAGCTGAAATATTTGCTGGTAAGATCAGCATTTGTGTTGCGAAGACCAGGCAGTCGTGACTGGAAGGGCGGACTCTTATGGTGGCAACCTTATCCTGAAAAAAAGAAATTAAACCGCAGAGCCAGAAACATCGAACCATCAAATTGTTTATAACCATATAGCGTTAAAATCAGAACTAATTGTGCAAACCAAAAATATAAAAGGGAGGGCTGGGTGGGTCCAATTCAATGCGGCGACTGATGAAATTATCTGCAGGGTGTCCGTGACGGCATAAGTTTAAGCTAATACCCCAAAGTGCAAGCGAGGGCCAGCTAAAATTTTAAAGGCCCCCAAGGGTTGGAGCGATATTAATTACAATTGAGATGTTTAGCTTTGTTTAACCGATTTAACTTTGATGAGTTAAATCTAATTATTTAACGGAAACTTTACGTTTATGTTCATCTCAAGCTTTTATTAGAATTAGAAATCGTCACGAAATAGAAATATATTTAGAACACTAATAGGCTGTGTCTATGGAACAAGCTTTGAAAAGATATTGTTTACAAAATGGAAACACATTATGCCTGTACATTTATTTTTACTTATGATGTAAACCCCCCCCCCCCCCCCCCGGGGTTTCTTTGTTTTCACATAAATTAATAGTATGAATTTGCAATACTCTTCATTACTTTGGAGGAAATAAAGCATATCTTACGTTTTCTTTTTTTATTATCTTATTTGATCTTTTACGTAATAGCAAATTACGTTTTTAATTTTCCGAATTATTACACCATTGCATAAGTGTGTTTTTTAATGAGTTCTACAAATAATATCTTTAAAAACTCAAAACTGCAACCTTCTGAAATAAGGACTTGGCCTTCATGAACATTGTATAGACGATTTACAATGTACTGGGACGGAAAATGCAGAAAATTGCGATAAGTTTGGACATCATACACAAGCAGCATGTAGATGTAACAATGATTATATCGAAATAAATTCAAAATGTTACAAAATTAAAAAATATACATTTATAGGTATAAGAACTATTTCAGTATTACTGAAAATGAAATTATTTATCAACTCACTACAATTTTTATGGTTGTAAATTACATTAAGTATGAATTAAGGAATAAGGAATCTTTCATTATTATGAGGTGATCAAATACAGTTGGAGTTATCAAATCCAATAAAGCCTAATTGGCTTAATGATAGACTTGATCACACCCGACAGTATTTTATCACCTCATACATGTAATATTCCAAGAATGGTTCCTTATTACGTAATGCATGTCCATTCTTCCGGTCCGAAGCGTGTCAGCGCCGATGACTGTACAATATCTGACAGAATGGGCAGTTTGAGGCCTTCCTCGTTAACAATTTTTACGATCGTTCTGCTTCATTTCATTAACCTGACACTATCCAATAAGTTAATAATAGGCGTTAGGCCAAATGCATGTCGCTTGGGTATGTAAATAAACTAAATATTTTATAAAAAAAAACACTTGTCAAGATGATGAAGAATGTTATGCTAAACCAATTTTTTTTTCGCATTGGTCCTTTTAGTCCATATTGCGTCATGAAAACATGCGCAGAGGTGAGTATTTTTCAAAATCCTCGCACATTAATATTTTTTATACAAACAACGGTGGAGGATGGTGTGTTTCTGTAAGAGTAAAATGTTAAATACATAGATATATAAATGTCCGTTTTTTAAAAAATCTTCTACGATCAAACTTCATACAAAAGAACGGCGTGAATCGAGCACCCTCAACTGAGTAAATTTATGTTTACTTTATAAATTTTGTACATTAGGTAAGTTTGATTTCGCCAGAATTTTCTCTTCGATTTTGGATGTTCTGTGCTGTTTGAGCTTAAAAACTGATAAACTTCCGGGAGCTTGGAGGAATCGGTTGTTGATTTTATTCTCTCCTATTGTGTTTCCATGAGTTTGTGTTCACCCCACTTATCTGCAGCAGTCCAGTATGTCACCTGTAGCTGTCTAATAAATAGAAACTTATTGGACAGGTACAAATAACTTATTGGAGGGTTGCAGGACAATTAGAAATTTACTAGACTCGGTTTTACAAAAGATGACGTCACAAAAATGTTTTAGTTTTTTGTAAATAATTTTCAGCAATTGTAGAATGAAATTTTAAGATAGTCATTGATGACATGTATTGGACTATACACCACAAAATCAATTTGTAGTGTTATCATAGACAACAATGAAAAATGTAAACATTTATACTTCAGTGTCTACAAAAAGTGTAAGTGTTCTTACTGTCGACAACCGTCGCCTTCACGAGTCTTGTGATTGGTCTTAGCAGTGTACCGGATCTTTTGGTGCTAATGAATGTAAAATTATAGACGGAGTAAAAATTTGCTATTGCCAAAAAGGCAGCAGAGTTTTCAACGAATCATGCTTAAAATGTAAGAAAGATATTATAAGTACGTAATTTAAAGATTACAAGGTACATGTATGGCGTATGTGATGTGAAAATTATATATATCTGTCATTTAGTTGGTTAAAATGACAATGGTATTTTCAGTAAGGCATATCTTTGTTATCACTAACTTTTCTATATTTTCAGTTCATATTCAGTTAACCGACAGACGAACTTGCACAGTGATTCACTTTGTGACCAAAACTCGAATATATTGAAAATCTGACAAGTGTTGGCGACGACATTCTTAATGTGAAAAAATGACTATTACATTTCCTATAGAGAACTCTTGCCGCACGGAAACTAACTTTAATTAGATAAGATGTTACACATCTTGCGTAGGTTTGCTACTTGTGGATCAATTCGTTAAAATGATGTCTTTACAAGTAGTTTAATGGAAATAACTGAACTGATCAAAAACGCTGAACAGTCAAATAGTTATTCTCTTTTTATTGCATTCAATAAAATATAAATATGTTTTCAGAAAATAAACAGTTTTTTGAGGCAGGTGAAATAAATGATCAGTGTAACGGGACTTTATTGGTCTGCAGAGAAAAACTTGGCAGAAAATTGTGTCTGAGTGTGTAAAGAAGGATTCGAAGCAGACATTGAACATCTGGAATGTTTCAAAGGTACATTTTTCATACAAGAAAAGACAAACCATTTTTAAAATAATTTCCAAAGCACGGTTTAAAATTTAATGTGTATGTATGTAGAATGTTGAAAAAATGTTTTTCTTTTTGTTAAAATCTGCATTTTTATTTACAATTGGAATATCGCTTTTGATGTATTTTTCAGCAACAACACTGAGAACCTGCGTAAGTGGGAAGAAATAATTATTTGACTTTTGATATCAATTAACTGTATCGTTAGTACTGATAGTCCCATCATATTATTATAGAATAACTACATTTTACCATTTAAATCTGAAATGATTTCGTGTAGTCAATTTGTATAATTTGTATCTATCTAAAACTTAAGCAAATAAATCATAATAGAAGACAACATCGTTGAAATCCTTTTTTTAGGACATGGCAACCAATCTGTCTTGATAGCTGTATGTGGTGTACTAGGATTCGTTTGTATAATGGCTTGTTCGGTAGTTATTTTTTTTGCACTGAACAGAAGAGAACAAGCGACAAAAATGTACACACATTTACAAAATCGGCAACGAATTTATTTGTTGAGATATCTTAAACAGCATGTTGATACTCAAATGTATTATACGTAATAAGGTCTATCGCAGTGTTCCAGGATTGATAAAATTCAAAATACTTCTGATGCATCTGCTATGGAAATTACAACGCCCTGGCAGAAAACAGCAGTGAAAATGTATAGCAGATCTCTCATATATAATTCTCTTTAAATGGAAATAATATACTTTTTATGAGAGAATGTTGGCAATCTACAAGTCATTTGCCTTGTATCGAAAGCCAACCGCTTTTTTAAAAATAAAAACGACAGTCTAAAATTGATTTTATAGAATTTAACTTATATATTTCGTCAGCTTTAGCGTTTTTTTTTATATTTTAACAAGTTATCAATTCGGAACAAATACGCTTTACATTTCAGAAACCTGAAGGGTACTTTCATTAAACAGATTTTGATCTTCAGCAGCAAACAAAGAAGAAGCAGAAGTACAATTTTATCGAACCTACTGAAGACGTATACAACAAGGCTGATCAGAGAGAAAAAACTGATTCCCAAAACGTTTACGATTTCCCAAAGCACCAATGTTCCAATGAAAAACAAACCTATGTTCAAAGCGTTGTCATATGCATGTACAGCCATCTTCACGGAAATCCATATGTGTGAAAATGAATACGATTTTCAAAGGCCGATGTTGGACTCATCAACTTACGATGAACATATCTTTTAAAGCGATGAGGATTTCTTGGTTTTCTGAATTTGGTTGATGCTCTTTGACTATGTTTTACATGTATACTCGAAGTTTTTGGCATTTGAAAACAATGGAAACACTGTATACTTTATTACGTTTGATGCGAATAATATCAAAATGTTACATGAATATAAACGAAACAATAATGAATGTTAAACCTGAGCATTAATCTATTTTACTGTTTAAAGGTTCCAGAAATGCAAGCCAATCTTAAACTTTACCACAAAAGTTTGTGTTTAATCTCTTGTGTACGTATGTTCGTATTTCTGTATTTTTGAGACTTGTATTATTTGATGCTTTATAGTTACAATGTTGATGTGCTTATTAATCATTAAACAATTTTTAACTAACTATGAACAGTTTTCATGTATTCGTGAATTAGGACTACGGGTTAAGGAGATTTTTACAAAAAACTTGTTTGTAAAATTGAGTATTGCCAATTTATGCAGTACTTAAAAAAATTGTCAAAGATGAAATATAGAAAAGAAAATTAATTTGGGGAATCGCCCAATGAAATGATATCTACACAGTATTTTATTTTAAGTTTCATTTTGCGATGATTGGCCATGGCTGCTTATAAATGTGGGAGCCAGGCATCAATTCTTTTCTTATAGGGCATCCCTATCAAACAAACAAAGCAAAAGCTTGAGCCCTGAGAACAGATGCTCAACTGCTTGCTCACCAAGTCCATAATATATATACAAATCCAAATAACTGTTAATTGATATTGGTACCATAAGCACTACTGGTAAGCCAGAATGCCGCCGACTGATAGAAATGCGTGGGATTTCGGTCAGCAGCCATGACGATTGGAGGCCATCAAATTCAAAGTAACAACGCACCAGGCTTCAGCTTGCCCTGCAATAGTCAAAAAGAAAAAGCAGCAGCAAAAGAAAAAAACAACGTGCATTTATTGAAAACAATATATCAATTAAACAGCTAATAGGTACAAGCATTGTCCAAACCAGTTATAAGGAATATGGGAGAGAGGGTGATTTTTAAAAGGATGACTGATGCAAGTTTAGAATGACGTCACGGGTTTGGCTAATAGCCTAAAAAATTAAGGCCGATAGTACGGCTAATACCAGGAAGTACCAGGTTATTATGAGTACATTAGTAGTAAAATATGTGCCTAGATTTATGAGTGTATAATGAAATGAAATGTTAATATGATGAAATCCAAACAAATTATTACCCTTTGATAAAAGGATTTAACTCTGATTAGTTAAATCCTATTATCAAAGATGAAATAGAGAAAAGAAAATAAATTTGGGGAATCGCCCAATGAAATGATAACTACACACTATTTTATTTTAAGTTTCATTTTGCGATGATTGGCCATGGCTGTTAATAAATGTTGCAGCCAGGCATCAGTTACTGCCTTATAGGGCATCCATATCAAACAAACAAAGCAAAAGCTTGAGGCCTAAGAAGAGAAGCTAAACTGCTTGCTCACCTAGTCCATAATATATATACAAATTCAACTAACTGTCAATTGATATCGTTAACATAAGCACTAATGGTAAGCGAGAATACCGCCAAGAGACTATACACAGCATAGTCTGCGCCACCAGTAGAGCTACACCCATGAACAAGGGCTATAGGTTGAGATTATATACCATGAAGCTATTATGAGTTCAAAAGTGAGATCAAAGCATGAGGGAAGGGAAGATTACCGCCCGATGGCATAAGTGTATAAAGACAACTACTTGTTGTAGGGGTGCGTTAGTGCCCTTGATTGAATTGATAAAAAATAAAACAATGCTGTTCATCAATAGTTATATGGCTATACAGCTATCAAGCTGCAGATCAGTGCCGTGGCAAGACGTTTTTGCATAACAAAAAGCATGTTTAATGATGGATGACCCAACAATCCAGATTTTTGTAGGATCTAAAAGAATGTTGACATAAATAAAACATGAGATAAGATTGTCACCTTCAATACCTTAACATTGTTTTAGAGAGGAGCTACTGTCTTATATAATTAAGCAAGCAAAAAGATTTCCATCTACCCACAATTGCAATGGACTTCTGACTTGCTCCTTATGACTAAACACTAGATGCTGCACCAATACGAAATGAATGTGTCCTGTACACTCTAGTGTCTAAACCTTATTTCTCTAGTAGCACATTGAAAACTGAAACTACCTGGTATCTAGTCATAGGACTTCCTGAAAGATGACAAAAAATGACCCCTACTCTTTGACCTCAACTGTAAACATAACTTGATAAAAGATACAGGGCAAACAAGCTTATAAGTAGGCTTAAGTTTAATAGCTGCCACCCCTACCCGCCTGATCAGTCTTTGAAAGCTAAAGGACAATTTTAACTGTGATGCCGAGTGGTGAATATGAAACATTTTGCACTTGGATAGCATGCTCAACATCCTGCTTTGTGTTTTGTACTAACTCGTTCATTCTGAAAAACCAAAAGAATGCTGTAACAAATATAGTTGTAAGAAGTGCAGATTCATAATATGAATCACAGATTCTTGGGAGGGTCTGAACCATGGTGGTTAAAATCTGCAAGGTAATTGGTTTTCTAGTGTAATGGTGGGGATTGCTGCGGCTCAGGCCTAGTAAAACGTTTTAAAGTAAAAAAAACCTTGCGTATTGTCTGGGAAGCCATGCAATTTACAGTTGTAAGAAATACCTGCAATAGAAGTTATAATTATGTTGCCTGAAAATTGTGTTGGCAGTGATAGCTATGACACATAGTTGACTAAATCTGACTGGGATGAAGGCCAGACTGGCCGACTTTGATAGACTCGACAAAACAAATGAAATGTATTTATTGCAGTATCATACAGTTTGCACGTATTGTTTGACAAAGCATAACTCAGAAGCTCCTGGGATCTAAGCTGTGAATCATGTGCAGAAATGATGCGGGAATTGCTGATGGCTGGCTGTTTGCTTCTGGAAAACTGGCCCTGAATCGGTTCTATTGCTGTCGGGAAAGAGAATCTGCTTTAACATTGTATAATTCTGCTAAATGCTTAGCTTAGAACTGAATATTGAGCATTAGACCTTGTAAAACTAATCGCCTAAGCAAATACATGACTCTTTTGGACTTGGAGGTATAAAAATTGAGAATTGATACTCAAGCTTCATTATCAATAAGAAGTATTAGCCGTTTTCCAGACAAATCACTGCCCCAAATTACAAAAGCCTGGTTATAGGCACTAGCTCCAAAAATGTTATGTCTGAAAAAATGTCATATGCCTTCTATTGTTCAGGCCAACCTAAGTATGCCCAATAATGACCGAAGACTGCTTCACATCTTAAATCAGCATTACCTGCACTTTCTGTATATAACTGAAGATCAACACCAATTGGACCAATTGACCAATCTATATGATGTAACTCCATTGAAATTTTCCAAAAACATTAACCAAGTGTTAATATCATTTCTCATTTCCTCAGTAACTTAACGCCTGTGATAAGGAAGCGAAAGCCCACAGGATGCATCATATAACCTTCTAGCAAATGCCCTAGCAGCTGGGATAGCACGAATACAGAATTTCAGCAACCCAGTTAATTCTTGAAGCTCTAGTAAAGTAACTTTGCGTTTGTGTAATATATGTAACAACATAAACTTTAACTGCTCAATCTTGTCCAAGGGGATCTTAACAGTTATAATAGATGTGTTAATTTCTAAGCCAAGGTACACTAAACAGTTTGTGGGACCAAGAGTTTTGTCTTCAGCTAATGGGACTCCTAACTCTGCACAAATTTCCCTAAAACACCCATCAGATAGTAACAGTCCTGTAAGCCAGCGTTTCCTGCAAGTAAAAAATCATCTAAATAATGCACTATGTTGTTACAACTTGACTTGCCCCTAAGTATCCACTCTAAAAATGTTGAAAATTTCTCAACTTAGCTCAACTTACAGAGCAGCCAAATGTTAAACTCTTGTCAATAAAAAATCATGTCATGTATCTTAAAACCTAATAACTCAAAATCATACTTGTGAATCTCTAGCAATCTAAAGGCACCTTTAATATCAAGGCGAGCTATTTGTACCCCTGGATCCAGATTAGCTAACATACAAAGGGCTTTATCAAAGGAAGAATATTTGACTGACTACAAACTTTTGTCAATAAAGTCATTAACGCTAGATCCAGATGGGTATGATAGGTGGTGGATGAGTCGAAATGATCCATCGTTTTTAGGTACCATGCCTACAGGTGACAACCTTAGATTAGGAAGCGGTGAAAATATAAAGGGGCCAGCAACTCTCCCCAAAATTATTTCCTTGTTGACGGCCTAAATAGCTTCCCGCTGCAAACAGTACAAGGGTTTAACGTTTTTAGCATCCGACGCTACCCTTGAACCTTGGTAACCAAACCAGATCCATATGTAAAACCCTGTAATAGATCAAAACCTCTAGTCGATCCGGATAGTGAACGAGATATTTACTTAAGAACATTGACTGAAGAGTAATGCGGCTAATGTCTAAATTGGTGGGTTGCTTGGGGGGCTCTGGGACGCTGAGGTACGGCAGATCTAGCAAAATGGCCGAGTATGACTGCATTCTAGGTAATTGAGGGCGCCAGGATGTTGATACACTGTTGGCCTGCAAGTTGAATCAAAACCCGAACCGCTTCTGCATTTGATATAGGGTTGATTTAAAGAACAAAAAACGCACACATGCTTGCATTGACCTTTACAATTAAATTCATAACATCTAAGGGTGATGGTTTGTGTCACAAACCCTTGAACAGCCAGAGGGCTGTACATATACAGAAGCCACAACTCTTGGTCAACAACAGCAAATGACATATTTAGATTGCATTCTCTTTTCAAACGGAATTGTATGTCATAGTCTCACCAGCCGAGAGCTTTTGCACGACTAGCCCCTAGTCTGATAGTATGCATATACTTGAATAGAGATGTATTGCATTCGGGGTGTGCTAGGACATATATTGAGGCATAAACCAAAACTGCATCAGTCCATACCTGAAGATCTGTAATAACCTTGGGTTTGTATTTGGGTTGCAAGGTTATGTTGCCACCTGGCATAGAGAAGTATTGTGTATCGTCATTAGGATCAGATTCATTAGTACGATCGACTAAAAGCCCCAAGTTGACATAATCGCTGTTAGCTAATTTTAGCTTAATATTACTGGAAACATTGTACCCAAGGTCATTATGGTAAATTTGAACGTGAGACATTTGATTGTTACTCATGGCTAGTGTAGGTTGAATTTCAGTACCTGGATACTCTGCGGATGTATCCTGGGTCATCTCATTCTGTGGATGTGGAGTCTCTGCCCTACTAGACATGGCAGCAATCACTGCCCGGGTCACCTCGGTGAACTGGTCCCTGTGAAGCGCTGCTGGTTGATTCTGATGAGTTGACACGGATTCTCAAGATGGGGGATTTAAGTTGGGTAAGGTGGATAAATCGACCA
>WFKH01003881.1:17683519-17706012 GCA_016163765.1 Magallana hongkongensis | reverse complement strand
TGTGTGTGTGTGTGTGTCTGTGTGTGTGTGTGTGTGTGTGTGTGTGTGTGTGTGTGTGTGTGAATTTATGTGTAAATAAAAATAAAACAATAAAAAAAAAAATAAAAATGATAGTTTGAATTTGCAATACTCTTCATTAATTTGGAGGAAATAAAGCACATCTTACTTTTTCTTTTTTTATTATCTTATTTAATCTTTTACGTAGTAGCAAGTTACGTTTTTAATTTTCCGAATTATTACACCATTGCATAAGTGTGTTTTTTTTTTAATGAATTCTACAAATAATATCTTTGAAAACTCAAAACTGCAACCTTCTGAAATAATAGTAACTTGTTTTTGTTAAACCATGTCCTTTTAAAAATGTGTTTTTATTTATCATCTTATGATTTGTGCTTTTACAGGTCAACAACCTTTTGGAGAAATATGTGAATTTGATAGCCAGTGCTTGGGATATCTTAATTTTTCACGATGTTTTTATGATGACATGAAAGAAGAAGGGTTTGTTCCTGTTTGAGGAGTTACATTGCTATCGGAAACCTATGTTACAAAAGTATGTACTATAAACGCAAGACGTTTATTGCAATCTTAAATTCCTGACAAAAAACACAATGAACCTAACATTGATAAATATGTTTATCAAATAAATTACACATAACTATTGTTCTGATATTTGTTTTAAAGTAAGCAAAATTCATTAAAAGAAATGAATTTCAAAGTGATTTTATCAAATTGTATTCGATTGTAAAACTAAATTAGTTATCAAAACTAATATAACAGAAATTCTTTATTCGTTAATAATGAAGGATTACATGTAATTGTAGGTGGACTTGGCCTTCATGACCATTGTATAGACGATTTACAATGTAGTGGGACTAAAAATGCAGAAAATTGCGATAAGTTTGGACATCATACACAAGCAGAATGTAGATGTAACAATGATTATATCGAAATAAATTCAAAATGTTACAAAATTAAAAAAAATATACATTTATAGGTATAGGAACTATTTCAGTATTACTTAAAATGAAATTATTTATCAACTCACTACAGTTTTTATGGTTGTAAATTACATTAAGTATGAATTAAGGAATAAGGAATCTTTCATTATTATGAGGTGATCAAATACAGTTGGAGTTATCAAATCCAATAAAGCCCGATTGGCTTAATGATAGACTTGATCACGCCCGACATTATTTTTTCACCTCATACATGTAATATTCCAAGAATGGTTCCTTATTACGTAATGTCTGTCCACTCTTCCGGTCCGAAGCGTGTCAGCGCCGATGACTGTACAATATCTAACAGAATGGGCAGTTTGAGGCCTTGCTCGTGAACAATTTTTACGATCGTTCTGCTTCATTTTATTAACCTGACACTATCCAATAAGTTAATAATAGGCGTTGGGCCAAATGCATGTCGCTTGGGTATGTAAATAAACTAGATATTTAAAAAAAAACAAAAAAAAAACACTTGTCAAGATGATGAAGAATGTTATGCTAAACCAATTTTTTTTTTCGCATTGGTCCTTTTAGTCCATATTGCGTCATGAAAACATGCGCAGAGGTGAGCATTTTTCAAAATCCTCGCACATTAATTTTTTTTTGTACAAACAACGGTAGAGGATGGTGTGTTTCTATAAGAGTAAAATGTTAAATACATAGATATATAAATGTCCGTTTTTTTTTAAATCTTCTACGATCAAACGTCATACAAAAATTTTGTGCATTAGGTAAGTTTGATTTCGCCAGAATTTTCTCTTCGATTTTGGATGTTCTGTGCGGTTTGAGCTTAAAAGCTGATAAATTCCCGGGAGATTGGAGGAATCGGTTGTTGATTTTATTCTCTCCTATTGTGTTTCCGTGAGTTTGTGTTCACCCCACTTATCTGCAGCAATCCAGTATGTCACCTGTAGCTGTCTACTAAATAGAAACTTATTGGACAGGTACATATAACTTATTGGAGGGTTGCAGAACAATAAGAAATTTACTAGACTCGGTTTTACAAAAGATGACGTCACAAAAATGTTTTTTTGGTAAATAATTTTCAGCAATTGTAGAATGAAATTTTAAGATAGTCATTGATGATATGTATTGGACTATACACCATAAAATCAATTTGTAGTGTTATCATAGACAACAACAATGAAAAGTGTCTAGAAAAAGTGTAAGTGTTCTTACTGTAGACAACCGTCGCCTTCACGAGTCTTGTGATTGGTCTTAGAAGTGTACCGGATCTTTTGGTGGTAATGAATGTAAAATTATAGACGGAGTAAATATTTGCTATTGCCAAAAAGGCAGCAGAGTTTTCAACGAATCATGCTTAAAATGTAAGAAAGATATTATAAGTACGTAATTTAAAGATTACAAGGTACATGTATGGCGTATGTGATGAGAAAATTATATATATATCTGTCATTTAGTTGGTTAACATGACAATGGTATTTTCAGTAAGGCATATCGTTGTTATCACTAACCTTTCTATATTTTCAGTTAATATTCAGTTAACCGACAGACGAACTTGCACAGTGACCTCACTTTGTGACCCAAACTCGAATATATTGAAAATCTGACAAGTGTTGGCGACGACATCAATGTAAAAAAATGACTATTATATTTCCTATAGAGAACTTTTGCCGCACGGAAACTAACTTTAATTAGATAAGATGTTACACACCTTGCGTAGGTTTGCTACTTGTGGGTCAATTCGTTGAAATAATGTCTTTACAAGTAGTTTAATTGAAATAACTGAACTGATCAAAAACGCTGAACGAACAGTTATACAGATATTCTCTTTTTATTGCATTCAATAAAATATAAATATGTTTTCAGAAAATAAACAGCTTTTTGAGGGAGGTGAAATAAATGATCAGTGTTACGGGACTTCATTGATCTGCAGAGAAATACTTGGCAGAAAATTGTGTCTGTGTAAAGAAGGATTCGAAGCAGACATTGAACATCTGGAATGTTTCAAAGATACATTATTCATACAAGAAAAGACAAACCATTTTTAAAATAATTTCCAAAGCACGGTTTAAAATTTAATGTGTATGTATGTATAATGTTGATAAAATGTTTGTTTTCTTTTTGTTAAAATCTGGATTTTTATTTACAACAATTGGAATATCGCTTTGGATGTATTTTTCAGCAACAACATTGAGAACCTGCGTAAGTCGGAAGAAATAATTATTTGACTTTTGATATCATTTAACTGTATCGTTAGTACTGATAGTCCCAACATATTGATATGTTTTACGGTGCTACCGTTGAGGCGAGCGCAGCAAGAATTTTACATCCCTTGCATCATTGTCAACTTAGTATTATTTAGTTATCAACTAAAAGATTTTTTTTTTGAGAGAGAGAGAGAAGAAAGAGAGATTATTATATGATATTCCTTAGTTTAAAAAACATCTTACAAGATACATAGACTTGCTTCCCTAAAACCGTTCTTTACTTTTGGAGAGAATTGATTAGTCTGTAAAATAAAATTTTTGTTTAATTTGGTCAAAAGTGTCAACGATCAATACAGTTTTAATTTTTTTGGGTACCTTATTTTTTTCCTGGCTCATTAGTTTTTAAAATTTAAATTCGTTTATTTTTGCATTTTAATTACATACGTTATCCGTGCCCCTGGTCCCTGTTTGTAGGTGTGTAATTTCCCATTTTCAAATTTAATGATTTGACTATAGGCATTGCAATATCTGCATAATTTTTTTAACTGTTTATTTTTTCTCTTTATTCTTTTTTTATTTAGTTCAAAATGTCCTATTTTTTTTTATTTCCAATTTATTCATACTTACCGTACATGCATGTAAAATTAGCTTAAAATTGGATCGATATGACAGTAAAGCATGGCTCTTGATAGTATATATATAATCTCTCTATCAAAAAAAAAAATTAAAAACAAATCGTATGTCAATTAGGCAGGTATCGCAGTCTATAATGAAATAGCTAGTACACGCATTACAGATGTTTGATCCACCTCTAAATTTATCGCGGGAAATATAGCGCGAGATCACTGTGACGGCATACGTTAAATTCCATAATCATTTGTTAACGTATCTCAACTCAATATGATGGAATGGAAACATGTAAAACATCTCTTGGGTCTCGCCGAAGCTTATGCGGTACTCAAAACGTGTCTTCAAACCTCAAGACACCGTAAATTACGAGTTAAATGTCGGCCATTTTTGGCATAGCACCACGGGTGAAACATTAAAGAGCATTATGGGACGTAGACAAACAATTTTGTTTGATGAATCTGTAGGTTTAGCTCGTTCTTTTTCCCGCGCACACTGGTTCTTAGTGCTCGCTACGCGAGCGGCGCTTCGCGCTGCTCGCTGCGCTTGCTATTATAGAATAACTACATTTTACCATTTAAATCTGAAATGATTTCGTGTAGTCAATTTGTATAATTTTTATCTATCTAAAACTTAAGCAAATAAAATATAATAGAAGACAACATCGTTGAATTCCTTTTTTCAGGACATGGCAATCAATCTGTCTTGATACCTTTATGTGGTGTACCAGGATTCGTTTGTATAATTGCTTGCTCGGTAGTTATTCTTTTTGCATTGAACAGAAGAGAACAAGCGACAAAAAGGTACACACATTTACAAAATCGGCAATGACTTTAATTGTTGATTTCTTAAACAGCATGTTGATAATCAAATGTATTATACGTAATAAGGTCTATCGCAATGTTCCAGGATTGATAAAATTCAAAATACTTTTGATGCATCTGCTATGGAAATTACAACGCCGTGGCAGAAAACAGCAGTGAAAATGTATAGCAGATCTCTCATATATAATGCTCTTTAAATGGAAATAATATACTTTTTATGAGAGAATGTTGGCAATCTACAAACCATTTGCCTTGTATCGAAAACCAACCGCTTTTTTAAAAATAAAAACGACGGTCTAAAATTGTTTTTATAGAATTTAACT
Source organism: Magallana hongkongensis (assembly GCA_016163765.1). NCBI lineage: Eukaryota > Metazoa > Mollusca > Bivalvia > Ostreida > Ostreidae > Magallana > Magallana hongkongensis. Next base: position 17,701,069 of record WFKH01003881.1, on the reverse strand, counting down.
TACATATTTCGTCAGTTTTAGCGTTTTTTATTTTAACAAGTTATCAATTCGGAACAAATACGCTTTACATTTCAGAAACCTGAAGGGTACTTTCATTTACCAGATTTTGATCTTCAGCGGACAAAGAAGAAGCAGAAGTACAACTTTATCGGACCTACTGAAGACGTATACAACAAGGCTGATCAGATAGAAGAAACTGATTCCCAAAACGTTTACGATTTCTCAAAGCATCAATGTTCCAATAAAAAACAAACCTATGTTCAAAGCGTTGTCATATGCATGTACAGCCATCTTCACGGAAATCCATTACATATGTGTGAAAATGAATACGATTTTCAAAGGCCGATGTTGGACTCCTCAACTTACGATAAACATATCTTTTAAAGCGATGAGGATTTCGTAGTTTTCTGAATTTGGTTGATGCTCTTTGACTATGTTTTACTATGTTTCCAAGTTTTTGGAATTTGAGAAACACTGTATACTTTATTATGTTTGATACGAATAATATCAAAGTGTTACATGAATATATACAAAACAATAATGAATGTTAAACCTGAGCATTAATCTATTTTACTGTTTAAAGGTTCCAGAAATGCAAGCCAATCTCAAACTTTACCACAAAAGTTTGTGTTTAATCTCTTATGTACGTAAGTTCGTATTTCTGTATTTTTTGAGAAATGTATTATTTGATGCTTTATAGTTACAATGTAGATGTGCTTATTAATCATTAAATAATTTTTAACTAACTATTAACAGTTTTCATGTATGCGTGAATTAGGACTACGGGTTAAGGAGATTTTTACAAAAAAACTTGTTTGTTAAATTGAGTATTGCCAATTTATGCAGTACTTAAAACAATTGTCAAAGATGAAATAGAGAAAAGAAAATTAATTTGGGGAATCGCCCAATGAAACGATATCTACACAGTATTTTATCTTAAGTTTCATTTTGCGTTGATTGGCCATTGCTGTTTGTAAATGTGGGATCCAGGCATCAATTCTTGTCTTATAGGGCATCCCTATCAAAAAACAAAGCAAAAGCTTGAGCCCTGAGAACAGATGCTCAACTGCTTGCTCACCAAGTTCATAATATATATACAAATGCAAATAACTGTCAATTGATATTGTTTCATAAGCACAACTGGTAAACCAGAATGCCGCCCACTGATGGAAATGCGTGGGATTTCGGTCAGCAGCCATGACGATTGTAGGCCATCAAATACAAAGTAACAACGCATCAGGCTTCAGCTTGCCCTGCAATAGTCAGAAAGAAAAAGCAGCAGCAAAAGAAAAAAAAAACAACGTGCATTTATTAATAACAATATATAAATTAAACAGCTAATAGGTACAAGCATTGTCCCAACCAGTTATAAGGAATATGGGAGCGAGGGTGAATTTTAAAAGGATGACTGATGCAAGTTTAGAATAACGTCACGGGTTTGGCTAATAGCCTAAAAAATTGAGGCCGATGGTACGGTAATACCAGGAAGTACCAGGTTATTATGAGAACATTAGTAGTAAAATATGTGCCTAGATTTATGAGTGTATAAAAAAATGAAATGTTAATATGATGAAATCCATACAAATTATTACCCTTTGATAAAAGGATTTAACTCTGATTAGTTAAATCCTATTATCAAAGATAAAATAGAGAAAAGAAAATGAATTTGGGGATTCGCCCAATGAAATGATAACTACACAATATTTTATTTTAAGTTTCATTTAACGATGATTGGCCATTGCTGCTTATAAATGTGGGAGCCAGGCATCAGTTCTTGACTTATAGGGCATCCCTATCAAACAAACAAAGCAAAAGCTTGAGGCATAGGAAGAGAAGCTAAACTGCTTGCTCACCAAGTCCATAATATATATACAGATGCAAATAACTGTCAATTGATATCGTTAACATAAGCACTACTGATAAGCGAGAACACCGCCAAGAGACTATACACAGCATAATCTGCGCCACCAGCAGAGCTACACCCATGAACAAGGGCTATAGGTTGAGATTATATACCATGAAGCTACTATGAATTCAAAAGTGAGATCAAAGCATGAGGGAAGGGAAGATTACCGCCCGATGGCATAAGCGTATAAAGACAACTACTTGTTGTAGGGGTGAGTTAGTGCCCTTGATTAAAATGATAAAAAATAAAACAATGCTGTTCATCAATAGTTATATGGCTATACAGCTATCAAGCTGAAGATCAGTGCCGTGGCAAGACTTTCTTGCATAACAAAAAGCATGTTTAATGATGGATGACCCAACAATCCAGGTTTTTGTATGATCTAAAAGAATGTTGACATAAATAAAACATGAGATAAGATTGTCACCTTCAATACCTTCAGACTGTTTTAGAGAGGAGCTACTGTTTTATATAATTAAGCAAGCAAGAAGATTTCCATCTACCCACAAATGCAATGGACTGCTGACTTGCTCCTTATGACTAAGCACTAGATGCTGCACCAAAACGAAATGAATGTGTCCTGTACACTCTAGTGTCTAAACCTTATTTCTCTAGTAGCACATTGAAAACTGAAACTACCTGGTATCTATTCATAGGACTTCCTGAAAGATGACAAAAAATGACCCCTACTCTTTGACCTCAACTGTAAACATAACCTGATAAAAGATACAGGGCAAACAAGCTTATTAGTAGGCTTAAGTTTAGTAGCTGCCACCCCTACCCGCCTGATCAGTCTTTGATAGCTGAAGGACAATTTTAACTGTGTTGCCGAGTGGTGAACATGAAACATTTTGCACTTGGATAGCATGCTCATCATCCTGCTTTGTGTTTTGTACTAACTCGTTGATTCTGAAAAACCAAAAGAATGCTGTAACAAATATAGTTGTAAGAAGTGCAGATTCATATGAATCACAGAGTCTTGGGAGGGTCTGAACCATGGTGGTTAAAATCTGCAAGGTAATTGGTTTTCTAGTGTAATGGTGGGGATTGCTGCGGCTCAGGCCTAGTAAAACGTTTTAAAGTAAAAAACCTTGCGTATTGTCTGGGAAGCCATGATATTTACAGTTGTAAGAAATACCTGCAATAGAAGTTTTAATTATGTTGGCTGAAAATTGTGTTGGCAGTGATAGCTATGACACAAAGTTGACTAAATCTGACTGGGATGAAGGCCAGACTGGCCGACTTTGATAGACTCGACAAAACAAATGAAATGTATTTATTGCAGTATCATACAGTTTGCACGTATTGTTTGACAAAGCATAACTCAGAAGCTCCTGGGATCTAAGCTGTGAATCATGTGCAGAAATGATGCGGGAATTGCTGATGGCTGGCTGTTTGCTTCTGGAAAACTGGCCCTGAATCGGTTCTATTGCTGTCGGGAAAGAGAATCTGCTTTAACATTGTATAATTCTGCTAAATGCTTAGCTTAGAACTGAATATTGAGCATTAGACCTTGTAAAACTAATCGCCTAAGCAAATACATGACTCTTTTGGACTTGGAGGTATAAAAATTGAGAATTGATACTCAAGCTTCATTATCAATATGAAGTATTAGCCGTTTTCCAGACAAATCACTGCCCCAAATTACAAAAGCCTGGTTATATGAACTAGCTCCAAAAATGTTATGTCTGAAAAAATGTCAGATGCCTTCTAATGTTCCGGCCAACCTAAGTATGCCCAATAATGACCGAAAACTGCTTCACATCTTAAATCAGCATTACCTGCACTATCTGTATATAACTGAAGACCAACACCAATTGGACCAATTGACCAATCTATATGATGTAACTCCATTGAAATTTTCCAAAAACATTAACCAAGTGTTAATATCCTTTCTCATTTCCTCAGTAACTTAACGCCTGTGATAAGGACGCGTAAGCCCACAGGATGCATCATATAACCTTCTAGCAAATGCCCTACCAGCTGAGATAGCACAAATACAGAATTTCAGCAACCCAGTTAATTCTTGAAGCTCTAGTAAAGTAACTTTGCGTTTGTGTAATTTATGTAACAACATAAACTTTAACTGCTCAATCTTGTCCAAGGGGATCTTAACAGTTATAATAGATGTGTTAATTTCTAAGCCAAGGTACACTAAACAGTGTGTAGGACCAAGAGTTTTGTCTTCAGCTAATGGGACTCCTAACTCTGCACAAATTTCCCTAAAACATCCATCAGATAGGCACAGTCCTGTAATCCAGCTTTTCCTGCAAGTAAAAAATCATCTAAATAATGCACAATGTTGTTACAACTTGATTTGCCCCTAAGTACTGCTCTAAAAATGTTGAAAATTTCTCAACTTAGCTCAACTTACAGAGCAGCCAAATGGTAAACTCTTGTCAATAAAAAATCATGTCATGTATCTTAAAACCTAATAACTCAAAATCATACTTGTGAATCTGTAGCAATCTTAATGCACTTTTAATATCAAGGCGAGCTATTTGTGCCCCTGGATCCAGATTAGCTAACATACAAAGGGCTTTATCAAAGGAAGAATATTTGACTGACCACAAACTTTTGTTAATAAAGTCATTAACGCTAGATCCAGATGGTATGATAGGTGGTGCATGAGTCGAAATGATCCATCTTGTTTAGGTACCATGCCTACAGGTGACAACCTTAGATTAGGAAGCTGTGAAAATATAAAGGGGCCAGCAACTCTCTCCAAAATTATTTCCTTGTTGACGGCCTAAATAGCTTCCCGCTCTAAACAGTACAAGGGTTTAAAGTTTTTAGCATCCGACACTACCCTTGAACCTTGGTAACCAAGCTTAAATCCGTATGTAAAACCCTGTAATAGATCAAAACCTGCTAGTCGATCCGGATAGTGAACGAGATATTTACTTAAGAACATTGACTGGAGAGTAAGCAATGCGGCTAATGTCTAAATTGGTGGGTTGCTTGGGGGGCTCTGGGACGCTGAGGTAGGGCAGATCTAGCAAAGGTGGCCGAGGTTGACTGCATTCTAGGTAATTGAGGGCGCCAGGATGTTGATACACTGTTGGCCTGCAAGTTGAATCAAAACCCGAACCGCTTCTGCATTTGATATAGGGTTGATTTAAAGAACACAAAACGCACACATGCTTGTATTGACATACACTTTTGTTGCATTGACCTTTATAATTAAATTCATAGCATCTAAGGGTGATGGTTTGTGTCACAGACCCTTGAACAGCCAGAGGGCTGTACATATACAGAAGCCACAACTCTTGGTCAACAACAGCAAATGACATATTTGGATTGAATTCTCTTTTCAAACGGAATTGTATGTCATAGTCTCTCCAGCCGAGAGCTTTTGCACGACTAGCCCCTAGTCTGATAGTATGCATATACTTGAATAGAGATGTACTGCATTCGGGGTGTGCTAGGACATATATTGAGGCATAAACCAAAAATGCATCAGTCCATACCTGAAGATCTGTAATAACCTTGGGTTTGTATTTGGGTTGCAAGATTATGTTGCCACCTTGCATAGAGAAGTATTGTGTATCGTCATTAGGATCAGATTCATTAGTACGATCGACTAAAAGCCCCAGGTTTACATAATCGCTGTTAGCTATTTTTAGCTTAATATTATTGGAAAAATTGTACCCAAGGTCATGAACATGAGACATTTGATTGTTACTCATGGCTAGTGTAGGTTGAATTTCAGTACCTGGATACTCTGCGGATGTATCCTGGGTCATCTCATTCTGTGGATGTGGGGTCTCTGCCCTACTAGACATGGCGGCAATCACTGCCCGGGTCACCTCGGCCAACTGGTCCCTGTGAAGCGCTAATGGTTGATTTTGATGAGTTGACACGGCTTCTCAAGATGGGGGATTTAAGTTGGGTAAGGTGGATAAATCGACCAGTTTCACACGATGCTGGGCGCTGCTTTGCACGTGGTGCTGGGGGAGGGCATTTCGATATTTTCTCTTTGGAATAGTTTAATTATTAAAAATAAAAAGAACAAATCAAAACAAATATATTTTGTAAAATAAAACAAAAAAATCGTCGGATGTTTTTGAAAACACAATTGCACGATCGAGCAATTGCTACATGTGCTATGTTTTATAGAAGCAATGGATACATGTGCCGTATTATAAACAGATTGTATCCATAAAAATATACACTATAGATTTTCATCGGCGATTGAAATGTATAAGAAAATTAAATATTTTCAATTAGAATTCATCGTAACGTAACAATTTTACGCAAAACGACAGCATAACTGTAACATTACAAAAATGGTTGGCAGACCCTGAAACAAAAACACGTCTTACCTCTTGAAATTTTTAAGGATCACTAATGCAAGTATAGAATGACGTCACGGGTTTGGCTAATAGCCTAAAAATTTGAGACAGATGGTACGGCTTATACCAGGAAGCACAAGGTTATTCTGAGAACATTTGTAGTGAAATACGTGCCTAGATTTATGAGTGTATAAAAAAATGAAATGTTAATATGATGAAATCCAAACAAATTATTTCCCTTTGATAAAAGGATTTAACTCTGATTAGTTAATTCCTATTAACACTTATCAATGATGAGTGGGCCGTAACAACTGTAACGGAGGATTACTTGAGCGTTTTTTTAATAATTTGAAGTTTGCTTATTTGGAAACAGAGAACGAAATTAAGCCAATTGATAACTGCATGAAAGTGAACAAAAAATTTAACTCAGGATTAATGACATATCAATTCATATAAGAGTTCATCAAATTCCAAATCAAACTAGAGTGGTTTGAAGGTTTCCCCTGAAAATAAACTAAAATTTGACTGAATTAAAGGGTCGCGGAAAGTACGCACGGACCAGTGTAAAAATTGTCCAAACTTCGTCATTGAAGTTTAAGATATGAATATTTTACAATTTTTATGAAACATGTCAAAACATCATAATCTTCAATTGTGAAGAATTTAGTATTGTGTACGTCATTTTCATACTTCATTTGAAGCCGTTTTAATGAGCAGAGGATATTACAGCAAGAACATGTCCTTAAAAACGCCAGAAAAAAAGCGACGGCGACTGACCGAACGGAACAGTGCGCCATCATAATATTCTGTGCCGACTTATGTAATACTTATGGAAATGAAAAAAATGATGGAGGAAACAGAAAATTTATAGAATTAGTTCGAGATCACTTATCTACAAGTGACACAAGTGACTTTCTAATAGAGCGTGCGATTGTACCCTAACGCCAGACGGTGAATGCAGCATATCACTCTTACGTAAACCATGGACCACGACGTTATTAAAACGTCGTTAAAACTTAACGTCAGACTGGGCCGTGCAGCCTGTATAGGCAATGTATATATAATGATAAGTCCAATGTAAGAATGTGCATTGCTCTGATTTTTATACATATACATTATTATTTTCAATATTAAATTTTTATAATACTTTCCTAAATATGGCGTCGTAATTTTGAATAAAATTACATATGTCCACGAACTTTTTGGACAACCCTCGTATGTCCTTAAAATAAAATACAGTTACAATTGGAATTAAGCTTATTTCATAAAACAACACATAACATCAAATAAAAATGGTTTTAAATTGCATTTTAAACTATTGATTTATAAATGAAATGGAACTTTCTTATTTACTCCTCATAAACGGGGTGGAGGTCAAAGACCTATTACAATATAAACGTACAAATTCTACCAAACGTCTCTGTTTCACCTCCTGTGGTTAATAAAATTAGACAATCTTTTTTTCCAATACAAAGTATGTATTTTCAGTGTTAGTGTTTTCATTCCTTTCCTGCATTTTGATGTAAGTGTCATCATCCCCAGTTATAGCTATGTCCCTCACTTGAATGCACATCGAATACTGCCCTTCATCTTGTAAACTTTGCTCTTGAACATCCTTTGATTCTGCATTTGAACTCTGAGTGCAACAATCATCCACCGGGTGTTTCTCAAGAATAACAGGGTTTCCATCATGATTGTCATCAACTTGCGCTATCTCAAATTCGGCGCTAGCCATTGTGTGATACAGTGAATCGACATTTCCTTTGTGAATTGGAGAGGTGGGATCTCGCCCATTATTTGGTTTGAGATGGTTATACCCATCGCCGTCAGCATTTCTCTTATCTAATGTTAATGCAAAGTACGCATTGTTTTCACGATTTTCGTCTTGGTCTGCTAGGGATTTTGAAGTTTTTTGAAGAATGGTATTCTTTGAAATGGCCTCCATGTATTCTTCAGTATGTGCTCCTGCATTAGCCAATTCCTTTTTAAAAATATAAGACATAAAGTATTACCAAAGACTAAGACATTTTGATACCAGGAGTGTTTTAGGACGAAGAGAAAAATTATAAAAAAGAACATATATCAAACATTCTTTTCTTTAGAAAGATTTGAGCAAGTTCAAAACTTGAACAAATAAAACCAAACTAATGTGTTGGCTTAAAGAAGCTTTATGTTTTCTTGCTTTTTGCAAGGGATTCATTCAGCTTTACTCCTAGAATTAATCGATCTGCTTTTATTGTCATTCCATGATTTTCGTTTGACACGAGTCACACTCGAATAACCTCTGATCGTGAAAATGGTAAAACGGACTTGCTTTAATGTGACCAAAGCAAAACCGTTTATTGAACGTATTTAATCCGACTTAACTCAATATGAGTAAAGTCATGCTATGGAAATGAATAGATTAACCATTGCACTAATTTATATATCAAAAGATAGAAATGTTTATTGTTTTAAGGTGGCCATGCTTGTTTACAGTACTAAGTATTGCAAGTCAAGTCGCTGGCCATCAAACGGCTATAATTTGGTTAATATAGTCAACGGTCATTAAAATATATTATCACATTTCTATTAATTTTAGTTTACAATAATTTTAAAATATTTCACGTCAAGTAGGCCTTTCGGCCTACATAGCTAACCGACCTCGGTGTGTTCAATACATCCGTAGGTTTACAGTAGCATATATACCGGTACTATATACCATATTTTGAATACGTAACAATAATAAAGAAATTACTATAGAATTTACTGATATGCTATTAGACATAATATAACATTTATGATACATAATTGTATTTGTCATCATTTTATAAAGTTTATAAATCCAAAAATAGTTACTCAGTTTTGTTCAACTTCCCAGAAAATTTTGCGGTCTAGTAAAAGAAAGAGCAAGTCACCCTATGCCAGGCCAAGCGCACACCCATCCCTCAGAGCTCTAAACCCGGCAACCACTGCCGCCCACACCCAATCAGTCTCAAGCAGGCCAAACGCAGGCAGCTGTGCAGTTAGTGTCTAGCCGGCCGCAAAATGAAGAACATCCGCTAGCACTTGATGATCCCACAACCAATGAGCAGGCTACAGCGCCAATACCTGCCATAGCGTCATCTATCCCTTTGACAGCTTCAGGTGAAACCCCTTTAATAAGTATTCCTGATGAGCTCGGAGTTCATGTTCCTCAAGCCATCAAAGAAAAAATATGGTCAAAACAATACATTGACTTGTCAAAAATTATCAGTTCAGAAACACTAGATGTATCCACTCAGGATTCGCACAAATTTTCAATAGTTGAGGGTCAGCTAGCTATTGAACCAAAAACTAAACAAAACAAAATTACATCAATTCACAGCTGGCTTGATGCGTTTTTTTTATTTCTCAAGCATATACCTGGCTAGACACCTCTATGATATACAGGGTATCTTGAAATATATCCACACAATACGCTTAGGATTTAGCAGTAATGCCAATGGCAATTGGCTTGAATATGACAGGCAGTTCCGTCTCAAAATGTCTAAAAATACATCAATTTCCTTTGGCTCTATCGATGCGGAGCTATGGCTATTGTATATGCAGGCTTATGTTCAACAAGCTCCGAAGCAGCCAAAATCTTTACTCAAATGTTTTGATTATAATTTCAAAGGTTCCTGCCTCAAACCCCAGTGTCCATTCCAGCAGGTATGCATGCACTGCAATAAGTCACACCCACGCATACATTGTTGGTCCTACCAGTCGACCCAGACCCAGGTCATCAGATCCCCCCATCCGTCAGCACAGCAAAATTATGCCCCGCAACACAACTTCAATTTTCGTCCCTACCGCCCAAGTCAGAATCAGTCACCAATACCAAGGTTTCGTGCACCTAGGTTTAACTCCAATTAAGGTCTCTATTCTACAACAATACCTCGCTAAATACCCAGATATTCAGAATGCCCAGTTTCCATCAAATAGTTTCAAATACGGTTTTTACCCCAATTACATAGGTCCAAGAGTCTATTTACAATCAAAAAATATGAAGTCTGCAAGTGAACACGCGGATCAACTTTTATCTATTATTGAAAAGGAAATTACTTTAGGCAGGATGTCAGGCCCCTTTTAAAAACCCCCTTTTCCCAACATTAAGTGTAACCCCATTGGGGTGCTACCCAAGAAAGATGGAGGCTACAAGTTAATTTCAAATTTGTCAGCGCCCACAGGCAATAGTGTCAATTAGCATATTGACCCAATGTTGTGCTCAGTCTCTTACGCTTCTTTCGATCAAGCCATTTCTATGATCCAAAAGAATGGGAAAAGGGCGTTGCTTTGCAAGATGGATCTGTCTAGCGCATTCAGACTTTTACCGATTCACCCTTCAGACATTCCACTTTTAGGAATGTGTATTCAAGAAAAATACTATTTTGATAGATGCATGCCCTTTGGATGTTCCATTGCTTGTTCATCTTTTGAAAAATTCTCATCATTTTTGCATGGGCTTGTAGCTCAGAAGTCCCAAAATCATAATATTATCCATTATCTTGACAATTTTTTTTTGGTTGGAGAAGAAAACACATTACAATGTTCAAAACTAGCTGAAACATTCAGGTTAACATGCACAGAGTTTGGCGTCCCAATTAACGACAAAAACACCGAGGGTCCATGTACTCGTCTATCTTTCTTAGGACTAGGAATTGAAACCATAGATAAGGCCATTTTCATTCCTGACAATGAAGTTGCCGAACTTCAGTCCAAGCTTTCATCACTTACTTCTTCTAAAAAAGTCACCCTGAGAGAAATGGAATCACTTTGTGGCTCTCTTAACTTTTTCGCCAAAGCCATCCCTGGCAGCAGGGCTTTTAACCGCAGGTTTTATAACACAACAATTGGTATAAGGAAACAATATTACCTGATCAAGGTTACACAAGCAATTAAGGAGGATGCTAGGATCTTGCTCACATTTCTCGACCAATACAATGGGCGTTCACCATTCCCAGAACTATCTTGGTCTGATAATGATACGCTTAACCTCTATACCGATAGTTGTGGTTCCTTCGGGGGGAAGTGCAATTTTCCAGAATCACTGGGCAGTCATATCCTGGCCAGAATCATTGGGTTCAGACATACGAAGAGATATCACATTTTTGGAATTAGTGTCTATTCTTTTAGCTATCAGGGTTTGGGCAGATTAATTTACAGCTAAGAAATTACTCATAAACACTGACAAATAGCTTTGGTCGATATATTGAATGCCAAGTCTAGTAAGTCTCAGCGCGTCATGTGTCTCGTAAGACCATTGGTATTATTATGCATGAAGAATAACATTTAGATTAAAACTAGGCATATTCCAGGTTACCAAAATTCTATTGCAGATGCAATCTCGCGATTTCAGTGGGAAAAATTCAGATCTCTGGCTCCTCAGGCAGACAAGACTCCAGCACGCTTACCCCCAGAATTGTTGTCCCTCTTAGACTGTAGAATGTTTTACAAATCACATTACATTCTCAAACTCAATCTTTATTCAAGCAGTTTTTGTCAATTAGGCCACAATACAAGCCCCCTTTTTCCATCATCTCAACGCCAAACCTCTAAGTATCTATATCATCCTTATTACATAAGTCTGTTAAATTCATTGACCTAGACACAACAACTTTTAAATCCCACTCATCCAGAATAAATGGAGAGGCATATTTGTAATTACAAGGGCATTAAGTCAAAGGCAAATGGGAATCTAACGCATTTACTTCATATACTAGTATTAGATTGTGATGTATACATGTTAACAACACCCTTTTAATATAACCCAATACATAACGACGTTGAAGTCTACGCTAGAACCCTCGCCAAGTAATTCCGCAGTCTTCTTGTCATGGTATTGGTGCAAAATGTTGACCGCTGGTGGCGGATGACTTCATGTATCATATCATCGAGTATTCATACATAAAGACACATGGCCGAATTTTGCTTAAGCCGCCCCGGATTTTGTTTACTTCCAGGACAGTGGCTAATAATCGGGCTTGCTTTAATTGACACTTTGTTTGATTGAAACATTGATTGACAATTCGTAAGTCCTGACTGAAGACTTTCATCGCATCCATATACAAGCGTCATTGAGTAATCCATTACATTGATACATTGATTGTCATATTGAGAAATTCACTGAAGCAAAACATTGATTGATACTTTATTGTTTGATTGATTGAAACATTGTTTGAATTATTGACAGATTGATTGATTGATTGATTCATCTTGATTGATTGATTGTTTGATTTATTGTTGATCTAACATCATTTCTACCCAAAAGTCGATGTTGATCATCGAATTCACTTTATTGACATATTGCATGCAATTAAATAGTTTAGTGATGTATAGACTGTTTAATATAAAGCCATGACAAAGACTGCCAATATGGTGTTGTTGATCTATTCTATTGACATAATTGTGCTCTGCGGATATTTATACTTGTTTGTTACTAAAATAGTTAGGTTGAATTTCGTTATTAGGGCCCCGCTCTGCGGGCGCCCATTAGTGATCAGTCTGTCCTTCCGTCCGTCCGTCCGTCAGTCCGTCCTTTCGTCCGACTGTCTGGGGCTTATCTTCTGTTCTCTTTGCCCAATTTGGCTCATACTTTACCTACAGAGTTTCATGGGTAAAGAGTGTGCAGTGACCTTGAACCAAGTTTCTAAATCTATGATTAAGGTCATAGCAGAATAATCCAAAAAATCCTTGTTTGGATCATATATTCTCTCCTCTTGGTTCAATCTGGTTCATACTGCACCCAGAGTGTGTTTGATCAAAGGAAGTGCTGCGATGTTTAATGACGTTTCTAGGTCATGGGTCAAGGTCATATCAGATCATGGCAAAAAATATTCAGAGCATCTTTACTCTCCTCTTAGCCCTTCTGGCCCATACATCACATACAGAGCTTTTTGATAAAGGGTGTGCAGCAACCTTCAACCAAGGTTGAAGTCCAAAGGTAAAAGGTCTCGGCAAAACTTTTTAAAATCCAGGTTTAGACCACGCGTTATTTCCCATTGGCACAATCTGGCTCATATTAAACCCATAAAAGCTTATTGATAAGGGGTAATGAGCTTGACTAGAATTTTTATGACAACCTGAAAATTTCTAAGTCATAGGTCAATCATGAGATTGTCCCGATCTGAGTGTTATATATTTTGTTTGACTTTATCGTTTATTCACTGATCTCGAAAAATTTTAACCGACATTTTTGTTCAACAGACAACAAAGGGAAAGCGTTTTACCGTCGTGTTTTCGTACATTAAACGTACGTAACTATGCGTTATCTGGTGAGGTGGGATCATGAAAAATGGAACTCCAAAATGTCAAATACAAATGCGTTGGCAAAATTATCAAAAAAATATAGAAACGAATTTTTATCAAAGCTTATACTAAATTTTAATTTTGTGTAAAGCATTAGGCACTTACTTTGCCGTTTTGAATGCTCTCTGAAATTTCGCAGTAAGCCGGTGTTTCACCCAAGAATTTGCTATACAACTGTATGTCTTCTAATGAGTCGATCTGTTTCTTTGACTGTCTTTAAATAAAATTCAAACCATAAGATTGATATCGAATTGATATCGAATTCAAACAAAAACGTTTTACATTTTATTAGTCATTGTTTAACATTTAATAATACCAGATGAGAGGTTGTGGTGATTGAAGCTATTAAAATGTTTGCTGCCTCCTATCTAATCAATCATAAAGTTTTACGATTTTTAAACAAAAAAATCAATAAGGAAATATAATGTTGACGCAGTTAAACTATTTTTAACTTGGAACATTCAGATGTTGTTCACTTTCCTTATTTTCATATATAGATATGTATCTAAGTACCTATTTCTGCAGAAGAAAATCGTAAATATATTAATCCCGCAACCGAAAACTGTTCCCAGCATAAATGCTACTGTCAGGGGAAGTGGTTGAAATCTGAAATCTGATAAAAATTATATCACTTAAACATGCTTGTATAATACAAACATGTTCAGTTATAAAATCAAATAAATACAACCAATGATATGGTATGAATTTTAAAGGTTAAAAGATACAATTCCTAATACATGTATGATTATTGTTTGTTGTATGTGTTGATAATTGTTCTGGGAAACGTGTTCTTTTTAATGGCCCGTAGAACATATTTCGTTTTAATGAAACATGGAAACTAGCAACTTGTGAAATACAATGTATCAAGGGCATATTTAGAAACAATGGTTGGAACACTTTTTACCATAACCTTGTATGAAAATTGAACTTTAGACAGGACATGGTACGCATGTTAGTAATGTACATTTATGAATCTCTTCCTACTTCAATGTTCATAATGTCAATGTCCAAATCAACCTTATAAACACCCAGTCATTAATGCAGAAGTGTAAATTTGACTTCACATTTTCTTTTTTGACTTTCTAAACATTTTACTTGTTGAAATCTTGAATTCATTTTCCATCTTTATTGTATTTTAAATGTATTAAACCTATTTAATATGTTTTAAATCTTTCACGCCTTATTTTGTACATATTATTTTTTGTACATTTTGTACATATTACTTTTTCTTGTACTTGCTTGTGTACATTAAAAATAACATTTTAAGTACATGTAATGCTGTTACACTCTAGATCTTGTGCATTTAAAATATGATTTGTGTTGTTAACCTTAATTTGGTTATCATTTTTTCAACTCAAAAAAGTCAATTATGTTCACAATGATAAAATGTTTAACCCCCCCCCCCCCGGTGGTTTTTTAACCCTCTGAACTGTATTCTAAATGTTATTTTTAAAAGTATTGATCATATGGATTCATATTGAATTAGGTAGTTTGATGCATTCTTAATGGTGTTAATTATGTATCGAAACAACAAGCTGGAAACTAAGTATAATGTAAATGAAACAACACGTAATCATTATATAATGCATATTGTTATATCTTTATCTTTTCGAATCATTCTATTCAAACTATTATTAAATACATGTTTACACATAACAAGTCTTTTACAGGTCACCCTATTATGAAAACATCATAACATACCTCTTTTTTGCGTAAACGGTTCCATCGTTGCATTTAGAAAGGAAACATCATCGTCCTTGACATCTTCTGATTGTCTACAATGAGTGATATTTTGTTTCTCTAGTTCATTCTTTGCCTGGTTTATTCTTGTTTTGAGAATCATGCAGTGGAGAGTCGTGTCATCAGTCTGCAAGCGGCTGTTTCTTTCTGTGGTGGTCTTCATGGAGGTACCTGTATCTTTTTTTGCATCAACACACGAACAGATAATATCCAAGCACATTGTCAAAAAACAAAATTCCAATGTATTTTTCAGTGGAGGTGTCTGACCAATTCCATGCTGAGTTTTCTGACTTAAGTTGTTTGCTGAAATTAATTTACGAACTGCATTATTAAAAATAATACACCCGAAGAATACATAACGTATCTTTAGGATTATTTACACTTTTTATAAATAGTTTTATGTTTATACATAAACAATGATACTTTGCTTAAAGCACTACTATATTTTACCTTCAACGTATGTCAAATGCGACGCGCTTAATATATCCAACAGGTTCTTACTACCCCTGTAATTTAAACAAGATTATTTCAATGGATCTAGATATCAAATCTAGAGTTAATCGATGTAAAAGAGCGCTTTAAAGTTGATCAAGTAATGAGAGATACATTTGTAAATTGATAGCAATACTTACAGTGTTTTATTTTTGTGTAGGTTTTCAAGAGGATTCAAACATTGTGATCCATGCACATTTTTATACAAAATTTCACCTACGAAACATGAAATCAATATAAATCTTAGTAACAGTGGTTCAAACTATTTTGAAGACAGTCTTAATGTTCTCATAAGTAAAATTTGATATCAAATTACTTTGTTTTAAAAAATCAAATCAGTTATCTTATATCAGGACATTGGAATTGTGATTGTACTTTTTAGGCGGGACTTAATAAAAAATATATATTTGTCACGCTTACTAGTAAAAGGTACAAATGTACGTATAAGGACAAATATGGCATATTATAATGTCACAATCACTAACTAATAATTATTTCTTTTCTTAACCCTCAACATTTCTAACATTTTCTCTACATCGATGATTTAAATGAATTATTCTTAATATAAACTCTCCCTTTTCATTACAGGCTGCTTTTTTAAATTATATTTATTTGTCTATCTCTTTACCAAATTGAAATTACTCTCAATTACAAAACAAGTTTTTGCTTACTGCAAACGAATAAAATAAATATATTGTTATTATTCATTCAGTCTCAAAATAATTCGTCGTGTAAATGAATTGACAACCAGCCAGTGTTAAAAATCAACCCCAACCCATTTACATGTAATAAAAAAACCTTCAATTTATTTGTGTGGATTGAAGATTGACAATGTATCCGCTTATCAAATATGTCATTAGGTAACGTAAAAAGCTATACATTAGAAAAACAACTTACCTAAAATACACAAAATAACAAAAGCTGCATTAGGCGCCATATCGGGTTCAGTGCTAAGGATCATGTGATAATAATCACTCGTATTTGTATAAATTTCCAGCTGTTTAAACTTGAGGATGTCCTGTTACAATGCGTCATGCCAATTACAATAATGAGAATCAAAGTGAATATTTATTCATAAGCATAGCTAAATAATAAAAGAGACATAAGACAGGACAGGAAAAAGAGAAACTCACGATTCAGAATTGTACTGATAAACGTGTCCTTGGAAATTATCGTTATGACATATTTCGTTTTAATGAAACATGGAAACTAGTAAATTGTTTAAAAAAAAGAGTATACATTGCATCATAAGGAGCATTGTTTTGAACACTATTCGTCATGGAATGTTAAAGTTATTTTTATGGCTATAATAACCTGGTATGAAAATTGAACTTTGGACAGGAAATGTTACGGATATTAATAATTCACATTTATGTATCTCTTCCTTCTTTAACGTTCACAGTGCCAATGTCTAAATCAACCTTATATACATCCAGTCATAAATATAAATGTATAAATTTCACTTCACATATTTTCATATTTGAACTTTCTTAACATTTTACTTGTTAAAACATTGAATTCATTTTCCATCTATATTGCATATATATAATATGTCAAACATATTTGATATGTTTTAAATCTTTAAGGCCTTGTTTTCTACACCTGAACATTTCTCATTCTTCGTTATGTGTACAATCTTAGTCGTTACATTAAAAATAACATTTTACGTCAAGTATGCTGTTACACTTTAGAACTTGTGCAACCGCTAGTAATCATTGTTTCTTTATTGTTTTTGCACCACATCAAAGAGTCGGTTACATTACTGAGCTAATGATTAAATCTACAATAGTTATGCTTTTGTATTTTTTT
>WFKH01003881.1:17672705-17683419 GCA_016163765.1 Magallana hongkongensis | reverse complement strand
GGAATTTCCTTTAAGCACACAATACGCAAGTTAAATTGCAATATGTATTTATGTGTCATTATTAATATAATCATTGCAATGATGATAATAATAAAACTGTCACAAATAAGAATAACTCATTACGCTAGAATTGAGACATAAAAACAATGCAAAAGGTAGAAAGGTAAATATGCATAATCATTTACCCAACATAGAGCAAGGCGTTCAGGCATGGTGCTCTTACCAAATATACGATCCAAAGTCTGATTACCCAAGGAACTATGATATAAAGAAAACCAAACAAAAAAAGGATCACAAAATAACGATTATGCTTTGCGAATCAAAAACAAAAACGATTTGTTTACATCTTACATAAAAAGAATAAGCGTTGCTTAAATCAATCACTCCTATTTGATTGCATGATGCCCTCGTCTGTAAAGAATAATCACATTTTGATCTTTTTTTAACTATATTTTTCATTAAAAGGAAACTCTTGATTGTATTCTAGTTTCCTCATTTAGCAATACAACACCAGTTTATGTCTGGCACGTGAATTCCAACATTTCCGAAACTGAAAAAAATTCCTTGTACATCCGAGTACATCGTCATCTATATATAAAAATGGCATCTCAAAAATATAGGTATTGTGATTTCAGTTTTTTAAACAACTTTTTGAATGGTTTTCCGAATTTTTTTAAACAATGTCATTTGTATATGTAAACAAAATAAAGAAAATAGTAGAAATAAATTTATTACAATGATTTGTCTAAAATTTATTTTTGATAAGTGTATTTCAGTTAAGTCAAAGTAGAGTTCTTTGTTGACTGATCAGCATTATATGGTTTAAAGTAATATTGATCGTTGCATATTAGTTTTTGCTTGTACTGAATTTAAGATACAAACCGTTTGTCTTCATATATATTAAGAGTGCAGTTACTTAAATTGTGGCATATTCCTAGTTTAAGACTATCTACATAATATAATCTGGAAATATTTCTCTCTCAGAATCACTCATATGCGAGCTCAGCTTGAAATTTACAAAAGAAATAGAAATTATATGTGTCTTCCGGGCGACTTTTTTTACATTCAGATAGCATTTGAAAAGTTACAAGATGTACGTACCTGATTTACCTTCTTATTTCATTAAAAAATACCCTTTTTTTTAGTTTCAAGTTAACCTAAGTAATAATTTTAAGCTCGGATATATCTTGTTTTGCAATATTTATCCATAATTGATTTCCGTACGAAGGGACTATTACTAATTTGCATGAATTATAACCATCTACATGGTACATAATAAATAAACAAACAAGACAAGGTATATGTTGCTCTTTGCCACCAGCGTGACTTTATTTGTTACATAACATTGTAACACAATACGCAAATAATGTTACCTAATACTACAATTGCAATTAAATTGAATTATGTCACAATTATAAATTGTATATCAATATGATGTAATAATAATAAATTTTTGAATAGAAATTAATGATACACAAATATGAATCTTTATAAATGGCTGTATTGAAAAATCTAAAATTGGTAACGTAATAAATCAAATTCCTTGTGGTCTGAAAACACGCTTACATATAAAATGTATCTACATGTACATACACGTAAAAATACACAAATGCATGAATTAGAAGAAAGGAAAAAAGAAAACAATATGCAATTAACACTGGAAAGGTGAAGGGAAGATGGTGGATTTTTAAATAAATAATCCGAAGGAACAGAATTGGTATTCAAAAGTATGACCCGTGCGAGACCTGGAGTCTTATTCGGTTGAACTCCCGCGTTTAATTTCATTGGTCAAATGATGACACTAATATTACGTGACCAAATATAGCAACCCCTACATCTTGATGATATACATAAAAAAGGGGCGATAACTTGTAATCCGGAAAATTGTAAAATCATTATATATAAAGCATTCTAGGTAGACTAAAATTTCCTAAAACCAAACATTCTTGATTGTGTAGAAATCGCATAAACCTAAACTAGGCAATCGTTTGATATTTAATTTTATTAAATAATGCATGTTTACTCTATTGTACAATTTTGTGTTTTAGAAAAAAAAAATACTAAAAAACAAATACATAAATTGTTTTTGGAAGTCTTTATCCGACACATTTCTCTACCCCTTTCTTTAGAACATGATATTTTAATCCATCCATTTTTTAACCATTCTTCAAAAAAAAAAATAACGTAAATACATCTAAAAATTATAATTGTTTTTAGGTTGTTTTTTATACATGAACTTTTTTAACATCAATTTGTTACATGATAAGAAAGTAGATTAACGTATAAAAATTAAAACTGTATAATACTTAAATCTTTAGATACATAGGTAAACACATACAAAAGGAATAAATATGAAAAACGTATTGAGTTATTGCATAGCTTTTTACCATATTTTGTTTACTTGCCAAAGCATTTTTAACGATAAAAGCGATGACTGCAGATGTTAAAAATTAATCATCGATTTTTATGTATTCATATATCATTGTTTTAAACAAACTGAATAAAATCAAATCGAAAGAAATAAGGAATGTTTACGGGTTTTATCTAAAAATATAATTTGTTGGGTAAATATGACATGAGTTGTATTTGAAATAGTAAATTTTAATTTGGCCTTTTTTTTATCATAATTGGCCACTACTTTTTATGATAATTGGTCAAAACATGTTGATTTCTATCCATTATGAAAATATTTATATCCCCAAATTTGGTAGTCTACATGTATCTCTTTATCTCGATGGCTATTGTTTCGCTCTAATAACCAGAAGGTCATAACTTCAAATAAAACAGGAAGTCTGGTTTTTATAAATATCGATAAGTTGTTATAGTTGACACCTTCTTTGTTTTGTCATTTTCAAGCCAAACGCATGCTAGAATGATACATTCCCAAACAATTTGGAAGTTTGGGCCTATCAAACAGACACACAAACATGCAATATATAATGACATTAAATGCATCATACAGGCATACATATCACACAATGGGAAAATATACGTAAAACAGACACACATATTTCAGAACGACATTTAATGTACCAAACAGACAAGTAAATAGCACGTTCACATTTAACTACATGTATCAAACAGACACACATAAACATGTAAGAAAATCTAATGGCATTTATAGTACCAAACAGAAACAAACATTACATGGCATTTAAAAAACATGTTACAAACAGAAAAACATTTTACACAAAAAAACATTTAACGTACATGTAACAATCAGACATGCATAAAACACAGTGGCGCTTTTACATGTAAATGTACAAAAATAGACGCACATAAACATGTAACATTTGTATAGCATATATGGAAAACCAGTATTTATATAATTATATTTTAGTCACTCACTTAAAAGTACATATCATTAAACATATTTTGAGTCTGTTTTTGTATTTTTTTTAAAAACGGGATCATTACATCTGATTATTTTTAAAACATTGTGAAGTACTGACTTAATGTAAAAGCCATATGTACCTTATCTGATCATTTTTTAAAGAAAAAATGTTTGTACAATTGATCAAGCTACATTGGTCACACAAATTATACACTTTTGTTCAAACGCAAATAAAAGTATGGGATAAAATTTCAAAATATATTTTATATTCCGGTACAGCTTTTAAATTGCACAGCTTGATCAATTCACTATCACGTGATCTCTTTCTCAGTATGTAAGCGAAAAGTTGAGGCAAAAACATGATTAGCATTTTGGTAGTGGACTAGAGTATTTAGAGACAAAATAAGGTAAAAAGACAGATACATAAAAAATGCTTTAGGTCAGGGGGCCCACGAAGGAGTAATAATGACGTTCTTTTTAATCTATTATCTGATCTGTTGTAAAAAAAAAAAAAATGAAGGTCTATATGTTTATTAGTATTGTTAACATTTTTTCAGGAAAGTTGTAAAGTAATTGATCTATTTTTCAAAGTCATAAAATTAGTTTATGCTTATTAATTCTGTAAGCAAACTTGCTTTCCTGCCTCTTCCCCCATACTGTTTTTCTCGATTAGCTTTCGTGTGCACATGCGCAAATCCACACATAAGTAACTATTTTTATAAATAAGCATAAGAAAATATCCAATTCTTCTTACAATTATTAATCTTAGTACTCAATAAATACAAATGAATAATCTTTCGTATTTGTCACAATGTTACTTTTATACAGCTCATCATAAAGTCAAACTTAAATTCGGCATTTATAGCTTTATCATTCAAGTCTTAAAGCTGATCTCATTCTAGTTTTACATATTGCCACTTAAATTATTATATTAAAGTGTTAAGAAGGTTAAAAAGGTGTTTAAGTTCCAAAATCTAAGTGCATTTGACTCTTTTTTAGATGTTTGATAACGTAATGCATGTAGAACTGGAAACCTATTAAACGTTGGTACGTATCAACATTACAGGCATTGGTCTATTTAATATCGGCAGCTTAAATAAATGGTTAAAAATGATCACCAAGCTAAAAAAAAAAAAATCAAGCAATCTTCATTACTTTAAAAGATGTGTTCATCGTAAGTTGAAGAGCAGTCCAACATCGGCCTTTGAAAATCGTATTCATTTTCACACATATGTAATGGATTTCCATGAAGATGGCTGTACATGACTTTTTTATCATCGTTTTTATAGTTTTTGTTGCAACGATGGTGCTTTGATATATCGTAAACGTGTTGGGAATTAGGTTCTTCTACCTGATCAACCTCGTTATGTACGTCTTCAGTAGGCTCGATAAAGCTGTACTTCTTTTTCTTCTCTATCTCCTTAAGATCAAAATTTGGTAAATGAAAGGAACCTTCAGGTTTCTGAAATTTAGAGCATATTTGTTTTTTATTTATAAATTATTAAAATTTAAAAAAGCTAAAACTGATAAGATATGTAAGTTTTAGTTTTTAAAAACAATTTTAAACAGTCGTTTTCATAAAAAAAAACCCAGGCAGTTAGTTTTGCCATACAAGACAAATGACTCGTACATTGCCTACATTCTCTCATAAAAATTATATCTATTATTTCCAGGTAAAGAACATGATATATGACAGACCTGATCTGCATTTTCAGTGCTGTGTTCTGCCAGGGAGTTGTGAATTTCCATAGCAGAAGTATTTTGATTTTTATAGATCCTGAAATATTGCGATATATCTTATTATATATAATACATTTGAGTATCGATGATACAGTTTGTTTGAGTTATTTCTATCTTTCAACAATGAAAGTCATCGACGAATTTTATAAGTTGATGTACCTCTTTGTTGCTTGTTCTCTTCTTGTCAATGCAAAACAAATAACTACTGAGCAAGCTATTATACAAACGAATCCTAGCACACCACAAACAGCTGTCAAGACAGATTGATAGCCATGTCCTATAAAAAAAAAATTGATATGCGCTCTCATATGTTAATATTATTATTATTATTATTTGCTTGGATTTTAAATGGACAAAAAGTATTTCAAAAATTACTAAACGAAATCATATCTGATCAGTATTAAATGGTAAAATGTAGTTATTTTTCAATGATATGATGTGACGACTATCGGTACTAACGAAGCAATTAAATGATATTAGAAGTTAAATTATTTTTTTTACCACTTGCGCGGTTCTCAAAGCGGTTGAGAAAAAAAATAAATCGAAATTGATATTCAAAATGTTGTAAATCAAATTCCAGATTTTAACGAAACAAAATGCACATTTTTTTAACAGTCTCTTTAGATATAATATATTTATGTTATCTATAGACAATAACAACTTTAATTTTCAAAATCAAAATATTTTTTTTTTACAATATCCAGACCTACTCACGTACTAGTCCTTATTTTTTTCTCTTTAAAAATTAAGGAAATAACTTAAGTTGTACCATTCCAATTTTCGATTAATGCATCACTAATAAGGCAGTTTTCATTTTTGGATTCAACCGAAATAAATATTACAGGTCACACGACACAGATTAAAATGTTATTGGGCCTGTGCACTTATACTTACTAAATCATGAACGATAATGCCATATACTTAATATATGATTACTTAATAGAAAAAATCGTGCTTTAAAATATTCTTAAAATCGGGATTTCATTTCTAATATTAACAAGAGGCTCATGGGCCACATCGCTCACCCGAACACAGTTTCTTTTAACATTCTATTTCGTAGCACATGCTATTTCCATTTTAATCTTTGAACCCCTCTTAGGGCCCCAGTATTGGTCCTTGGCTTATGGTTGGCTTTAACAATTTAGAATCTACACTATTTGAGGATCCTTGCATAGTAATCTCACAAACTGTAGCATTGTAATTCTCGGGAAGAAAATTTTAAAACATTTTCCATATATATTCCTATGTTAAACTTTGAGCCCTCTTGGGGCCCCAGTATTAATTTAGAATCTACATTATTTAAGGATGCTTGCAAAGTAATCTCACAAATTGAAGCATTGTAGTTCTCCAGAAGAAGATTTTTAAACATTTTCCGTCTATATTTCTATGTTAAACTTTGAACCCCTTCTGGGGGCCCAGTACTACATCAAGGGTCATGGCTTTTATAATTTAGAATCTACACTATTTTAGTATGCTTACGTAGTAATCTGAACAATTAAAGCATTGTAGTTCTCAAGAAGAAGATTTTTGAACATTTTCCATTTTATATATACTTCTATGTTAAACCAGTCTTGGGTCCCCAGCATTATTTCAGGGGTCACTATTTCAAAAATATTGAATCTACATTATCCAAGGTTGCATGCATAGTAATACCACAAACTGTAGCATTGTAGTTCTCGGGAAGAAGATTTTTAAACATTTTTCCAATGTATTTCTGGGGCCCTAGTTTTTGTCCGGGGGGTCACGATTTTTACAATTTAGGATCTTCACTATATAACCAAGCTTATATATAAATATTGGCATTTCTGGTGTAGTGGTTCTTGAGAAGAAGATTTTTAAACATTTTTCATATGTATTTCAATGTTAAATTTTGAACCCCGCCTTGGGCCCCTGTTTTTGTCTGGGGGTCACGATTTTTACAATTTAGAATATTCATTATATAACCAAGCTTTTGTGTAAATATTAGCATTTCTGGTGCAGTGGTTCTTGAAAAGAAGATTTTTAAACATTTTTCCTATGTAATTTTTTGTTAAACTTTGAACCCCGCCTGGGGCCCGAGCTTT
Organism: Magallana hongkongensis; assembly: GCA_016163765.1. Taxonomy (NCBI): domain Eukaryota; kingdom Metazoa; phylum Mollusca; class Bivalvia; order Ostreida; family Ostreidae; genus Magallana; species Magallana hongkongensis. The sequence goes on along the minus strand of WFKH01003881.1, from coordinate 17,676,282 downwards.
TGTCCGGGGGTCTCGAATTTTACAATTTAGGATCTTCACTATATAAACAAGCTTTTGTGTAAATATTTGCATTTCTGGTGCAGTGGTTCTTAAGAAGATTTTTAAAGACACACACCCTATACACACTGTTTCGCAATTATCTCCCCTTTAAAAGAGTTTTAGCCCTTTATTTTAACAATTTAAAATCCCCTTCCCATAAGGATGCTTTGTACTAACTTTGGTCAAATTTGGCCCAGTGGTTTTAGAGAAGAAGTCAAAAATGTGAAAAGTTTACAGACGGACAGACGGACGGACGGACGGACGACGGACAACGGGTGATCAGAAAAGCTCACTTGAACCTTCTGTTCATGTGAGCTAATAATGTTAACCTTTAAGACATTCCAGATGTTCAATGTCTGCTTCTAACCCTTCTTTACACAAACACAATTTTCTGCTATGTATCTCCCTGCAGACTAATGATGTCCCGTAACACTGATCATCTATTTCACATTCCTCAAAAAGCTGTTTATTCTCTGAAAAAATAAGTTTTTATTGAAAGCAATAAAGTAGAATGAGTATATTGTGCAAATATCAAGCAGTGTGATTAGTCAAAAAGAAATTATTAATTGAACATTTTTATCGGTTCAATAATTTATTTTCAGCTGCATATACGTGCAAGGACATCATTTTAACGTATTAACCAACAAGTAGCGAATCTGAGCAATATGACTAAAATTTGACATGTGTCTCATTAAATTCAGTTTCACTGAAGAAAGAGTTTTTCTAATGTAAATAGTTAGTGAAAAACAATGATGCGTCTTATTTTAGTGAAAATACCATCATCGTTTTAACTGAATAAGTTTTATGTATACAGCATATGTTAATATCATACACCATACCTTGTAAACAACTGTTTCTGTATCTCAGAAATCCTGTATTACATTGGCAGATTAAACTTTTAGTTCCGTTATGTTTTGCTCCGCAAACGGTAGCATTCCTTGCGTTTAAGCACTGTCCGTCTATATAGCACGGTTCATCAAGAGGCAATTCCGCTAAAATAAAGAAAGGAAAAAATGGTCTGATTGATATCTCAACATGAGGACGTTCATTAAAGAAAAAGAACGTAATTGTAATTGTAGTGGCACCACAAAAACAACAGACTGAACTAGTTTAATATCATAGAGTGCCTTAAAAAATTAAATTCAAGATTAAGTTTTTCATTGCATTATTTTCTGTCCTTAATTAACTCCATGAGTGTGATATAGGTGTGTCTCAATATAAAAGAATGCTAAATATTATGTGAAACAACGATTAATCTTTATATTACGTTTTAACTTCCTTCTTACATTTTAAGCATACTCCGTTGAAAACTTTACTATCTTCTTGGCAATGGCAGATTTTTATTCCGTTTACATATTTACACTCAATAGTTCCACCATATCCCGTACACTGTTCTGACCTTTCACAAGACTCATGAAGACGACGATTTTCTAAAGTCAGAACACGTATAATTAATGAAACCTTGATGTTTATTATTATGATTTACAACCATAAAATAAAATGCAATGATTCTATACTATTGTAAGTACTAATGAAATAGTTCTGATAATTCTAATTGTATGTATCTTACTTTTGTAACACTTTGAACCGATTTCGGTATAATTATCGTTACATATACATGTTCCTTGTGTATGATGCTCAACAGTTTTGCACCTTTCTGCATTTTCGGTCCCGATACATTGTAAATCACTTCGACAATATTCACGAAGGACAAGTCCACCTACCATAAATTCTCAAAAATTAACTAACACAGTTTGAACATATTAATTGTAATAATCAATTTAGTTTCGTAATTGAATACTGTTACTTATCAGGTTTGCTACTGATTGACTACAGAAATATATTGGGTTGATCAATCTCATAGATGGTTGGCTTCGCCTCGCCATCTATGAGATTGATCAACCCAATATATTTCTGTAGTCAGTCAGTAACAAACCTAATAAGTGTTTTGTTTTCCCGAGGACTATCAAGCTCAGAGGATAAATGACCATCTTTAAGTTCTCTTTAAAGATAACTTAAAGGTGCCTAGAGGCAGCTTAAAGACGATCTTAAAGCCACCTTTAAGCTATGTGTGCTGCTTAAAGGTGGTTTAAAGGGAGCGTAAAGATAGCGTAAAGATGGCTTAAAGGTGCTTAAAGGCGGCTTAAAGGTGCTTAAAGGCAGCTTAAAGACTATCTTTAAGCGACCTTTAAGCCACCTTTAAGGACAACTTATAGGTCCTTAATGTCCAAACTTCTTTAAGCCACCTTTAAGCCCCCTTTAAGCCATTTTCTTAAAAAATCATAACAGTCTTTATTCAATATTGTGCTTAATTTACCAACGAAATGTATTAACTTTATGACAATTTAATCAATTGTGATCAATGGACAAATATATTTTACCTATATGCGAAGTACATGTACATGTATTTATTTAAAAAAAACATAGCCGTACGTCTGGATAAAAACCCATTTGTTCTGTATATCTTGTATATTCTGTGTTAGTTATAGGGTTTTTCTGATTTTTAACAAACAATAGATTTTTATTCGATATACACAAAGAAATGAAAGCATGTCTAGACACAAAACGCAGCGATTTTAACAAGAGAAATTGATTTTACATGAACATGTACGATTGTTAAGTAAATAATGTATATTTTGTCGCAAGTTTCAATGATTCCAAGACAGAAAAAGTATTAAAAAAGGTTTTTGCTCTAAAAAATTAAATGGAAAAAAAAATTACAACATGCCCTAGACTGGCATCGATCCCGGGACCCTTTGTTTACTGGCACAAGCTTTTTTTTTTTTTTATCTTTTATTTACTGGCACAAGCTTACTTCCACTGCGCCACAGAAACTTCATATCTGATGGGGTCTTTGTATACTATGAATCATTGGCTATTGAATTAATGTACCGGTAACGTGTTTGTATTTTTTACTTGAATAGATCTTGAATTCCATTCATTTTGTAAGCGAATCAATTATACCTAATTACATGCATGCATGTATTTAGAATTAATTATGGTACTTGGTCTTCAGTGAACAAAATATATAATTATTATACCTGATTGGAAACTGTTCAGCTTACTAGACTTAGTATGCCAGTACTTAGTCTAGTAAATAATAAGTATAATAAATTTAAATCGGTTTACCGTTAGATATAGGTTCACCTAATTCATTACTATGAAATACAAGGAAGTAGATGAAACTATTTTTTTTTAAATGAATTGAAACTATTAGGGTAATAGTTCTACGCAATTTACCGGTTTTCATGATCACGGCACCGTTCCAGCATGTAATAATTTTAATACTATTGATAATTATACAAGAATAACATATTAAATGATACATGTTTAAATATTTAATTTTATACGTGATTTTAAACTATCAATTCTATAACAAACAATATCACCAATTACCAGTGACGTACTATTTTCTGCATGTGGCAATTGCAAATGATGTATACATATACATGTACATATGATGTACCGGGCCTGGTATGTGACATATTATATTACCCCTTATAAATATATTTAAATAATTAACCCCCATTGATGATTA
>WFKH01003881.1:17649296-17667603 GCA_016163765.1 Magallana hongkongensis | reverse complement strand
TTATACATGAACTTTTTTAACATCAATTTGTAACATGATAAAAAAGTAGATTAACGTATAAAAAATAAAACTGTATAATACTTAAATCTTTAGATACATAGGTAAACACATACAAAAGAAATAAATGTGAAAAACGTATTGAGTTATTGCATAGCTTTTTATCATATTTTGTTTACTTGCCAAAGCATTTTTAACGATAAAGGCGATGACTGCACATGTTAAAAATTAATCTTCGATTTTTATGTATTCATATATCACTGTTTTAACCAAACTGAATAAAATCAAATCGAAAGAAATAAGGAATGTTTACGGGTTTTATCTTAAAATATAATTTGTTGGGTTAATATGACATGAGTTGTATTTGAAATAGTAAATTTTAATTTGGCCTTTTTTTTATCATAATTGACCACTACTTTTTATGATAATTGGTCAAAACATGTTGATTTCTATCCATTATGAAAATGTTTATATCCCCAAATCTGGTAGTCTACATGTATCTCTTTATAGCGATGGCTATTGTTTCGCTCTAATAACCAGAAGGTCATAACTTTAAATAAAATAGGGAGTTTGGTTTTTATAAATATCGATAAGTTGTTATAGTTGATACCTTCTTTGTTTTGTCATTTTCAAGCCAAACGCATGCTAGAATGATATATTCCCAAACAATTTGGAAGTTTGGGCCTATCAAATAGACACACAAAAATGCAATATACAATGACATTAAATGTATCATATATGCACACATATCACACAATGGAAAAATATATGTAAAACAGACACACAAATTTCAGAACGACATTTAATGTACCAAACTGACAAGTAAATAGCACGTTGACATTTAACTACATGTATCAAACAAACACACATAAACATGTAAGAAAATCTTATGGCATTTATAGTACCAAACAGAAACAAACATTACATGGCATTTAAAAAACATGTTACATACAGAAAAACATTTTACACAAACAAACATTTAACGTACATGTAACAATCAGACATGCATAAAACGCAGTGGCGTTTTTACATGTAAATGTACAAAAAAGACGCACATAAACATAAAGCATTTGTATAGCATATATGGAAAACCAGTATTTATATAATTATATTATAGTCAATCACTTTAAAAGTACATATCATTAATTAAACATATTTATAGTCTCTTTTTGTATTCTTTTTAAAACGGGATCATTACATCTGATTATTTTTAAACATTGTGAAGTACTTGCTTAATGTAAAAGCCATATGTACCTTATCTGATCATTTTTTAAACAAAAAAATGTTTCTACAATTTATCAAGCTACATTGGTCATTCACTTCCTGCAAATTATACACTTTTATTCAAACGCAATAAAGTATGAGATAAAATTTCAAAATATGTTTTTATATTCCGGTACAGACTTTAAATTGCACAGCTTGAAAAATTCATTATCACGTCATATCGCAAGTTTTTTTTAGTATGTAATCGAAAAGGTGACGCAAAATCATGATTAGCATATTGGTAGTGGACTAGAGTCTTTAGAACAAAATAAGGTAAAAAGACAGATACATAAAGAATGCGTTAGGTCAGGGGGCCCACGAAGGAGTAATAATGACGTTCGTTTTTATCTATTATCTGAACAGTTGTAAAAAAAAAATGAGGGTCTATATGTTTATAAGTATTGTTAACATTCATTGTTTCCGCAGAAAAGTTATAAGGGAATTGATCTATTTTTCAAAGTCATAAAATTAGTTTATGCTTATTAATTCTGTAAACAAACTTGCTCTCCTACCTGTTCCCCCATACTGTTTTTCTCGATTACCTTTCGTGTGCACATGCCCAAATCCACACATACGTGACTCTTTTTATAAATAAGCATAAGAAAATATCCGCTTCTCCTAACAATTGTTAATCTTAGTACTCAATAAGTACAAACGAATAACCTTTCGTATTTGTCACAATGTTACTTTTATACAGCTCATCATACAGTCAAACTTTAATTCGGCATTTATAGCTTATACATTCAAGTCAAAACTCAAAGCTAGATCTTATTCTAGTTTTACATACTGCCACTTAAATATGCATATGGCATTGAATATTTATTTTAAAGTGTTAAGAAGGTTAAAAAGTTTCAAAAATCCAAGTGACAATTTACTCTTTTATTATGTGTAAGATAACGTGAAGTTAGTAGAACTAGAAACTTATTAACAACACCTAAGTATCAACATTACAGGCATTGGTCTATTTAACACCGGCAGCTTAAATAAATGGTTAAAAATGGTCAACCAAGCTTAAAAAACGCCAATCTTCATTACTTTAAAAGATATGCTCATCGTTAGTTGAGGAGGAGTCCAACATCGGCCTTTGAAACTCGTATTCATTTTCACACATATGTAATGGATTTCCATGAAAATGACTGTACATGACTTTTTTTATTATAGTGTTGTTTTTTGTTGCAACTTTGGTGCTTTGAGATATCGTAAACGTGTTGAGAATCAGTTTCTTCTACTTGATCAGCCTTGTTGTATACGTCTTCAGTAGGCTCGATAAAGTTGTACCTCTTTTTCGTCTTGGTCTCCTGAAGATCAAAATTTGGTAAATGGAAGGAACTTTCAGGTTTCTGAAATTTAGAGCATATTTGTTTTTAATTTTATAAATTGTTCAAATTGGAAAAGCTAAAAATGATAAGATATGTAAGTCTGTAAAAACAAATTTAGACAGTCATTTTTATTTAAAAAAAACCTCATACAGTTATTTTTTTTCCATACAAAACAAATGGCTTGTACGTTGCCTACATTCTCTCATAAAAAGTATAAATGTATCTATTATTTCCAGTTAAAAAACATGATATATGACAGATCTGATCTACATTTTCAGTGCTGTTTTCTGCCAGGGAGTTGCGAATTTCCACAGCAGATGGCTCAGAAGTATTTTCCTTTTTGTCAATCCTGAAATATTGCGATATATTTGATTACATATAATACATTTGAATATCAATGACACAGTTTGTTTCAGTTATTTCTATCTTTCAACAATCAAAGTTATCGACGACTTTTAAAGTTGATGTACCTCTTTCTTGCTTTTTCTCTTATTTTCAATGCAAAACAAATAAGTACTGAGCAAGCCATTATACAAACAAATCCTAGCACACCACAAATAGCTGTCAAGACAGATTGATTGCCATGTCCTATAAAAAAAATTATATATACTGTCATATGTTATTATTATTATTTTGTTTGCTCGATTTTAAATGGACAAAAAGAATGTATTTCCAAAATTACTAAACGAAATCATTTCAGTAATAATTGGTAAAATATAGTTATTTTTCATTGATATGATGCGACAATCTGTACTAACGAAGCAATTAAATGATATTAAAACTTAAATTATTATTTCTTACCACCTACGCGGTTCTCAAAGCGGTTGTGAACAAAATAAATCGAAATTGATATTCCATTTGTTGTTAATGAAATTCCAGATTTTAAGAAACAAAATGAACATTTAACAACCTCTTTAGATATTTTAGATTTATGTAATTTATAGACAATAATAACTGTAATTTTCAAAATCGAAATAGTTTTTTTTTTCCAATACCCACACTTACTCAAGTACTAGACCTTTTTTTGTTCCTTGTTATAAAAATTAAGGAAATAACTTAAGTTGAATCATTCCAATTTTCGATCAAAGCACCACTAATGAGACAGTTTTCATTCTTGGATTTAACCAATTTGGACCTGAGCACTTAAACTTACTAAATCATAAACGATAATGCCATATATTTAATATATGATTACATTATAGAAAAAACCGTGCTTTAAAAAATATTTTAAAAATCGGGTTTTCATTTCTAATATTAATAATGTTCACCTTTGAAACATTCCAGATGTTCAATGTCCGTTTCTAATACTTCTTTACACATACACAATTTTCTGCCAAGTATTCCCCTGCAGATTAATGATGGCCTGTTACATTGAGCATCTATTTCACATTCCTCAAAAAGCTGTTTATTCTCTGAAAACATGCATTGTGCAAATATCAAGCAGTATGATTAGTCAAAAAGAAATTATTTTATTGAACATTTTTATCAGTTCAATAATTTTTATTTAGCTGAATATATGTGCAAGAACATCCTTTTAACGTATAAACCAACAAGTAGCGAACCTGAGCTCAATGACTAACACCTTACATGTATCTCATTAACTTTAGTTCCAGTACAGGAAGAGTTTTTCTAATGTAAAAAGTTATTGAATAACAATGATACGTCTTATTTGAGTGAAAATACCATCGTCGTTTTAACTGACTAAGATGTATATATACAGCATGTGTTAAAGGGACTTAGACACGATTTGAACTCAATTTTTTTTTAATTTATTTTTTCATTTTAAATATCTAGAATGGTCAATATGGATGTATTTAATGCTTTGTCACAATTTAAATTTCAAATATTGAGTTACAAGCGAGTTACAGAGCTTAGAATTCTTTGTTTTGTAAACAAACCTTGAGTCCTGTTATTGTTTAAATATGTGTTGTATTGGTATAAGTTTCAATCTAATATTGCTTTTTGTTGTTGATAAAATTATTTATGAACACATTGAATCAATTTATCTTGTTTGCCACAGGCTATTTTGTCAAAGAAATGGTAATTTCTTTACTTTACCTTATTTGTAAACAAATATAAGACTCCATCTTTGTTTACATAAGAACGACTTCTTTCATCCTTATCTCACTTGTAACTTGACTTCTAACATTCAAATTTTGGTGAATCATTCAAAATACACAAATAAACCATTTTATACAAAAAGTTTTTTTTTTTTTTTTTTTATCTCAAATCGTGTCTAGGTCCCTTTAATAACATACACCATACCTTGTAAACAACTATTTCTGTATCTCAGAAATCCTTTGTTGCATTGGCAGGTTAAACTTTTAGTTCCGTTATGTTTTGCTACGCAAACGGTAGCATTCCTTGCGCTTAAGCACTGTCCGTCTATATAGCACGGTTCATCAAGAGGCAATTCCGCTAAAATAAAGAAAGAAAAAATGGTCTGATTGATATCTCAACATGAGGGCGTTCATTAAAGAAAAAGAACGTTATTGTTATTGCAGTGGCAACACAAAAACAGCTGGTTGAACTAGTTTAATATCATACAGTGCCTTAAAATTCTAAATTCAAGATTAAGTTTTTCATTGCATTATTTTCTGTCCTTAATTAGCTCCATGAGTGTGATATAGTTGTGTCTCAATATAAAAGAATGCGAAATATAATGTGAAACAACGATTAATTTTAAAATTACTTTTTAAATTCCTTCTTACATTTTAAGCAGTTTCCTTTGAAAACTCTACTATCTTCTTGGCAATGGCAAAGTTTTACTCCGTCTATATATTTACACTCATTAGCTCCACCATATCCAGAACACTGTTCCGATCTTTCACAGGACTCATAAAGACGACGATTTTCTAAAGTCAGAACACGGATAAATTTTCGAAACATTGCAGTTCATTCTAGATTATATGTGATTTACAACCATAAAATAAACTGCAATGATTCCATTGTAAGCACTAACGAAATAGGTCTGATTACTTTAATTGTATGTATCTTACTTTTGTAACACTTTGAACCGATTTCGATATAATCATCGTTACATATACATGTTCCTTGTGTATGGTGTTCAACAGTATTGCACCTTTCTGCATTTTCGTTCCCGGTACATTGTAAATCACTTCGACAATATTCACGAAGGACAAGTCCACCTACCATAAATTCTCAATAATTAAATAATGGAGAAATTTGGTCATATTAATTGTAATAATTAATTTAGTTTCGCAATTGAATACAATTTGATGACTTTGAAATTTATTTCATTTACTGAATTATTCTTACCATAACACAATAGTTATTTGTGGGGTGTTTTTTACAAACATATTCATCAATGTCAGGTTCATTGTGTTTTTGACAAGAAATAAAGATTTCAATAATCGTCTTGCGTTTATAGTACATACTATTGTAACATTGGTTTTCGATAGTAATATAACCCTTCAAACAGGAACACATTCTTCTCTCTTTAATGTCATCATATAAACATCGTGAAAAATTAAGATTACCCAAACACTGGCTATCATATTAACATATTTCTCCCAAAGGCAGTTGACCTGTAAAAGCAAAACCCATAAGATAATGAATAAATACATTTTAAAGGGGCCATAGTTTAAAAACAACAAGCTACTATTATTTCAGAATGTTACTTTTTGCAGCAGTGTAATAATTCGGAACATTCAAAAAGTAATATATATATATATATATATATATATATATATATATATTACGATATAAGATAAAATAAGTATAATTAAAATAAAATAAGGTTAGGTATGCTTTATTTCCTCCTAATTAATGAAAAGAATTGCAAATTCAAGCTATAAATTCATGTAAAAACAAAGAAACCTCTTTTTTATACAACATCAAAAAAAGATCTGTACATGTATAATGTTTTTTCCATTTTGTATCAGGAAATGAATTTGATACTTTTTTCTTTGATATGTCGATCAAAAACAAATTATGAAATTCATTTCTAATTATTTAGCAAAACATTTTAAACCACAGAGAGTAGAGGTCATTCATCAAAAATATAAATAATGTACATGTAATTAAAGCGGCGCGTAGGAATAGACAACAATAACAGCAAGAACATTCAAAATGGATGCGCCTTCAGTTGATGCTGAGTTACTAAGCTGAATTTAATGGTTTAATAATAATGAAAGTTGTAATCTAGCTAAAATGGCTGATTGAAAAAGAAGGAAAATACATGCGATGACGTGTAATATTTTTCACTGTGAAGCGAGATTCTTTATTAGACCTACTTAGATATAGTGTCTCTGAGTTGATGCAAGGGGACAGGGGATGCAATCGTATAGTTACAAAAATAATTCATATGTCGATAAAATTAGTATGTTTGTGCCGTGTTTGTGAATTTCGCGGTAATTTGATAGCCATTGTGATACTTAAATGGTATATATGCCTTAGAACATGCTTAATTAAGGATCGAGCGGATGCAAAAGCTTTAACGACGCTATAAGTATCCTGAATTTCGACGGCCGATAATCTAAAACCCCTCATCGTTAAGAACTTGAACAGCAATGTTACCGAGGCAGTGAACACATGTATATAATGATTCCTGGAACAGCCAACCTCGGCGTAAATGTTGTTTGAAGCCTCACGCAAAGACGAAATCATGAGAAGACACTTAATTCTCTATTTCGTGAATTAATTAATGTGTTTAGTTTATATTTCAAGGTTATACTTTCAATGTTGTACATTTATTTTGTTGAATTTTGTTTTCTTACAATTAAAGAGTAATAACCTAACATATTGTTGAATGTTTATTTTGGAATTCCCGTTCTATAAATAGTGCTAAATCAGAACAGTAGAGAAAAGTAGATCTGGCTATAATTTTTTGATGCATGCATCAGAGAATTTTTTTCGACCAACCAGAAGCGCCTTTATCTCGTCAAACATAAACAAAAATATTAAATAACACCGATATCTATTCAAAGCTTGTAACTTGGGCACAGTCCATAAGTATACTAAATATAATTCTATTCCAAGACATTTTCGACTCCTAATTAGAGCTTGAGATGAACACAGGCATGAAGTTTCTATTTACGATTTAAAATACGACACTTGTTAAGTGAGCATGTTTTATTACGTATTATTTTAATTAAAAAATCATATAGTTTTAAAATCATTCACAACTTCCATGATTCTTAAACGTTTTTTAAATGAAGAATAAAAGTTCAATGTTAAAATCAATTTTGCGATAAAATAGTTTGTGCTTTTGAATATGCAATAATTATATAAATAGTAAAATCTAACTGAACAGACCAGATAAACAAAGGACGTACGTTGATTGTTTTTTAAATTTTGTTACATGTCCTTGTTATTGCGGCATTGTCGTAGACTAAGCTAGTCGGAAGAATTACACAATGCTATATCACAGATTTTTTTTACAACAAAAGAGAAAAATTATATCGTTGATGTTCAACAAGCAAAATGATATGATACAAGAATTAAAAAAAAATTCCGTGAAAAACATAGTGCACTCATGCTGATGCCAGATAAAATAAAAGAATCATTTGTTGTATGCTTAATGCATATACCTGTACAAATGTACATGTAAGATGAATGTACACAAAATCGTGATCAAAAGATTTAAGTATTTTCAATACTGGTTTAAATCTATGCATCAATAATGACATATGATTACCTTTTAAACACCGTCCTTCAATGGCTTCATAATCCTGTTTACACTGACATGTTTTCTTATCGCCGGATGCTTTACATTCCAGATTTCTTGAACACGGTAAATTGTCATCACATGATTCCTGATAGGTTCGTTCCGCTGAAATAAGAAAACACATGGAATTGGATGTATCATAGTACTACTAAGGGGCTGCATATTTTTTGTTTAAATTGTATCAATTGTATTTAAACAAAACCGGTAACTTGAATAACATTTTTATTAGTATATTCACGTTTTAAAGAAATTTAAAAAAATGATATTTACCTAAGCTGAGATAATTCTTTAAAAAAAATGCGCGTATATATGTTATATAACTTAATACTTATCAATCTTGAATAATACTCTCACAGTTTAGTTTGTTATATTATGTGATCGTACAAGAATAAATATAAAATTCTTTTAATATATATCCGAAAGAACTTACTAAACACCCCCATACCTACTTTTTTTGATTTTGAGAGTGACTGGACGATGCATTTGCATGCATGAATAAATAAAGCATTTCTGAAACTGCATTTTCATACAACCTTTAAAGTGGTATGCAATATCTTATTACGAAGTCCCAGGGACGGGCAACTTTACTTCGTTGTAGGCATAATTCGTTATATCTTTCAAGTTTACAACATGTAATAAAGTCACGGGGAATGAAAATCACTTCGCTGTAAGCGTCAATTCATTATAATAATGATTATTTTATGTAATATACAAATAATCAAACTTAATTGACGGAATATAGGGAAAAAACATTTAACGGTGCTTCATAGAATTGTACGAGTTAACACAAGCAGAATAAACTTGGTACTAATTGCCAAATATCCACAGGACTTAAAGGTAATTCTTGGTACAAGCTATCAAATTCCTCAACTTCCTCTTCCTTTTTCCCGCCAAAGAACAGCCGTTGTTGAAAACTACCTCTGAAAAAATTTGTAAGCATCATGCCACCCGTCCGCTTGAGACAGTCCAAACTGTCAAATAAACAGGTCCAGAGGCAGAGGACCTCACCGGCCAGGGGAAGAGGGAGGCGAAGGACTCAGACATTCGAACCTGATGAAGCAACAACGTCCTCAGACACCGTCAATGTGTCTGCTTCCATTATGTCCACACAAATAGAAGAGAGACAGCAACCACCACAGCAAGCCGGTGAGTCTTTTAACATCCCCTCAGTTATCGAGGAATCCGATTTTAATCTATTTAATATAAGTGATTACCAACCTGTTCAAACTATAACTACTTTTGACCCGCTTGGCGCCACATCCCCTCTAAAGTTAAGCAAAAAATTTGGGAGGGGAAATTCATCGATTTGGCACTCCTCCTCAAGTCCGCAATAGAACTCGCTAATGAAATTGAATCAAAAGGGGAACTGCAAATCAGGGAAGGTAAAATGTGCCTGGTAAAGCAAAAAACCAATTCTCTCCTCTCTATTGAAAAATGGACAACTGCTTTTATAATTTTTTCCAGCGTTATGCTGGAGAAATATCATACAAGAGCACAGGAACTGTTGAAATAGATGCGGGATATCCGCATTGCGGCATCTAAATCCTCTGGTTGGTACAAGTACGATGAACAATTTAGACTGAGGAAAGTGTCAGACCCCCACACCTCATGGGGTCAAATCAACACTGAATTCTGGTTGCTGTTTGTCAGTAATGACAAGTCACCTTTCAATTCTGACCAGCCTCAAAATCCACACACCCCTCCCATCAAATATCAACATCGGCCAAATACACTAAGCAATAAGGACTACTGCAACTTGTACAACAGCGGTAAACAATGTCGTTTTTACCCAAATTGCAGGTTTAAACACAGCTGCAAGTATTGTGACGGAACCCATGCAGCAATCAACTGCGATTATTTTACACATCACTGTCCCACAACTCCAAACTAGCCTATAGTACAGCTTACAAAAAATATCACCTTTTCATTGATCTCTATAACCTCCCAGACATTTTGCCCATACCTACTGACACATTACTTAAATTCATTGCATACCTGTCAATTCAAAAATACTCGGCTAAGACAGTGGAACTCTATGTATGTGCCCTTTCATTCAATCATAAACTAAGCACAACACGACACTACTAAGTCTTTTCTTATATCCAAAGCAACCAAAGGTCTTAAACCCAAGGGCAAGACAGTTGACACCGGAGGTCGACCCCCTCCTGAGAAATCTCTCCCAGCAGTCTGTTCCTCACAATACCAGGCCACGCTATCAATTGTATTAGATTTGGGAGGGGCTGTATTTCACACTGAAACAATTTAGCAAAGTTTTACGCAATTATTTAGACACCACGGCACACACCTGTGACGAACAGGGAATGAATAGTACCTCAAAAACTTGGAGGGGGGCTTGTTCACATTTTAATTTTTTATCCAACACGGCAAGGGAATTCTCCTAAGACAATTTTGGTTTAACAACGCATCTCATGAAGGGGGGGTGTAATTGTTTCTTTTCTGGTTTGTGTGTGTGTGGGTAATGGAGAACATTATATCAATGTTCGTGGCGGGTCCTGGGGGACCTAATGGGAGGTCTTCTCGGGACATGTCTGGCCTGTGTGTTTTCCCCCATCTGTCAATTAGGCGGAGGGCCGGTGTATATGTGTTGGGATATTGGCATCCCATGTGCTAATGATTGGGGTTCACAAGTAGTACGCCATACTTGGGACCCCCTCCACCTCCTAACAAAGGGGGGGGGGGGAGGCTCACCGGGTGTACTCAAGGTTAGCAAGTACGAGTATATACCAGGGAGCAATCACCGGAAAACAGGGTAAACAGTCATGTCTCGAGTCATCCCCGTCCACGTGTCATTTATCAAGCATGGGACATCTCTGGCACTTGTGATCAACACGAGCCCCCCGTCTTGCCCGTTATGCACCTTTTGCGTGTTGGTATTTCGGTGGACCCCCAGACCTTCCATAGCAGAGCGAGAACAGTGTGGCCTTTCTCCAACACCCATGGACTTTGTGGTTAACATGTTTGTGCTTTTGTCATATAGACATTGTCATTTATTTGTAGATTGATTCTGTGCTGGCAGATAATAAATTGTGAACTGTTGCCTAGCTTGTTCTGTATTCAATAATAGCAAACTAGCTAAGCTGTGGGAGCGCGTTCTTATGAACGCTAACGGAACTCCATAAATAGCATGATTGCAGTTAGTCATGCAAAATATCATGGGTATTCTGTATCATGACTGTTCAATTAAGCGTGTTCGCTATAACTGTGTTTTACTGTATATTCACCTTGCTGATATTGCGAAATTGATGTTAGAAGATCACCCTTTTTCTTACAAACAGTATTATTTGTTCAAATTCATATTAGATACTTAAAACTCCCTTCCTGACGTTATTATAGGTTTACACTGTACATTAAGCAATTGTTCTTACAAATACAGAATTCCTCGTTATCACCCATCGCGGATCTACAAACTTCTTTTCCCACGTTGCAGCCCTGTACACATGTTGTTCCGTTTACGTCTGAAAATATTAGTAATCAAAAGCAACAAACCTGTATTAATTATTTACAGGACATTTATAAGTTAGAGTAAAGAAAATTGGTTATTTATCAAACATTTTTGACGTTTACCGAGTATTTAGAGCACGGTCACAATCAATTTACACAAAAAGTTTTCAGTATATCATTCACAATGTTTCACTAAGTTATACCCAATACTCAACAAAAATTTGAATGGCAATAATCGAGATGTATAGCCAGTAATTCAAAAATCGTGTTATTTTTTGCACACATTGATCAACTTTACTGATAAAATTCCTTAGATCAAATCGTGACCATTGCTTTCTAATTCATTAAAAGCTAACATTGCAAAAAAAATGTTTGGAAAGATACATATAAAAACAAAATTTAAGTTATTTCGATTCCTGTTCAGTTAATTGCTTATTGTGTTGAAAAGAATATACTCCTTTCGATTTGCGCATATTAATGAACACTAAATAATTATTAATAAACACTACATAAATATGTCAAGTAACAATTTTATAATTACCTGTTGGTCCTTCACATATTAGGAGAATTTCAACTTTTTGTAAAGATGTTTAATTACATGTCCTGATTTTAGTATCAAAACTGTATTTGGCACCAAAAGCGAAGTACTTAGTTTCCGTTTTTGTCAACATTGATTTGAATGAATTATCAATTACGTTGGTAAGGAAAACTAGACATGACTCTTTTTTGACTGAATGATCTGGAATATAAAAACTAACTTTTAAAATCGAAAAGAAGAGAGCAACTGTTCTATACAATGATTTCTCACATATGTTAAATCTTACATTTTGGAATGATGTCTTGTAAATTTGATGGAAGAAATCCGCAACTTTGCTCACTTTTAATAAACGATACAAAATCTTGGTAATGGAATTTTCTGGAAGTAAATTATAAACACGTTAAAATCATTATAAACATGATAATCATTCATATCACAATAACAAAACATACATTGTACGATACAAATATGATTATACGTATCGTATCACTTAACTTAAAATATCGCAGAATCGTTCCTCAAAGAGTACTTTATATAATCGATTACCCGACAAAAAATAGGGACTGAGTAAATGATGTCTGTATCAAATATAGAATGAGAATTCTGACAGCGACAGGAACTATAATAAAACAAATCATGAATAATATACCAAAAAAATACACTGAAGATAAACGATTAAATCATTAAAATGAATATTTACTTCATTCTTATGCAAACAGTTGGTCCTACCTTTAAGAATTATAGCTCGTGTTGTTCCCATTGTTTAAAAATGATTTTGGAAAATGCATAGATAGATCTCTATTACATTGTTGGAAATTATGTCAAATATAAAGTATAAAGTATATATATACTTCCTTGACTCACTTTCGAGTGTTATTTTGTGTCTGGAACTTAATTTTTTAATTGCTAAATCCAAAAAAAAAAATGAAATGCGGAAACATGTTTTCTTGGAATCTTTTGCGTCAATTGAATTAGAGAAATACATTTTAACTTTCATTTTTTAAATATTTTCTTTAAATATTTTCTTAAATGCACAGAAACAACTTTACCATTTGACATAATTGTTCTTTCTTCAAGATGGTCTGTCCTTAAAGATAAAAGATATGTTACTTAGACATGTAGATTCGTCATAAAGACAACAAGGAATTTAATTATTCTAGCTAGTTGATGTAGCTTTCATATTTATTAAAAGTAGTTACAGAAAGAAAGAGATGGTCGCTGATGATTTTCTTACTATTTGATAACGTTTTGCCTTTTTGTAACAAATAATTATCTAAATTAATAATTATCAAGTCTTACTTGTACATATTTGAAAGTTAGCAGTGACATGTTAAAATGTAAGCATATACATGTAACCTGTACCGGGGGAACAGAACAACAAGCCACCCACCCATACCCGTGTAAGAGTGAAATAATTGATATAGTAATACGGTATTTACATTTGACATCGCACTTGAATCTTTAAACATAGAACGACTCCGTGAGTTTAAGATAAGTGAAACACGTGAAACTTCTCGATATACTCATCACTCTTGAAAATTAATAGCTTTTTTTCTATGCAAAGTCAGTTATTAATGCAACCGCAAATTAACAATTGCGATTAGCTGGTAATCTATAAACTTCTAAACACTGTGCTGAAAATAATTATTATGCATGCACTACTAAGCAAAAATCTAGAAAATTATAATTAAACGGTCTTTTAAGATATAAATAACGAATCAAACATGTACATATTTTGTTTATTTCATTGAGATTATGTATATTAGTAAATCTCAATACATCAAGAAAAATGACCATTTTGAGTAGAAGCCTTTCAGCGTGTATTTGACATAACCTGATTTTCTGCGTCAGTATTTCACACGGTGGTTATTCCCAGGTAGTGTACACATCAAATTATGTTGCCTATCCCCTCTTCCGAAAATGTTTTTACAAAAGCACAGAATATAGAAAGATTATCGGTATCAGCACTGGCGTTAATCGTATTATGTTCAAAGGCCAAACACATTTGAAAAGCATCAAATATCATTGATGTCAGAATTACTAGCTCACCTAAGCCATTGGCTTAAGTAAGCTTCACTGATCAAAATTTGTCCGTTGTCTGTCGTCGTCTTCGTCGTTGTCGTAACCTTTCACTTTACATTTTCTTTTCCATTACCGCTGGGCTAATTTCAACCAAACTTGGCACAAAGCATGCTTAAAGAAAGTGCTCTGAAGTTTGTTCAACAAAAGGGCCAGATCCCCTTAAAAGGGGAGATAAATAAAAGTTATTGAAATTTTGTCAGTATTTATCAAAAATCTTCTTCTCAAAAGCCAATTTCCCATAAAACCGGTAATGTGTGAGGAAGTGTAGATTCAAGGTTGTTTAAATCATGATCCCTGGGGGTAGAGTTGGCAACTAAAAGGTGGTTGTGGTGGATTTTTTCCTTTTGAATAAATAGAGAAAATCTTTTAAAAATCTTATTCTCAAAACTGAAACATCAAAAGGAGTTCAATGTTTAACTTAAGAAACTGTGTAGAATATTTTGAAAAGCTTTATAAACAAGATATACGCTAATAAGTTGTCAAGCGATTTTGTATTTGA
This sequence comes from Magallana hongkongensis, assembly GCA_016163765.1. Classification (NCBI taxonomy): domain Eukaryota; kingdom Metazoa; phylum Mollusca; class Bivalvia; order Ostreida; family Ostreidae; genus Magallana; species Magallana hongkongensis. The sequence continues at coordinate 17,652,754 of WFKH01003881.1, read as the reverse complement.
TACTTCATGAATAAAGAAGGTCTAAAGCTTTTCTGATCAGTTCTGGCTATTGTTGCTCAGGTGATTGATGTGGCCCATTGTTTATTGCGGCAATTTATAAGGAGATATTAAAACTTACAGGAAAAAGGGTCTAAATTATAATCAAAATCAATTATAAAGATGATAACGATAATAACTCAAAATAAGCAAGCAGAGTCTACTACATAAATACTTATACACATGTATATCTATAATAGATTACAACAAATATGTATCATTTAAAAAAAACGAGAGTAACTGAATGAAAACGTTTTTGTTTTTGTTTCTTATGAGCAGTCTGAGACAGTGTAGGATATAATAGGGATGAAAATATGGGATGAAAGTCGAACACAGAGCATTACATAGATCGTACATGGGATGTGTACAGGGGAAGAGAGGTTGTACTGGGGATTTGTAACGGAGGTGACAGGGAATAAACAGAAGGAGATACTGTATATAGGGAAATATTCACCCCCGTTTTACTTTCGCCAATTTCGCCCTCGTTGTCAACGGGCGATTTTAAGACCGAGCGAATTACGATGTTTCAAACTGTCTCTCTTAAAACACATCTATGTCTGGGCGAATTCAAGACGGGGCGAAACTGTTTGCAAGTGTAGAAGGGCGAAAATTACACGGGACGAAAATAACCCTGCATACAGTAGTAAAAATACATAGGTTGACATTAGAATATAGGGGATGTTCCTCCGGACAGGATGTTCGTATTTATTGGTGGAGTTTTTATGACATTTTCTTAAATTTGCCCTTTTATGTAGTAAGATGCATTACAGGTGTTGGGCCATCCACAATTTTCATGAATCTATCCAGCATGCACCCTGAAAAAGAATTTCAAAATCTGAATAATTAAATGGATTTGCATTCATTCTATATTGATATTTAAAACCCCATCTCTTATTCTGATATCGTTTTTGTCATCATGACATACCAGATTTTTATTGCTACCATTTGTGAGGAATTTGAAAAATCAATTTTTAATGTGTTACATTTGGTTGTGCTTTCTCTTTGACCTTTTTTGCAGAAAGCCACTTCCGCTAAATCAAATACATAGCTAATTAAATATGTATTAGAGTTAGCAAGTTCAGAAATAAGGAAATAAAATCCACGCTAACTTTAAAAAAAAAATCATTTTCCGCCAAATGTTGTACACACTAAATATAATACGTTTACATAAGTAGCCTAACAAACATTAAAGAGGGTGAGACCTGTTATCATTTAATTATAATATTTTTCGCAGAAATATAGAAATTCTCATATTTAAAATCGGGCTCCAAAATATATCTCATATTAACAAGCATTTAAATATTTTGCTGTCGTATACTTTGAAGAAAAAACGTGGCCAAAAAAAATCAATAACTGAATGGCTGTAAAAAAGACAATTTCAATTTTATAAAATCTACTATTTTCACAATTGAAGTGTCGATTAAAACCTTTGAGAAGTTTTTTTAATCAATCTTTTTATTCACAAATTTATTATTGCCTCTCTGTGTATGTTTGTCTCCATTTCAGTGTCAAAATTAAAACAAATATTGTGCACATCACAATACCGAAAATCAACACCATCGCTGCCGCAGATATTTGACTCTTTCCTTCTAAAATAAAAGAAATGTTATGAAATTAATATCTTGTTAACTTAAAGCGACAAAAACAAATTCCATCGATTATCAATTATTATGTTAGCGTGATATTTGCATAACTATTATTTACAGATAAATAATCATTATTGCTAATTATTTTAACAGTAACTTGACGCTATGATAAAGAAAAGCAAATAACCTTATGTAACTAAAAATTTATTTATTAAATGATTTGAAGACTTATCTATCAAAGAAAGTACATTTACACAATATACAACCTAACGCGGGAGAGTCGCCAAAAATGTTGGAGATTCAACGTTGCAGTACAAGGTACTAGGGTATTGATTTTCTCTGCTTTCAAATAATATAAACCGCATGATAAAGCTTATATAGAGCATAAAGTCAAACTCTGTGTTGGTCATTTATCCGATTTTTCTCTGCGTCTAGTAGTCTAAAACACTCCGAAATTATTTTTTGCAGAACTCACATTCTCGGCAGTCGAGTGGTCAAAATTGTTAGAAAACATAATCAAATTCGGCGTTTGTTTTTATCTTTTCTTTATCCCGCATCGGGATACCGCCAGTAAAAACTGTCGAATAAATAATAAACATCTAAGTTAATCTTAAGCACATACAATCGTAACAAAAAGGAAAAGTCAATTTAGGCATTTTTCCACAGTGAGTAATGGTCACGTAGGAAGAGTTCTGTTTTGTTTTGTTTTGTTTTTTTTTTGTGTTTTTTTTTTTTTTTTTGGGGGGGGGGTGTTTTTGTTTTTTTTTTTTTTTTTTTCCGTTTTTTTATGGGGGGGGGGTATTTTATATTACAACAGAAATATGTAAAACAAAAATGTAGTTTTAGAAGAAGCAATGCAAAACTACTTAATGACAGGTAGATGGTTTAATATTCCTAGAGATAATTACGTGCTTGATATTGGGATGAATTTCGTTACTTATTCAAATGTTCCGATGTATGTATATCAAATTCAAGGGTTCAAGGGCCGATTATTTACCTAATATATCATATTAAATTCAAATGTTTTAAAATCTAAAATTCTGTTAAATGTCACAATTTGTAAACTATTATACTATAATTAAAGATAGCTCGCTTGGTTAACGAGTAACAAATATCTACATGTATTATACCATCAACATGAATGTACCAATCGCATCTGTTATGCATTTTGTACATTTTGTAAATACGTGTTTTCTCTACACTCTTACTTCACTTATGTTAATACATTAATAAAGTTTATTTTCATAGAAAACATAACTGTCAAAATTCCAACTGAAGCTGTCACCTAAATTTATCCCGTCTCCGAAACGAAAAAAAATCAACTCTCCCATACGCTGGAGGCGCATCTCCCATACCTTTGGCGACTTTCTCGAGCTGGGGGTTGTATATGGTGATTAATGTGTTCCAAGTAGGTGAAATCGATTTGTTATCATAATAACCAACAACCTTAAATATTCATCAAGGAATAATTTCACTATAGATTATTTGAGGTATTATGACGTTTACTACATTACAAGACAGATCAAATATATCTATTTATTAATTCGAAAAACCGAGAATTGTATGAGATGAGACATTTCTGTTTTAATATATTTAGAGTAAAGCGTTTGGTGATTATATGATAACACAATTTTATTTATTATATTGTTTATTAATCATTATGTTATTATTATAGACAATGAAGGCAAATGTAAAATGTTGATATATGTTTTATTTTGTTGGCGAACGTGGCCACGGCCTTAGGACTGCCGAATAAAACAATGGCTAGTCCTATCTTTAAAACATTACACATTACATTATGCATTACATTATTCATTACATTATGCATTACATTAT
>WFKH01003881.1:17611159-17630715 GCA_016163765.1 Magallana hongkongensis | reverse complement strand
ACATACAAGAAATTAACGCGCCCTTGTTTAAAGCTATAGACGCTATATTTGCGTCAGTTTTGAATGACGGTGAAATTGCATGTTGTTTATTTACTTATTAAAGTTACCTTTATTCTGTAAATTACAATGCTGGGTTTCATCTCTTTAGAAATATAAATTTTTTTAATTGTTTATTTTCCTGCCAGGAAAGTAATGAATGCCTTTTCATAAATATTGATAAAGGAAGAGCGAAACCTTAATGATGCTTCATGCTTACTTTGGTTGGAATTGGTTCTTAATAAGGAAGTGATATATTAAATGTTGAATGGAGAGACATGAATTCAGAAGGACAATGAAAGACACGTTAACTTTATATATTTACATCTACCACGTATTATTTCCTTTATTTCTTACGGAAACTGAAAGTTAATTCATAGCTCTATAGAAACAGCCAGACTGAAATCTACACGCCCCGTTTATCGATTGGTCGAAATCTACAGCGGCTGAAACTGACAAGAAACTGACAGGACTGAAATTGACACGCCCTGTTTATCGATTGGTCGAAGCCTACAGCGACCTAAGAGAAATCACGGACTGCACGAAATAATCATGATGATGTCAGACTCAAAGTCTCACAGGAGACGATTTGGCTGTTTCTTTTAGCTAACCTACTTATGTACATTAACAGTAATTTAGTGAATTTTACTAACTTTTCATAATCAATTTATTAGTTAGTTAAAAGAAAGATGTTAATATAAACAATAAAATGCTTTCTTTGATGATTACTGCGGGTTATGAAGGTAGCGATCATTGTAGAAAAAAATAACGCGGGTTATGTATTTTTTCTGCAATGTCGCTACCTTCATATCCCGAATGAATCACCAAAGAAAGCATTTTATTGCTTAAATGAGTTATTACCTCGACTGAGTTTATAACCCTACTACTATACTATCTGAAGAAAAGCAATTACTCTTTACTATATAAATTGAAGAAAATGTCACTGAAAAAAAAATTACTAGTTTTATAACGTTTACATTGCTTGATAAAAACTAATAATGATATAAATCTGGGTTATATTATACTATATTATTGTTACATGCAGCGATGGTATAGATTAGTTGTGCTTAATATTCAAGTTTATCTAAATAAATAATAATATACGTATGCTTATTCGAAAAATTCCCATGAGAAAAAGTATTCATATACCACCTGTTTATTATTGATATATTAAGGAAGATGATAACAATATATTAAAACGATAAACGTATCATATAACCAATACGTTGTTCTTAAGACTGCCAGAATATTAAAAATGTATATCACACGAATTGAATATTGCATCAAATTACTTTTTTGTAAGTATTGAAGGCAGATTTTGAATTTGTCATTGGTGATAAAATTAATTGAAAGTTGAATAGTTTATGGATATTTCTTTTAATAGGTTTTTTAATACACTGCAGATTAAATTCGTCTGAAGATATTGGTTATGTACATGATGCAGGTCTTATACCCAACAGCTTTATACTATGTAGGGTAAGTTTGTTTTCTTATAAGCAATATTCTGTATGTTTTTTAGTTAAAACTGGTTCTTTTGGACTTGCTTAGTATTTGAAATATAATTTTAAGTTTCATTTGATTTAGGAAATACAGTTATCAAGACGTCGTTTCATTCTTATCAAGTAAAGATTTTTGCCACTTTCATCTTTGGAACCTCTCATTAATCATAGATATAATTAAGCAAAACAAAAAACAATCTTCCAAAAATGATAACAAGCAAATGATTTTCAGACCATTCCAAGTCTGAGTTTTGAAAGATTTATACAAACCTGATAGATGATGGTTCAGCTAAATCCAAAATCGCAAAAATGGAATTCAAATACTTTGCCATTGACATAAAAAAGTATTTTGAACAAAATTTATCTACATGTAATTCCAAAGAACAGTTGCAACTGGTGGTGGTAACCCTGAATTGTGAAGGAATGATTGGTAGTTTTTTTTTAAATCATTTAAAATTGAAATAAGGAATATTAAGGTTTTATTTAACAATTGAAGGTTGAAAGCACACATTTTATATTTAAAAACACAACTCTATTTAGAAAAAAAATAATTGCAATATATATATTTAGATTTCAAAATGTTATGGACGTCAAACTTGCAGATGAAGCTCCTATGATACCACTTTTTTTCTTAAACCAAATATCGTATATCTTAATTCCAAGTTTTTTTTTCCAATGTTGAATGCTTCTCTAAGATAATTGAATTTGCTCGAAGATATAAATTATTGCATAGTTATATTTTTAACGTTGGGTTAAATATTTGATATCTTTTACAAAAAATATTATTCTTGAACGAATCTTTCCTGAAAGCAAAGCTTATACTAAACGAACCTTGCATAAGGAATCAGCAATGTCCTGGAACAGTAAATGCCAGCACAACCTGTTACCGTTTTTCTGTACATGCGAAGATATTGAGTTATCAACATGTAACTACAACTGATGTTACTATATTGTTGTGTAAAACACATCAAAGTAAAAGTATCGTTTGCCATTTATCAGTATTAATCACTATTAATCCAAACATCATAAGAAAGTTTTTTTTTTGAAATCAATTTAGCATTTGAAGAATAAGAAGAGCAAGTATTCAAAATTCATGTATTGATTTGAACATTTATTATTATACGTATATGCAATACAAGTTCTGTTCTAAAACTTGAACCGCTGTTTTCCTAGAGGTATGTATCAAATTTTATTGATTTTTATTGCAGCAAATAACGGGGAAATATTAACGGAGGCAAAGGCTTGCAGCTGTGTAAAAGGTATGTTCGGTCAAGAAATTATCCCAATAGAGTCAATAGTGTTGCAAATTAGAGTGATGAAACATTAATTAATGAATGTAATTGATGATAAAAATTTCCTCCTTACTCTATTTCACAAAATACGAAATGGAGGAAGCGGGAAAATTAATGAAGAACCCTTCAACTGCAATTTCAAAAAACTACTCACAACTCAAATTGCAGCACGTATCTGTGGAAAACAAAAATAAACGACAAGTAGACAAGCTATTTGATTGAAACTCAATCAAAGATCAAATGTCTTTTCTAATAAGTAAACATTCGGTGTATCATTTCAATGCTGAATGATGATAAAATTTCAACGCCTTACTCCCATCTTCCACACTACTGTCATTAAAGCCAATCATCGCCTGTTTTTGGCAAGAAAAGGTACTGAAGTAATCTACCCAAATGGTTACCTTCTCAATTTGATCAATGTTATGGTTGTCGTTTACTTCATAATGCCAGGATGAAAAATCGTAAAGTAAGCATTAAAAAACCACAAAATAATTTGTAAAGGAGCATAACTCCTAAAAAATGATGAAATAAATCTGCAAATATGCACGTCTATATTTTGATTTAAATGGTAATAAAATTACAATTTTAAAAGTGCCAAAATTAGCAGAAAAAAGGAATCAAACTTTTCATGTAATATGCACATCTACACATTGTGTCCTAAAAACCTACAAAGTTTTACGAAAATATTTGCATTAGTTTAAGGGAAGTTGCGCTGAAAAACTGTCAATAGCTATATTCAAATGCAATATATGGCCAAAAGTCTAAATATAAAAGAGCCGCAGCTCAATGAGAATTGTCTGGTAAAATGCACTTCTACAAATTCTGTCCTAAATATCTACAACGTTTTTCGAAATTCTGTGAAGCAGTTTAAGAGGAAATGCACTGACCATTAAACCCTTAAAAATCAGGACTGACTAACTGACTGACTTTCCGACTGACTGACTGACTAATGGACAAGTCAAAACATTGTACTTTTGTTGTATGGAAATAAAGGAAGTACATGTAGTTATTTTATAGTAATTTGTTTCATTAACATTCAGATGTAAGAAATAGGGGCGAATCGTGTAGGACTATCATATTGTGCAACGAAACGCATGGCAATTCAATTATAAACAACCAGTCCTGCATTTGTATGGCAACGAAAACTGTATAATTCAAAAGGAATGCCCATCTGGTAAGCCCAAATATCTCACCTTTTACATGAGGAAATCAAACTACCAACCATTTCACTATTTACATATTTGTGTGTATCATCATAACTAGCTATTACCAATAAAATGCAGAATGAAATAACATAATTATTTATAAACTAAATAAACAAATACTTTTTTTTCTAACATAAAATAACCAAACGCATAAATCTCATAAAGTTCTTGATTTTTCAAAATAATAAATACATACATTTGATCTATCTTGTAATGTAGTAAACGTCATAATACCTCGGATAATCTAAGTTGAATCAGTCCGTTATGAATATTTGAGGATGTTGCTCATTTTGATATCATAATGATTTCAAATATTTAGAACACATTAGTAACCGTATAAAACCCCAGACGCGAAGAAGTCACCAGAAGTAATGGTGGTGTGCCTCTAGCGTATGAGGGGTGATATTCTTCGCTTCAGAGACGGGATAATTTAATCGTAGGTATTTTGACAGTTTCCTGTTCCTTTTGTTTTCTATGACAATAAACTTTATCAATATATTTTCAAAACTGAAGTAACAGAGTAAGAAAATATATAATAGACGAAAGCTATTGGTACATGCATGGTGAAGGGAAAATTGTTTCAGGTTAACCAAGAGAGATAACTCTCTCATTTATAGTATTTATTAATTTACAAATTGTGACATTGAAAGAGTTTCAAATATTTGGATTTTATATGAAATATTTGGTAAATACTTAGCACCTAAATTTGAGATACATACACAGTGTACATCAGTACATTTCAATAAGTGATGAAATTCATCCCCAATATCAAACACATAATTATCTACAGGAATATTAAAGGGACATGGTCACAATTTTGATCAAAAGTTATTTTTCCGGTTTTATTGTTTACAATGCTTCAGTAATGCATTTCAAATAGTTAATAAATTTGAGAGTAAATGGTCGATTTATAAGCGAAATACAGTTTTTTTGTTTTTCTTTACATTTTTCAAATTCCAGGTTTACACCTAAAATGAATGTAACAAACGCTAGGAACTGTTTATTTATGTTAAAAAAGAATGAGAATATAGAAAAATCCGCTTGAAAAAGAACTTTTACAGGTATATTGAACCAAAGTAAACAAAAACAAGGCACGAGCCCTGTTTACAAAACAAAACATTGTAAGCTCTGTATCTTGCTTATATCTCTTCGACTGACTTTTAAATTTTTGTTGATTATTAGAAATGCATAACTCAAACATTATAAACAATGAGATCTGCCAAATAAAGTTTCGGAGTGTTTCAGACTACTAGACGCAAAGAGAATTGATGACCAACACAAAGTTTGATTTTGTGCTCTTTATAAGGTCTATCATGCGGTTTGTATATTTTACACCCTTTTACTAAATACTCCGAAGTTGAATCTTTCAAAACTTTTTCGTAATGTAGTACCTATGATAAATATTTTTTTTTTCAGATAAAAGATGCGTTTGCTCATTTGTATCATAGCGTCAAGAAACAGTTAAGATAATCAGCAATTATGACTATTAATCTCTGACTAATAATTAGCGCAAATGATACGCTTACACTATAATTGATCATCAATGATTTTGTTGTTGTTATTATATGTCAATCAAATATTGAATTTAAAATAGTCTTTTTTGTTTTAGAAGGAAAGAATAAAATATCTGTGGTTGCAATGGTATTGATATTCTGCATGGTTACATGCTCAATATTTGTTTTAATTTTGGCAGTAAAATCAACAAGAACAATATACCCACAGAGGTTAATTACAGATATATATATATATATATACACACACACAACATGACATAGTATTCCAAAATATCTTATTTGACTTAAGTTTTATAAGATACATTTATATATTATATCTCTTTATTTTAATTTAATTTACTTCTCTTTCAGAATCATTACACATCTGAAAGATACAATTTTATACATGTTGTAAAACTCCTCTTCCAATTTGATGTCTTACCATAGAACCACTGAGATACAATGTATATGTCTTTAGTGGTTTAGCCAATGCTAGTTGGTCTTAAAATTCTGTTCAAAAATACGTCTCGCCTTCTTAAAATATTGTCTTAAATACAATGTACAATAATATCTAGTATTTTTGAAAACTGACTTTAATTGTGAAATCAGTAAGTTGTTAAATTGAAGTCAACTTATTTACAGACATTCAGTGATTGAGTTCTTAACCATCTTTGACATCTTCATTTTTCAATATATACGAAAACAATATCTTCAAAAGTTTGTTCATTTAGGTTATAATCTTTTCCTAAATATGAGACATTTTTAATATCAAGATTTATTAAGAGAAGAACATCCAAACGTACAAACTCTAATAATTTTAAAAAAGAAAATCATGTGTAAATTAAAATATTACAGTTTGTCAGATGTTGTGTTTCCATATTTGTTGCTATGTTTTAAAAACAGTTGATTCTATAGTCTTTTTCTATATTATTTTATTAAATGGCAGTTCATAATATCACTCAGGTTTTTTTTTTATCTCAGGTACTTGTATCTTTCATTTTAAATATACAAATAAGCAAGATGTTTTTATATTTTTCTACCATAAGAAGTAAATCCTTTAGATAACTGGGAAAAGGACAGTGTCAAAAGTTGTTCGGGCGATATATAGTATAACTTAATTTTCATTAATACAGCATTTTTTCAAACAAATCTTAAAACCCTTCATACGTACATGATAAACAGTGACTGGATGTACCATTTGGGACAACATTTTAAATAATATGATAGACACCTCAACCTGTTTAATGTTTGTAATATTGTATTGTCCGTATTCTTCACAAATGGTGGCAATAAAACACAAACGATATAGGAATCAGTGAATTTTAATGTGGAATCAATTTAATTATTCAGATTTTGGACTTTTTTTCAGAGACATGAATAGATTTACGGAACTTTTTGATGACCAAGCTAAAAACGCCTATATTGAAATAACCACGTAAAAGAGAAGGCTTCAGAAAATGTCACCAATTTCCACCTCTGGATACGGAAACTCCTGTCCGTATAAACATCCGTCATCCTTTGTGTTGTTACCATCTCCTTATGTTCATTCTATGTCACCTCTGTTACATATCCCCAGTACAACCTGTCTTCCTCTGTACACATCCCCTGTCTACCTTTGTACGATCCATGTACTCCCCTGTATTCAATTTTTATTTATGTACCCCTGTTACCTCCAACATGGTCTCTGATTGCTAATGAAGTTCAAACAAGTTATAGTTTACAATTATTTTTCGAGGTTGTCGTTTTAAATGATACGCATTTATTGTTTCTAGGCTTTCTAGGTTTCTGTTGCTTATTTAAAGTTGATATTTTCGTTATCATCTTAACAATTGTTTTGAATCTAAAGAGAAATACCCTTCTTTCTCTCAGTTTTTTTTATATCACTCTAATGCCGTAAAAAACAATTCGGACATAAATGTTGCTTTTTAAATTTTCTTGTCCTATAAAGAAGGTAATATTAGCACCAGTGCTGATACCGAAAGTCTTTCTACATGCCCTACTTATATTAAAATTTTTTTTTTTCGAAGTTAGTGGATCGGCAACATACTCTGATGTGTACACTACCTGGAAATAACCACTACATGTGTGTGAATACATGTAAATAATGGAGAAAATTACGTTATCGCAAGCACACGCTGAAAAAACTTTTACTCGAAATGATCATTTTGCTTGATGTAGTGAGATATTCTATCATACATCATCTCAATAAACTAAAAAAAGGTATATGTTTTGATGTTATGTCTGAAAATTTCCGCTTATTTATGTAACTTCCAAGATTTTTGCTTAACACTGCATAAATAATATATTGAGCACAATGTTTATAAGTTTGAAGATCGAAATTTAATCACAATTGCTGCTTTGTGGTTAAGTAACTGACTCAACATATAGGAAAATACCTATTATTTTCAAGAGTGATGAGATTAACGATGAGTTCCCACGTAATTCATCTATCCTGAACTCACGAGGTCGTACTATGTTTATCGATTCGAATGCGGTGTCCGATATCAATATCGTATGACTGCATCAATTATTTTACTCTTACACTAGGTCGAAACATGTCACATTAATGGTAAACTAACAACAAAACTTTATGATAAACGTGATGACTTCAATTTGTCTATCGTCAACTTTCCTAAGTTATTTAGCAATATACCCTTATTACCTGCATATGGTTGATTCAATACGCAATGGTATGCTCTACGTATGATCAATTTCTAAAACGAGGCAAGCTCTTGACAAACAAGTTGATAAAACAAGATTATCAGCAGTATCGATTGAAGTAATTATTTCATAATTTCTATGGTCGATACAACGACCTTGTCAGCAAATACAATATTCCGCTAGGTCGACTGCTGACGTTTTTTTTATACTTATTGTTAGGCAATCATTTTTCACCGAATTGTCTACGGATTTTTCCGTTTTACCGTGTCCGGTCAGCAAAGGATGCTCTCTCCTCCATGGCACCTGATCCTACCTCTAGTTTTTGTAGAGGTCCGTGTTTGGTCTGCTCCTGTTTTGTAATTTTTCTTTGGAATTTTGATTTTGAATACTGTTCGTTATCACCACATTTCATGTATATGTTTACATTGTAACATGTCACTGTTAACTTTGAAATATGAACTAGTGAGACTTGATAATCATTAATTTAGATAACTGGGTTGTTTTTTTTTTTGTTTTTTTTTTGGGGGGGGGGGGGTTGGGTTTTTTTCGAAAAAGGCAAAGCTTTATAAAATTGTAGGAAAATAATGAGCGACCATCACTGTTACAAAAGTAGAAAAGCTACATCAACAAAAATTCATCGTTGTCGAATGACGAATGACGCATCTAAAAGTCTAAGTAAAATATTATTTATATTTAAAGACATAAGATTATACAGAACAAACGCAAAAGTCAAATGTTAAAGATTGTTTTGCATTTTTGCATTACGTGGTCACAAAAACTATAAAACAAGATCACCATGGGCCACATCGCTCACCTGAGCAACAATAGCCATAATAAAATCAGCTTTATGTAGTCATAAGCAAAATATCTTAACAATGTAGTAAAATAGAGCCAGCATAAAAAGATTTTTATCCGAATATTCTGACGTTAATTATTAAACCATTTTAGTAACGTGATGTAACAGGATGATATCATAGTCATATCGCATATTAAGAATGTACAAATTTGAACCGCTCTCCCTGTTGGGACCCCATCCTACCCCCAGGGATCATGATTTGAACAACCTGAATCTACACTGCCTGAGAATGCTTCCATGCAAGTTACAAGTTACAATTTTCTAGCTCAATGACATTTGAAAAGAATATTTTTAAAATTTTCTGTTTATTTTCCTATGAAAAAATCGACCCTCCATGTAACCCAAACTTACCCCCGTGAATCATGATTTGAACAAACTAGAATCTTAACCAACTGAACATGCCTCCACGCAAGTTGTAGCTTGTCTGGCCAAATGGTTTTTGAGAAGGTGTTTGAAAATTACATCAAATATCTTTTTCAATGATTCCTAATTATGTCCCCTTGAAAGAGGGCATGACCCTTTATTTCAACACATTTGAGTCTCCTTCACTCAGTGCAGTTTGGTTAAAATTGTCCCAGTAGTTCTGGAAAATAAATAGACAAAGTAAAAATTTGAAAGACAGACAGACGGACGCCGGACAAAAAAAGTTATAAAATTATTATAGCTAACTTGAGCTTTCAGCTTATGTGAGCTAAAAGATGAAAGTTAAAATTTATTTTTCTAGTTCAATTCAAGCAACGAAGAAAAAGTGTTTCCGCATTTCATTTTTTAAAATAGATTTAGCAATTATAGAAATAAGTACCAGACACAAAATAACACTTGAAAGTGAGTCAGGGAAATCTCTATATTTGATATTATTTCTAACAATGAAAAGAAGATAGATCCATTATTTTTAAAATCTTTTTTTTAACAATGGAAACAACACAAGCTATAATACTAAAAGGTAGGGCCTTTTTGCTTCTTTTATGTAATAATTATCAACACGTTTAAATATTTTATTGGCGTTTTCTTTTTTGCATATTCAAAAGCATAAACTATTTTATCGCAAAACTGATTTTAACATTGAAGTCTAGCAAAGGTGGCCGAAGTTGACTGCATTCTAGGTAATAGAGGGCGTCAGGATGTTGATACACTGTTTGGCCTGCAAGTTGAATCAAAACCCGAACCGCTTCTGCATTTGATATAGGGGTGATTTAAAAAACACAAAATGCACTCATGCTTGTATTGACATACACTTTTGTTGCATTGACCTTTAAGGGGGATGGTTTGTGTCACAGACCCCTGAACAGACAGAGGACTGTACATATACAAAAGCCACAACTCTTGGTCAACAACAGCAAATGATTTATTTAGATTACATTAATATATTCTCTTTTCAAATGGAATTGTATGTCATAGTCTCTCCAGCCGAGAGCTTTTGCACGACTAGCCCCTAGTCTGATAGTATGCATATACTTGAGTAGAGCTGTGCTGCATTCGCGGTGTGCTAGGACATATATTGAGGCATACACCAAAAATGCATCAGTCCATACCTGAATATCTGTAATAACCTTGGGTTTGTATTTGGGTGACAAGGTAATGTTGCCACCTTGCATAGAGAAGTATTTTGTATCGTCATTGGGATCAGATTCATTAGTACGATGGACTAAAAGCCCCAAGTTGACATACTCGCCGTTAGCTATTTTTAGCTTAAGATTATTGGAAACATTGTGCCCAAGGTCATTATGGTAACATTGAACATGAGACATTTGATTGTTTCTTATGGCTAGTGTAGGTTGAATGTCAGTACCTGGATACTCTGCGGATGTATCCTGGGTCATCTCATTCTGGGGAAGTGGGGTATCTGCCCTACTAGACATGGCGGCAATCACTGCCCGGGTCACCTCGGCCAGCTGGTCCCTGTTCAGCGCTGCTGGTTGATTTTGATGAGTTGACATGGCTTCCCAAGATGGGGGATTTAAGTTGGGTAAGGTGGATAAATCGACCAGTTTCACACTATGCCGGGGACCATCAGAGCTGTCTGTGGCGACGCGCATCCGGTCGCGCGGCTTTGCACGTGGTGCAGGTGGGGCATTTCGACTTTTTCTCTTTGGCATAGTTTACTCATAAAAAATAAAAAGAACAAATCAAAACATATATATTTTGTAAGATAAAACAAAATAATAGTCGGATGTTTTTGAAAACACGTGCACAATCGAGCAATTGCTACATGTGATGCTATTCACTGTAATTACTAGTTATATAGAATGTAGAAAATTGGCATATTTACCAGTATTTTTATATAGAATTTACGATAAAAATAGATTACATAAAAAGGTTTTGAAATTCAAATAAAGTTATACACTTTTTTGACTATTAATGATAAAAAGATGAAGAAAACTTATAACAAAAGATAAGATGCATTACAATTCTAATAACATTTTTAATGGTTAGCATGTTAAGCTTTTTTTTACCGTGCTCAACTTGTTCATTATGAGTTACTAGTGTGGCTATCTTCTGAGTTGATGCTAACCACCGACTCCTGAAACAAAATGCCAATTAAAATATGCAGTAAATGCGTTTGAATGATGTGTGCAATGGCTGTCTTTTTTTTGCAAATTTATGTAACATGTAACAACTCAAATGCAATCAAATCCAGAGCATTAGAAAATTTAACAAAAAAGGAAACAAGTGCAACATCATTTGCATATATTATATATATGAGTGTAAAGAAGGTAATTATTACATGGCCAGGGATCAATTTGGTCAAATCTAGAGTCGGAAGAAATATTAAGTATGTGCAAAGCGTTTTTTTTTTTTTTTAATACAAGGAATAACAACGGACTATGATACTATTGTAGATAACAATTGGTGACATACATGCAAAGTTGATCATGCATAAACAGTTTATAGTTTTTCAGTACGCGCTCAGAACAAATGTCATGCAGATTTGTGGTATTTTTTGTACAGTTCTCTGTTGTTGGAATATTGACCATGCTTCGGATACAACAATATTCGAATATTACTTCGTAGGGTAGACATGTTTTTGCTAGGCATTCATTTGCTCTTTTTTCCCAATCATATATCAATTTTACTTAATGTTTTCTTCAATTGTTTTGGTGCAATTTGATTTTGATGTGTGTTTTTTTTCTCTCTCCTTAAAAAAACCCCTTTAACAGAAAAAAAATCCCCTCTTGTAAGCTTTCATTACGTCTTAAATGTATTGTATTTTAAAAGATTCGAGAATTGACAATGAGTCGGTGTTGAAAATTATAATTCCGATCAGTTACATATGGTAAATATATACTTCGGCTAATTTTCATGGATTAAAAATTGACAAATTAAGTTGAAAATGTATTATCTTATGTCGTTATAAAACGTAAAGAGCTTACATTAGAAATAGCAACTCACCAAAAATGCACAGATTTGCAAAAAAAAATGCATTAGGCGCCATTAAAAGGACAGTGCATGGGAACATCTGATAATGATCACTCATGACTGTATATAATTTCCAGCTGTTTAAACTTGAGGATGTCCTGTTTAAATGCTTTATACCAAGTACAATCATGAGGATCAAAGTGGATATTTATGAAATAGATTTATCTTAACGCACTTATAAAACAGGTCTAAAGCAGGATAGGAAAAAGTGAAATTTACAATTCAAAGTTGTCCTGGTATATATGTTCATGGTTATCGCCTATATGATTTTTTTTCGTTTTAATGAAACTTGGAAATAAGTAGAATGTTAACAAACAAATGTATAAAGTGCATGAAAATGAAGATTGTTTTGAACACTATTCGTCATAAAACATAGAAGTTTTTTATTTATTGGCATAATAACACTGTGTGAAAATTGAACTTTGGACAGGAAATGTGACGCATGTTAATAATTTATATTTATGAATCTCTTCCGTCTTCGACGTTCATAGTGTCATTGTCTAGAATCGACCTTATAAACATCTAGTATTAATGTAGAAGTGTAAATTTCAGCCCCTAGTTTTATTTTGTGACTTTTAAAAAATTTCAATTTTTAAAACATTAAATTTATTTTTCATATCTATTTCATATTTAAAGAATTAAATATATTCGATAATTTAAATTTTTATGGCCTTGATTTCTAAGCATGAACTTTTTTGGTACTTGCTTATGTGTACAATTAGTCATTCGATGAAACATTTAAAGTAATGCCGTTACATTTTTGTACAACCACTATTAAAAATTGCTGCTTCATTGTTTCGGTCTTGCTTCAGAGGACCATTTACGCCATTGTGCTAATATTTCAGTGTATCATATAAAGACCATTTTGCATTTTTTAATTTTTTTTTATTAATCTCACTCGATGTTTAAGATAACACGACCTTTATGATATGAAATTAGTAGTATTATTATTAAGTAGACAATGAATGAAAGCATGTAGCCACGAATTTACGAATTATCAAATAAATGAGCACCCCTTTTTATTTACAGTCTTATTCAAAATAATTTACATGTATCTTTATTTTATTTCACGTAAAATTTGTTCTCATTTTATATGACCCTCAAAGATTACAACATAACGTTATGACTATGATTTAAAATCTTTTCAACTTAAATGCCTTCTATAATTCTATGTTTATGTCACTATCTAACCCCCCCCCCCCCCCCCCCATTCCAATTACGGACCTTCGTCTTATTTTATAGGTCATGGTAAAAATGCCTAAATTATCCTTTAAAAGCATGATGCATCAAGAGATGTAAACCTTTTGTTTTATGAAATAAAGTCAAAGATTTTTAATTTCTGTTTTTATGATAAACTCAGAACACAGTTTAATTTGGACCCCATCCAGACCCCCGTATATCATAATGCAAACAAGTTTGTTTTACTTTATGTTTAAAATTCTAACGTAAATGATTTAATATCAATGGTTGTTTTATTATTAAGAAAAGTTTTTTAATCACTGCACCCTATTTTCATTTTAAATCTATGACGGGGTCATGCTTCATGCTAACTTTGGTTGAAATTGGTTCATAATGTTAAATGTTGGACGGAGAGATACACATTCAGACGGACTTATGCCGGACAAAATTTACAATAACCTAAGATGAACTTTCATCTTAATTGAGCTTAAAATCCCTTTCACATGTTTGATAATAACAGATTATGATAGCAATATGTCTTTGATATTATTACATTATTGTTGCCTGCTAAACTATGCGACAATTTAATAATCTGTACTTAATTTTCAAAAGAGTGTTTGATAATCTGATATGTTCTTTTTCGAAAATTTCCCATGAGAAAACGAATGCAAATCACCTGTTTATCATAGATATACGGACGGGGATATGAATAAAGATAGCATATATCAAACCGGATAATCTCAAATTCGATCAAAACATTTTTCTCAAAACTGCCAGAAGGTTAACAATGCACATCACACGAATTGGATACTGTTGCAAATTACTTTTGTTCACGTAATCTTGGAATATTTGGAATGAGCTTGTTGATGTATTTTTTAAGGTAAATAGTTAATGGTTGTATATATATGGAAAAATGTTTTCTTGTTTCACTGCAGATTCAGTGCTTGAGAAGATATTGGTTATATATATCATTCAGGCTATAAACACGACAGCTTTACATTATGTAGGGTACGTTTGCTACTATCGGCAATTTGATCTGCAATGCGTATGATAAAATATTTCGTTTTAGACATACATGTGTTTTATTAGTATTTTTATTTTTTTAACTGGTTTATGTGCCTTAAGGAAATACACGTATCAAGATGTGTCATTCCTTTCAAGTGAGGATAAATGCAGCTTTTACCCACGGAAATTACAATATGCCATTGATAAAGGTAACTTTGTAAATATCAATTTGGTAATAATGTTAGATTTTTGTGAATGGTTATTTTTATAACAAGCAGCTTATTTTCAGAGCATTCACGATCTGAAAAGTTCTGTTTAATTTACACAAGCTTGGTGAAAGATGTTTTAGCTGAGTTCCAAATTACAAAAGTGCAATTTAAATACATTGCCACTGACGTTAATTAGACGTTCGAGCAGAATTTTACTACATGTAACTCCAAAGAACATTTACAATCGGTGGAGTTAAGCATAAATTGATAAAGACATACAGGTGAGTTTTTTTTCATTTATTGAGAATTAACTAATATTATTCAGGAAGTTAAGGTTTTATCTAACAATTTATAATAACTGAACACATGCATTTCATATATGTAGCAAATGCAATTCGATTTTTAAAAAAGTAATTGCATGATCTTCATATTTAAATTTTTTTAGGACGTCAAACTAAATTCAGTTTAAGATATTTTGATAAACATAAAATGTGCTGTATATAATCACATTTTTTTTTAAAACCAAATACCGTATAGGCCTACATATATACTGTCCAGAATTCTAACATGTTGATAAATTCGCGTTGTAAATAGCAAATATTAAAATTTACTTTATTTCATAACATATCAATAAAGCACATGAAACAATTAGTATACAATTAAGACGTTTAAGCAATTGTCCTCTCCGTGAATGTTAAAGTCGTTATTTGCATGAACAGTTCAATATGTAGCCTAAGCCCACCTGCTATCTAAAGACGATTGACTTTTAAGTATTCTTCTTCAATTATGATATTTGCGCTATTACACTTGAAAATGTAAATTCAAATATTGAAAACCTTAAAATAATTGTCATTCATATCATATGCAGAATAAAATATATGTATTCGTTCCTACGTTTAGGTTTTGCAGTACATATCAGTCTATTGTCTTTCAAATATTTTTTGGGGTACTAATAATCTAAGGGCAACCTTTTATGTTTACTATACCAAAATAATAAGGATCATTCCTCAATTTCATATTTTGCATTAGTTAATAAAATAATAAAATTATTTTTGAATCACATATCAGAATACGCAGTTTAATAGATTTGATTCTTTTATTATATCTAAATATTTATGTTAATTTTTATCATCAAACTTTTCATATATTTTAAACGCATATTATTTTTTAACATGTCTTCTTTGCTCTTCATGAAAGCTGTACGTCTACCTAATGAGCCTTGTTTAGAGGGACAGTTGTGTACCGGGATAGAAGATTCACAGAATTGCACTTCCAATCAAAACCAGCTTAATTAAATCTTTCTGTATATGTAACGCCAAACATGATTTATCAACAAAACTCTACAAAAGTAAATTAAAATGAATTTGATTGTTTGTTATCATTTATCAATAAAAAAAGAAGAATAAGGAAAACAGAAGATTTAAAATCAACTTTAAATAAAACAATATCAAATTATGATAGTACATTGTATCGATTGTTATTGTTACAGAAAGTGAATATCAAGATGTAAAAGAGAAGCAAAATTGAAGCTGTAAAAAAGGTAAACGGATAATCCGATAATTATGTTTTGAGGATGATATAAAACAGCAAATCATAACGTTTTCTAACATGTGGTTAAACGATTCTTAAGATTAATTTTTTTATTGTATCGGTGTATTGCTACCCAAATTGACGCTTTGCGACCGTGGTTTCAATAATAATCTTGCAGAAATATCATCGACGTATTTATGTAATAATAGCCTCAAAAACATAATCTATATTTATAAATTAAGATATTTTGCCAATAAACTAAACAATGCCTGCAGCAGAGTAACTGCTTACATCTTCGGTATTTCAACACGGGTGATATGATGTCCGTAAGCTATAATTAAATTTTACAAGGTGAGTAATTATTGGAAAATTAATTAAAAACCTAGTTTCATTTTCGGTAAACAAGCCCGAAATAGCACAAATGAGAGTAAGGTGGTGGACACGCTTTGGCGGATCCAAGTCAGTGGTAGTTAGCACCAAAATATATATTTACAATGAAATTACATTGAATGATTATGTAAAGAATGAATATATTTACTAAGGACATACTTAGAGTATACATGGAAGATAAGATTTGATAAATGTTGAATAGATAAAATAAGGCAATTCGTTTCTTGAATACGCGATTTCAGTTTTGATGGAAAGAAAGCTTCGAAGCGCGACCTCGGGTGAGAAAATAGAATAGAACTTTCTAGAACAGGGTAACTAGGAACGCGGGTTGACTAAATAACGTCTTGGCGAAAAGTGTAGGACGGGTTCATCATGCATCGCGGACAGATACCTTGGATCGGACATCTTTGGTTAATACAAAAAATTGATAAATAAAATGAAACAATTTAATGCGATTTAAGTTTTAATGAAAAAAAAAAACTTTTCAGAACGGGGTGCCCAGGAACGCGGGTTGACTAATTAACGTCATGGCGGAAAGTGTAGGACGAGTTAACCATCGGGCAGATGCCTCGGATCTGATAACTTTGGTTTAAAATATGCAAATAAATATGCATACACAAGCGTTTTTTTTTTTATTTCAGACATATTTAAACCACTACATATTGCTAGTAAACCATATACATTAATTTGTCAAAAATGAACAAATTGTGCTAGAACTACGTCTATATAAATAAATGATGTATGCATGAAACGGGGAGGTTAAAGGGGTGACCCCCTTCCCAATTGTTTTATCAAAACAGTCTTCAATCTTAAACACTTTTTTGGGACAGTGATAAAAATTTTAGTAATTTTCAGTTTAAATTTGTCATCCCTACTCGCTCCTCTAATACATCAGGCCATGCAGTTGGGTTTTTTTTATTTCAATTGTAAAGAATCGGCTAAGAAAGCGATTTTAAAAGAAAAATTTCTGACACAGTATATACAAAAATGAACAAAAAATAGTGTTCAACTTATTTAGTATTGTATCATTGATATTAATGTGTAAAGTGTTAATTTCCGCGCTTGCGCGGGATATCATCTAGTATTATTATAATTAAAGATTATGTTCAATATTTTCAAGATGGGAAAAATACTCATAACAAACACTGTGCTGGATAAAAATGCTAATGCCAAGGGGCATTTTTGCACCCGTTACGATATAGTTTCGTAAACAATCCATGAGTACAACATGTTAGACCACTGTCTAGAGAGTATATACACTTCTCTTTTTGTATTAATCACCTAACATGTGAGATATTTACCTTAAAAAATAATATCCTTAAGGAATAAAAGAATTTCCAGGGAGAAACAATTTTCCTACAGAAAGTTTTGAAAATCCCATGGTATGACCTACAAATCCTACAAGAATTATATTTTCTGTAGGAGAAAAGTATTTACTACAAGAATTTTTTTCAGACAGATATTTTTTCTCTAGAAAAATAAGATTTCCTTGACCGATATCAATACATTTGAGCGTCAAAAATACTCCGGTTTCGAGATGCGAAATCTAGGATAAAGCTGGATAAAGTTTTTCACATTAAAAACACGAGTTATTTATTGAAATATAATAAAAACAGCAATACATCTGTGTCACACTCAAATCAACCTTCGACCAATATCAACACTCGGCCCTTCGGCCCTCGGACTAATATTAGAGTCTCTGGTTGATATGGGGTATGATGCAGATCTTGCCATGACTGTATTATTCTCTATTTATTATACTAACCTAGTGTCTACTTTTGTTTCTAAATAGACGCGTTACTTATGAATGCAAATTATGTTTATACATTAAAGAAATCCATTGTAGACTTTCAAGGTACAAAAACGTAAGAAGTTTGAAAAACTTTGAATACAAATAAAATCAAATCAACCCTCGACCAGTATCACCCCTAGAGCTGAAATTGGAGTCTCGGGTTGATATGGGGTATGGTACAGATTTTGCCATGACTGTATTATTTTCTATTGATTATACTAACCTAGGGTTTACTTTTGTTCCAAAATAGACGTGTTACTTATACATGCAAATTCTATTTATACATTAAACAAATGCATTGTGGACTTTTAATGTACACAAATGTAAGAAAATATATTAAAGATATTGAAGACAAATATAATTGTGTCACTTGAGATTAAAGAATAGCTCTAATACTTTTACTTTAAATGAGTGATCAATCTTTATGTTACAGATTGTGATCAACAACATCCGAATGTATTTATAAAATTTAAACGGTCAAACAATTGTTCGGTTGATAACTATTCCATCAGTTAATCAATAAAAAATTTACAGATTTATTCATCTTATTTATTTTTAAAATATTTTGGGTCAAACTTGATTTAACCTCTGAAAGAAATTTATAAAATGCATATGTATTGGTACTTTTAAGTCATATTCTTTAGAAAAAGTTTAAACAAATTGCAGGAATTATATTTCATTCACGAATACATTGAATGTTTACTCTGTATTTGATTAATGATTGAAGTAAATTTTTGATGGTAATAAGATATTTTATCTTTCAATTTTTTTCTTTTATTTTAGAACAAAAGAATTCATGTCTTTCTACAGCCGTTGGGTCGGTGTTCTGTATTGTTACATGTTCATTATTTGGTTTTATTGTGGGAATAAAAAGACGGAAAACCGATCCAGAGAGATATATTTTATACAAATGAATAAAGAATCGATGGATAGATAGATAGATAGATAGATAGATAGATAGATAGATAGATAGATAGATAGATAGATAGATA
>WFKH01003881.1:17591777-17610462 GCA_016163765.1 Magallana hongkongensis | reverse complement strand
ATACATGTACATCCCCTATGTTCTTGCCATACAAATACAACTCCGGATATTAAAATTAATTAAATTTGGAAAAACAATGAATAATAAATCTAATTATTATAAAAACAATATAGTTAGTTAAGACGATGCTAAGTTATAGTTTGGTTTTGTTCACTTGCAAGAAATGCGAAGTTGTTTTTTTTCAAAGGTCCTTTTATCTCGGGTATTTTGTTTCCATTATAACGCGAAAGAAAAAAATGAATTGGATGATAAAGATCTCATTCAAATAAATATTTTAACTGTTTATTTAAGCATTCATCATCGGAAAACACAAACAAGTTTTTTTTTTATATTTCTCCTATCGTATTAGGTAAACTTTTTAAAAGCCGGAGTAGGAACAATGTAATGATAACACGATAAACGTATGAGTTGATGATGGGTATTTTTAAATATATGTCAGGTTAGATTGTCCAAATTCTTTACAAATGCTTGCAAGGAATACCACCATCTACTCTCTGTCAGAAGATACAAACGATGATAGAATCAGAATTGAGGTTTGTGAATACAAACATAAAATAAACTTTATAAAGAAATCAATGTTTATTAACTTATTGTTTGGATAAAAGTGTTTATCACACAGGTTAATTCACACAACTCTTTGGATGTTCGAACTAAAAATATCTGTCAAGGTTCAGAAAATGTCAACACTTTGTCAGAATCCCAGAATGTCAAAAAGCAACCAAATAACGGTGCATGCTCACTATGTCAGATTAGACAGAAACAACTGCTCCTGAACGGGGACGTTTATAGTGTGCCACTTCCAATGTCAATTTCGTATTCATCCACCAAAAACATGAAGAAATTTATGATGAACTGTATAAAGAAGAGGACGATGACGATACTGGAAACGTTTACGACAACTCAGTATATCAATGTCCATATAGAGATCAACATGTTGATAATGATACGTACGATCATCTACATCAATAACAAACCCTTCTGTCTGAGAACGTCTATGGTGTGCCTAATGTTTCGTTATCAACAATGAATAAGCAAGACATGTCACATGTTATGAAAGGATGGTGATGTTTTCATTTTATAGTGACACGGAAATATCGCATCTAACTCCTAATTGATTAAGTCATATTACTAATTACTGTATCTCGTATCTGATTGCTTATGGTATTGAATTACTAACATTCTTAACAAAAGAAAAATAGTCAATTAATTCAATTAACAGTATGTTTAATCCAAAATAAATTTAGAGTTTTCTGTATCAAAAATTGTTAAAAGATAAAAGGTAATTGTTTTGTTTATCTCCAGAGGTCACCTGCTTCCCCGACGATGTTATTGTTTTTTAGCGATTAAATAAAGGAAGTTGTATGTACGACAAGATGGGTTACCAATACTTTGCAGTTGCGACCATGATAAGGTCTAGAAAACCTGTCTGAGTCAGTACTGTTCAAACGGTACATTTATAAAGAAACTTGTGCATTAAAAAGTGATAGATGCATTGATATTGCGGATGTAAAGGTTACATCTATAAATACAAGTCATTTTCTATATCTAGCTCTCTGCTTGACATCAGATAAAGATCGCTTTTTAAAAGGCTGCCTACTTTAAGTTTTAATTTCGAATATTGAAATTAATTATGCAATTTCCAGTCAAATATAAAAATTAATCAGAAGAAAATAAATTATGGGAATTTAAAATACCCATGAACAATCATTTAAAAAAATGTAAACAAAGTAAAGTTTTTAAAATAATACCAATTCTCTATTAAATGGAGTCTTGGAGCGCATTGCGATTTAACAAGAAATTAAATTATCAAAGGTAACTTTGATGTATATGGGTCATTCTCAAAAATTGTCGATATTTCGGTACTAAAAATTAAAAAATTCTACATTGCGATTTTAACACATTTATTACTTGATTATATTAACCAAAGTATGATGTATGTATGAGTGAATTTTGCAATCTTAATCTCATCATGTTAAGCTGTGATGACAGGTCATGTAAACTGTGTAAAATGTCATTCCTGTTACCAGATATAAATGTTTTAAGATTTAGAAGATTAAATGAAATTTTCTAAATTTTCAATGTCAGATTTACTTATTGCAGTATTATTCAACATATATGTGAATGATTGTTCAAAAGCATGGATTTTGTTGAAAATATGCAATGTTCAAGTAAAACAATTGAAGTTGGATTCATTTTTCAATTTTTGCAATTTGCACTAAATCCTTCCAGAAAACCCTACCATACATATGAATGTTTCAACCAATCCATATTTATTATCTTAATATACTGTGAAACTATCATTTAGAATATACAAAGCAAATTGCAATTAATTTAAAAAAACTTCATCGGTAACAGGATGGACAATGCAGTAACAGGAATGACATTGGTGTATCAGAAATCACATTTTCGGAATGTAAGACAATTTCACATTCTAATTGCATGCATGTGATAAGAACAAGAACCTCTAAAACATCCAGGAATTTAATGTAACAGTACTAAGGTGCGAATGCACACGTTATAGAAAAGAGGACAATGGTAAAAAGAAGGAAAGATAGAAACAAAAAAAAAAGTGCGATCTTGGTGCTTGTAATAAGGATTTGAATGTATTTTCTATTCACATTTGTTATATGCTATAATAATACTTTGCATTGCTTACACTTCAAAAAACCCAATCCTATAAATTAGTAATTATCAATCCTTTTAAAATTGTCATTGTTTTTACAGAGAAAAACCAAATAATGTTGTTGATTTTAAACTTTATGATGGCTCAATTTTAAAAGTAACAGGAATGACGATTCAGTGTAAATCTGCATCCTTTAATATAATGACAGACAAATTTAAACTTTTAAATCATGTCTATTGGACTTTAAGAAACACTTTATCATTACCTTAACTCTTATCAATGAGATGTCATTATAAAAAAAAAATAATTGCGGAAAACAGAACTCAATTGTCATTACTGTTACTGTAAATGTCATTTCTGTTACCACACCTTTTACATAAAAAACACAACTTTCTTTACATAAAATCATTTCTTAAACAGTTTTATGGTTTTTATACCAACATTTATATATGATGGCAATTATGATATTTTATTCTAAATATCATAAATTCCTATATTATCCATTTTACATAATCAAATGTCATTGCTGTTACTTGTCATTCCTGTTACTAATCACAAAAGTGTTTATGATAAGCTTATAGATTGCTTCTAAATTCAATATCTATATTTGATGTGATTAAGCAACAATTTCTAACGTTTCCAAGCATATTTGTTGTGCTTTAAACAAGTTCTTTGCACAAAAATAATGTCAAACTATCCCGTCATGTCATTGCTGTTACCATTTGTGTCCTTCCTGTTACCTTTAAATGAGGTAACAGAAATGTCAGTAACAGAAATGACAAATCACTAAATATTGAACAGTAAATCTTATAGACAACTACTGCTGATATTGATTGTAAATGGATATTAGTGTGGTATGCTGTTGATAAACTATGCAAGTTAAAAGAAGTAAATATCTTGTCTATTTAAGGACTTACATTGGTAACAGTAATGACACTTGGGAAAGATAACCATGCAACGGTTACTCTGAGAGAGAAATTTTTTCATTTATTTGATGTGAATTGGTTATATTTTCCCATCAAACTTTATGAATAAAGTGAACTATTTTGTGTTAATTTAGACGAGTTTGAGTGTATTATTATGAATTTATTCTTTATTTTACAACCTGGTAACAGGAATGACATTAATTTTTGGACAAGTACATTGGTTGAAATATTTTGCGTATCTTATTTGCAAAATGTCAAAAAAAAAATATTTCCCAAACATTAATTAAAATATAATAACAAAACCCAAGTGAAGAAACTACTAAAAATTTGGTGTTATTAATAAAAATCATGAAAGCTAGTTAAGCATACCCTTAGTATGGACAAAGCTTTTCTTGAAGAATACACCTACATACTTGCTTGTAATTTTTAATTTTGTGCATGGTTATCTTCAATGACTATTGTAAAATGTTACATTAGAGTAGTATCAACAATTGTGTCCAAAATATTTATGCTAGCAAATACAGAAATATTTATTTTTGCCTATGGACATGAATTTCGACAATTTTTGAGAATGACCCATATATAAGTTATAAACGAAAATACTACTATCTTATTCTTATGACCGATCAAGAATCTAATAATATTATTGAGTTAACTAGGATTTGAATCCATTAAATATGCAGTTAAAACTGTTTAAAAAGGAAATGAAAGCATGGTGAATTGCAAAGTGATTAATTGTACTAATACATTCATTGTCAATCATGTACACATAAATATATGTATAATTGAACTGGTTGAATTAAAGAATACGACTTGTTACCGCATGAAACATTTCGAGTTACATTAGCATCTAGTGAGATGTATCTTTTTTTGTTTATTTAGAAAATTTTTCACATTCATGAAAATCTCATTCAAAATACCAAATGATTTACGATTCAAGTTAGATGGTGGAAGTTTTTGATGCAACTAAACTGTGCACAAATTTTAAAATTCACACATTAGCATAAAATCAATATTTTCTGTGTTTTAGGTGATAATATGCCGATTTCAACTTCGATGTAATAAATTTTGTAGACCTTGTCTTTATTTTCCTTTTCAAACTAGTGTTTTAAACAACTATAACATTAATATCATATGCATTGATTATGCGAATCAGGCTAAGGAGAACTTGGATGATTACGGCATTTTTACTTAGTTTATGTAGCACTATTTTAACTTGAATGACAAGCGGCATCATTTTGCCGGGTTAAAACGATTGTAAACTAATATCAAATTGATTGTTTAAAAAATGAAAATAAGAGATATAACATTTATAAGGTTTTTAAGCGACTTTCTTAAAAAAATATATGCTAAAATGCATATCTTCTGAAATAATATAATTAAAGGGGTTTAAAACAAATATGTTTAGGCTTTCACATCAATTATAAGATATCAAAAATAATAAAAATACGCTTTATACATGTACCACTCTATTCAATCCAGAAAGCCTTAGAATGAACTCGTTTTCGGCTTTGTCTCAACTAAGATTTATTGGGTGTCACGTGGTCTAGGGACGTCATAGGTGTCAATCATTAAAAATTTGTTCATTTGGATTTTTACAGATGATGATTGACCTAAATGTGCATTAATAATATTTTCCACAGATTTGTTCAACGTAAGAATTAAAACATATATCAGGAATGTTGGTTTATTCTTATGATGCTTTAATATCGACACACAAGTAATTAGTGCGAATAAAATAAGCAAAAGTTGAAGAATAATTATTGGGCTCAGGAAAACAACAAATCAAGCAAAGAATGTTAATAGGTAAAACGTATCAATATTTTTTTTGTTTTTGTTTTTTTTGTGGGTTTTTTTTTTTTTGTTTTTTTTTTTTGTTTTTTTTTTTTTGTTTTTTTGTTTTTTTGTTTTTTTTGTGCGTTTTGATTCTATTCACCGTCAATGTTCCAAGGTTCCTTTAAAAAACATTAAAAAGGCCACCTGCCACGGTGAAAAACATTAAAAGCATATGGCAAAATATTGCACTCGAATCTGCCTTTGTCTCTATGGAGAACGAAAAGGAATCAATGGTGATTATATTTAATGTTTACTTTCATCATATTTATTCGTATTCTAATAAAATGTGGTGAAATGGTGGAATTATAGCCTGTTACTTATATTTGGAGGCATAAGAACTTAGAAAAAATAACGTTTTATTTAAGTCATAAATGTTCATTTTATACGCATAATATAAGCGATTAATATCTATGGTGTCACACAAATTGGGGCGTTGCTTTCGCTTTCAAAGATGCATATCGTGGAATTCAATGAAAGCCTTAATGTAAGTGTTAAATAGGTGCCAAAAGTCATCATATCAACAATATATTATGCCTACATGTACAGGTACATGTAAATCTACATCAGGATATTGGGTTTTTTAACTTTCACAATAATGGTACAAATGATTAACAATTTAATTGTCACTTTATACAAGAACATTGGTTTTTACCATCATAATTTGTTTAAGGTTATAATACATTGTAAAAGAATTATCAGTTATTTGGGAAAGAAAAATAAATAAGAGACAGAAATACAGACCCTCATATTATGCACACACAAATATGGCAATAAAAAATATAACTCCAATTGAAATTGAAAACTTGATTAAAACCTTTTAAAGGCCGAACATCTTACAAACGTCCCCTTTTTTCATGTACAAACTTCAAAATGATGCCGCTTGTCAAACAAGTTTAAAACAATAGCACCCAGTTTGATTGCCGTGATCGTCCGAGCGTGATCTGGCCAGGTCCGTGGAATTCTGTTTACTAACAATTAACATCATTATCTTTGATATCTTCCGCCACGTATGTAAAGGGGAAAATAAAAATTATATTTTTAATATTATTGAAATTGATTATGAAAATTTATCATTTCGTCATTAAAATTATACAATTTATATTGGAATTTTCGTAATAAATTCCACAAAGATGAGCATCTCAAAAACCTATTAAATTTTCTTTTTAAGACAAACTTATGAGCTACTAAAGTTTTATTTACTGGTACAGTGTACATGTAATACAGGCAATTGGAACTTGGTGCACGAGTTGGGAAACGAGCTCCATCGACATCGTAACATGCCTTTACATTCCACATTCTTAATGATCTCATAGTTTTCTTATACAATTATTTGTTATAATTAACTACCGGCACATTAAACAATGTCAAGTGCTAAACACAATGTACTGAGCTCTATTTTTAAAGCAGAATTAATTTACTGCATTTATTCACTTGTGCTTTACACAAGTGTGTTTAGAGAAAATTCGGACGACACAGACTTCGATGTGGATCAGTTCAGCTGTTAAATTGGATTCATTTCCGTATAAAATCGCTTCATATAGACATTTAGAACAATATATTCCAACTTAGATCAATTCTAACAAATTATTTACTTCCTGTGTATTAATTTTCTTCCTGTGTAACGTTATAGGGATTAGCAGCGTCACGACCGCAGGTAGACTGCAAGCCCCGGAGGCTTTCAAACCTCTAAAAATAAGCCCCGCCCTCACCTGAGATTTAACGCCCGGTAAAAAAGTTCGGCCTTTAACACAAAAATTAAGAAAATATATTTTTGCAATTCATTTAATTTTAGATCCATAAAAAATCTAGTGTTAGACACAAACTGACACTTAATAATGAGTCGAGGAAATGTATATTTTCGACACCGTTTCAATCAACAATCAAATATAAATATACATATTTTCATATATATTTTTTAGTATATTTTAAATGATGGAGACAGCACCAGCCATGATACACAGAGGAAGAGCTGATCGCTTGTGCAACTTACGTATATCATGAATTATATCATTATTTATTCTGTCTTTTAATCGTTCATATTCATTTTGTATTTTTTATATACATTTCATCATTAATTCTAATATTTTGCTGTGGCTGTCAGAATTCTCGTTATGTATTTGATAAAGATATCATTGACTATGTCATTATCTTTTGTTGGGTAATCGATTATATATAATACTCAATGAGGAGAGATTCCACAATATTTTAAGTTCAGTGTTATCATATTTATAATCTTATTAGTATAGAAAATTATTATAATATAAATATATCTCATGTTGAACAATATTTTTTTAAACACTTGTGAATGATGTATTTCCAGAAAATTTCGTTACCAAGATTTTGTGTCGTTTCTCAGAAGTGAGCAAAGTTTCTGCTTTTTCCCGTCGATTCTACAACACGACATTCAAAGACGTAGGGTTAAAACATATGGGAGATCATTTATTGACATTGTACTTACTTCTAAGATTTGATATTAATATTATATATTTCAGATCCTTATTGAGAAAAGGATTAAATGTTTTAATTTCATGACCAAAGTAAACGATATTTTTGCAAGATCAATGTTCACGAAAGTAGAAACCAAGTATTTCACGTTTGATACCAAATGCAGGCTCGATGTTGAAATCAGGCCATGTAATGAAACACATTTTTAAAAAAATTATCCTTATTTGTGAAGGACAAACAGGTTATCACAGAAATTTTTTTAACTGTATGTTGTAAATTAAATACATTCTTTTAGTATTCACAGAAAATGCGGACTGGATATATGCAGAAATATCACTTGACAGTTATGTAACAGTGTGTACGTTTATATACGTATAGCATTTTAAACACGATGTGAAAATGTATGTTCATTTAAAAATTTTCTTACATGTACAATATCAAAAATGCCAAAAGCAATTTTTCTGATCAGCGTATAATGATTTATAATATACGATTGTCCATTCAAATTTTATGAAAGTTGTATTTACGTATTAATTTAACATTAATTTAGATATCCTCTCTAAAGGTTTCATTAACATGAACTTCTCTTTGATGCTAAGGGATACATGATTTTCAGTCGTCAAATGTTTCAAAGGTAAACATGTTTTTTTTTAATTAGGAAAAAACCCCGATTTTTTAAGTCTTAATTTATAGCGGTTAAAATATAAATAAATGTAAGCAATGATTCGGTATGTGACAGTATAAATGCACACGTCAAATCAAACAGTATTTTCTTTGCTTGTGTTGTTCAATTGGAAATCTTACTCAAGGCTAAATCCAAAAAGAAAATAACCTGATGTGTGATGCCTTGATCGTAAATTGGGATGATACAAATTTTAATTTCTTAAACGTAAAAATAAAAATAAAAACAGGACTAGTATCGGTGTAACGGTGCATATTAAACGTCAAGATTTTGAAATAATAGATGTTAATGTCTTTAAATTATGACAATTTAATAAATATATGTCTTCTTTTGTTCAGATTTGGAACTTCGTTTATCATTACAACAATTGGAATATCACTCCTAATTTTTTTTTTCAGCAACACTGTGCAAGTGGTGAGAAACACATGTAGTTGTTTTCCGTTTCATATCATGAAAGTGCATTTTTAATACTGACAGTCCCATCATATATTTTAGAATCACTACATTTTACCATTTAAATCTGAAATGATTTCGTTAAGTCAATTTGTATTTATTTTTAAACATCTTGAACTTAAGCATCAGAAATTTAACAAAAGACTTCATCGATGAATTTCTTTTTTTAGGACATGGCAATCAATCTGTCTTGACAGCTGTATTTGGTGTTCTGGGATTCGTTGATTTAATGGCTTGCTGAATATGTATACGACATTGTTTGATTGTTAAATAATATTTCTTAAACAACCCGTTTGATACCAGATTTATTAATAAGGTCTATTGCAATATTTCAGGATTGATAACAATCAAAATTCTCCCGATTTATCTGCTGTGTAAATTCACAACTCCCTGGCAGAAAACAGCGGTGTTAATGTAAATCAGGTCTGTCATATAACATGCTTGTCCTTAAATGGAAATAATTCATTAAGTTTTATTAAAGGCGGTAGACAACTTACAAGTCATTTGCTCTGTATGGAAAAAAACCTGCTGTCTGTTTTTTAATGTAAAATAACTGTCTAAAACTGTTTTTTTTTAGACTTTAACTTACATGTTGAACAGTTTTTAGCGTTATGTATTTCAACAATGCATTACTTAAAATCAAATATGCTTTAAACTTCAGTTATTTAAAGTTTCCTTCCATTAATCAGATTTTGATCTTAAGCAGGCAAAGAAGAAGCAGAAGGACAACTACATCCAGCCTACTGAAGACATGTACCACAAAGCTGATCAATTAGGAGAAACTGATTCCTAAATTGTTTGCGATTTCCCACAGTCCCAATGTCTCAATAAAGAGCAAAGTTATGATCAAAACGTTGTCATGTACAGGCATCTTCACGAAAAACTATTACAGATGTGTGAAAATTAATACGATTTTCAAAGTTCAATGTTGGACTTTTCCTCAACTTACGATGAACACATCTTTACTAGTAATGAAGATGGGGCGTTTTCCTGAGCTTGGTTGACCCTTTATAACATTTTTTAAAGCTGTCAATATCTAATAGACAAATGCATGTAATGTAGATACTCAAATATGTTTAATAGGTTTTCAGTGCTACGTGCATTACTTTATCGAACATCTAATAAAAGAGACAATTGTCATTTTGGGTATTAAACTTTAACACTTTTTTTTTTTTAACTTTTTACCACTTTAAAATAAATTTATAAGTGGACAGTATGTAAAACTAGAAAAGGATCAAGTTTTAAGATTTGAACGTAAAAGCTATATATATGCAGAATTTAAGTTTGACATTATGATGAGCTGTTTAAAAGAAACATTGTGACAAGTACGAAAGGTTATTCATTTGTATCAATTTAGTACAAAGGTTAATAATTGTAAGAAGAAGTGGATATTTTCTAATGCATATTTAAAATAAGAGTCACGTAGATTTGCGCATGTGCGCGGGAAAAAGTAAGCGAGAAAAACCAGTATGGGGGAAGAGGCAGGACAGCAAGTTTGTTTACAAAATTAATTAGCATGAGAATAATTTCATGACTTTGAAAAACAAATCAATTCTTTCATAAATTTCCTTTAAAAAGAATAAATATTAACAATACCAATTAACATATAGACCACAATTTTCACAACTGATTATTATCAACGAATAAATAAAATAGAACGTCAAAATTTCTCCTTTCGGTAGCCCCCTGACTCAAAACATACCTCATGTCTCTGTCTTTTACTTTATTTTTTCTGCGAATGCTCTAGTTCACTACCAATATGCTTATCATGATTTTGCGTCGAAATTTTGTTTACATACTAAAAAATAATTGCGATAACACGTCATAATGAATATTTCAAGCTGGGGAGTTTACAGTCTGTAAGGTAATGTAAAAAAAAAAAGAAATTATATTCAATACTTTGATATGCGTTTGAATTAAAATGTATAATTTGCTGAAACTTTATAACTAATATGGCTTGATCAAAAATACAAAAATTTCTTTCTTTATAAAGAAACAAATTATTAAATACGACATTTGCTTCAAAATTAATCCAATACTTCACACAGTGTTTGAAAAATGCATCATATGTAATGTTCCCTTTTTGAAAAATGAATAAATACATGTACAAAACGATGATTAATATTAAACATGTGCGGTCACCGCTTTTATCATTTAAAAGGCTTTGGCAAGTAATAAACAAAATATGATCAAAAAATGTGCTATGACTCATTAAGTTTTTAACTTTTATTCCTGTTGTATGTGTTTGGCTGTCGACAATTTAAGAATTACAGTGTTTTATGTTTTATAGGATACTCTACACATATATTTAAGTTCTGTATTTGTGTAACAGTTACGGATATCCGCTTGGAATATACAGTACTTATAACACAATGAACTCCAGAAAAGAAAATGGACGGAGTCTTGGTATATATGTGAAACAAGATCATTCCCCTACAAGTTCTTGATATATTGAATCTATATTGAAGAATGGTTCAAATAAGTATGGATTAAAACATCTACAGGAGGGGGTACAGCGATGTGTCAGGTAAAGACGTTTAAAAATCATTTCTGTATTTGTTTTTCAGTAAATTGTCTAAAGTTCAAACCTTATACAAGAGAGTAAACGTGCATTATTTAATGAAATCAAAGAGCAAATCATTGCCTGATTCAGGTTTACATTATTTGTACACGGTCAAGCATAATGTTTTATAATGTAAAACAAGATATACTCGAGCTTAAATTTCTTAGATTAACTCGGAATTAGAAAACTGGGGTTTTATTTTATCAAATAAGAAGAAAACTAGGTACGTACATGCATCTTGTAATTTTTCAATGTTTAACTTCAACTTCAATGTGGATACTCGCTGAAATCCATTGCGGACATTTATTGGCGAGGACACCATGTACATGCTTGTAGTAGAAGGCGGTGTCCAAATGTTAAAAAAAGGTTAATTCTTAACGTATATACACTGTACAGGTCACTTTTGTGTCTTAATATGCAGGGTAATTGGTCCAGGGCTGGAGATTCTGCATAGATGTTTTGAACTGCTCCATCGATGGTGAAAGTATAGCTGATTGTGGTAGAGTGTTCCAGTAGTAGATTGTTCTTGGGAAAAATAAATGTTGTTATACATTAATTCGGCAGTGATATGGTACAAATTTCAGGCATTGACTGTTCCTAGTTCCTCGTACTGTTGCTAGGGAATGTTGGTATGATATTGGGACTGTCATGAGATGTTTAAGGTCAGACACGACCTATCTTCCATTTTTTCTATTTTTTTCTATCTCCACAATGTGAAGATTTCCAGCAAGTAATTCCATAATTATGTTTTCATGTTATATGCTACTTTTTGCATTTAGATATAAAGTGTTCAATTGAAAATATATACTATGACTTTAATTATAAGCATTCAAATGCATTTTGCATGCTATTTTAAGGAAAATTCGAAATATTCTAGCTCCAAAAATAGCCTGGTAATGTACCCTGAATTTTGGGGAATTAACAGGTTTAAATGTTAATAAATAAGGAATAATATATCAAGAAAAATTATATAAAACTGAGGACCGTCTCGTGTGTCCTTAACTACTTTGTACATACGAGTTAAATCTGTCCAAATTCTTCACTGTTCTAGTATGTTCCATTTGAAATTCTGAATCATAGATGTCACACTTTCTGATTTTTCTGGGTTGTACGGTTTGTTGTTAACGAATCTCGCTGCATTACGTTGTACTTGTTCTATCTGTTTCTGTTGTGTTTTCTGTTGTGGATTCCATATTTATGTTGCGTATTCTACCTTTGATCGAACTAGGCTCAGCTGGTATTTTCTTTCCTTGACCTTTAGTGGACAATGTCGAAGGTTGCGCTTCAGGAATCCCAACACACTGTAGGCTTTCTTGCAGATGTTATCTATATGTTAGATGTACTTCAAGTTCAACTCCTAAGTATGGATGGTGATCTACTATCTCAAGTGGCTCTCCCATCTTGGTGTAGTTTAAGGCTTTCTTTCTTGTTGATGTTCCAGATTGCATGATAGCGCACTTCGTGATTTTAAATTCCATTTGCTAGTTGTCGCTCCAATTCACTAGTGTGTTTAAGTCCCTGTGAAGCTGTTCATGGTCTTGTTGACTAAGTCCGGGTCTATAGATGACACAGTCATCTGCGAATAGTCGAATAGTTGAGGTGATGTTGTCTGCAATGTCGTTAATATATATGAGAAATAGTGTTGGCCCAACCACGGTTCCTTGTGGGACCCCAGATGTTAGAGGTGTCGTTCTAGATGTTGCGTTATATACTACTACCTGTTGTTGTTGGTCCTTCAGGAAGTTGTTGATCCATTTCTGTGTTGTTCCATGTATGCCGTAATATTTTAATTTCTTCGACAGTCGTTTGTGTGGAACTTTGTCGAAAGCTTTTGAAAAGTCCAGCATTTGCATATCAACTTGCTTCCTTGATCTAAATGTTTGGCGATGTCATCAGTTTTCATCATCAGCTGGGATTCGCATGATCGTCTAGCTCGGAATCCATGTCGGTTTTCATGTAGGATGTTTTAGGCTGAGTCTGAGATGATGATATTTCTCATTGGAGTGAATGGTGATGGCCCCTTTTCAGGGATGTTGTTATAACAAATTAGTGTCCTCCTTGGTAAATACTGATGTGAATTGTTCATTTAACATGTTTGCTTTTTCCAATGGTGTTTCTGCTATCTTCCGTTTTGCTCTCAGTATTCCAATCCCCATAGTATCTTGTTTCGAGGCTTTGTTGAATTTCCAGAAGTTTTTAGATGTTGTGACCTCTTCTGCGTCTAATAATGTGTTCAGATATCTATGATACGATGAGTGGATTTTATTCCGTAGAAGCTTTCTGTATTCTTTAAAAGCTCTTGAATGTTTGCTGTTTTACCATGTTTCAAAGTTTGTTTGTATATGCGCTTCTTCTTGCGTATCATTCGCTTTATTTCCCTTGTCATCCACGGTACATCAGCCTTTTTCTTCAATATCTTTTTGGGAATGCATGTGTCCATAACTCTTAAGACCGCCTCCGTGAAGTAGTTCCAGTTTTCCTACACTGATGTTTTGGTCCTATCTTCCGTAGTAAATATCACAAAAGTCTGACATATTATTCTTTACTTCCTCCCAGTTTGCCTTTTTATAGTTGTAAACTGTTCGATTGATCTTGGTAGACTTTGTTGCTTTGAGTGTTGTTCATATGGTCAAGATGGCGTTGTCACTCATTCCGATTGGTGGACACGTATAGATGTTTTTCAAAAAGGGTTGGATGTGATGTTATAAATAAGTCTAAAGTTCTATTCTGACGTGTTGGTAATGTATTGACTTGATCCAGCAAATAACAGTTCAGTATTGATACATGTTTGTCACAATGTGATTTATCTCTGGCTCTCTGAGCGCTGCAACCCATGGTCCAGTTGATGTCCCAAGGTTGAAATCTCCCCCAGGAATATTTACAGTTTTTATATTTAGCTGTCTTGAATATTTTAGACATTGATAAGTCAAGTTGTTGCAAAGCTTCAATTGATGAATTTGGTTCTCGTAGTAGATTCCAATTAAGATTGTATCTCTCCTCTGTGTGGTTAACTTTACCAACTTCAGTTAGCATGCAGTATCGAGATCTGGACAGTCTACACAATCATAGGTTGGCTTTACCATGATGATCACACCCCCTCCACCTTTATTAATAAGAATTTTTATACAGTACCCGCAACGTTATTTTTTACAAGATTAACGAAAGGATAGGATTCAAGCACCATATGATAGGATTAACGCACGATAGAACAGTATACACGCACGATACGAAGGATTGATACACGATAGGAAAGGATAAACGATGTTCATGATAAACCGTTACGTATAATCGCGATAAACAATCTTTACAATTAACCTGATAATAGCAGAATTAGAGAAAGAACACCTACGAATCAAGATATGCGTAGATAATCTTGTTTTTAACAAATGCCGAGTTGTTAATTATCGCTGCATCATTTATAGAATGTATAAAATTGACCAGTTAAATTTTTTTTTACAAAACTTATGAGCTTAAATGATCAATAAATTATCTGTATATTGTTAACATTGTTTTCAATACCGAACACCCTAGCCGATCGCCCTGAACATATCAGCCCGGAAAATAGCGGGTTCAATTAAATATTAAATCTATAATAAATACATTATTCTGTATAAAAAAATGATGCATTGAAAACGGTTATATTACATACAAGTTAAAAAGATATTTAAGCAGATACACATTCCGCGTACGATTTGTTAACCTTGTTTTCATTACCGCACACCCTGGCCGATAGCCGAAAACATTTCAGCCGGAGGTCAAATATCACACGAAAAATAGCGGGTTCAATTGAAATACAACTCTTGTTTTAAGTAACTATAAATTAACTATAAATTATATCATAAATACTTTTGTTTCTGTAAAAATTTATGCAGAAAAAAAATTATATTGCACACAAGTTCATGATTACGCAGGTATACATTCTGCGTACGTTTTAAAATATTCGATATACAGGTAAATATGTTACCTTGTTTCTAAGAACTTCGATAGTTTACATTTATTTTTCATTTCCACGGCTTACAGATATAATTTACATATAATATTTGTTAAGTTTGATCTAAAGAATTAAGAAATAAGTAGCATGATAGAATTCTGGATAGGATTTTACAGTTCTTGTTCAATAAATATTCGTATACGGCGCAATGAACGACTTTTAACTTTGAAATAAATTTACTTCCTTATGAAAATACACAAAACGATTAACACGATAGGATAAACGGAAAAACTGTTAAAATTGAACGATAAACCTGGTAGGATTAACGCACGATAGGATAGGATTAACGCACGATAGAACAGTATACACGCACGATACGATATGATTGATATACGATACGATGAGATAGGATTGTAAAAAATAACGTTGCGGGTACTGTGTCTTTCCTGTAAATTTTCTACTGATGTTCAGGTGGTATTCCAAGGGGTAGAATTTCTGAATATTGATAATCGAAGCCTAAATAGGTTTCATCCCATATATCCCCTCTGGTTCCATGCTTGGTATGATATTATACAAGTCTGTCTTTTTATTCCTCAGACTTTGGAAATTTATAACGAGGCAATCTAATTTGTTTGGTGCATTGTACTGTGATGTATTGTTGTTTGAATCACTTATGTATGATGGTGTGACATCGGATACTAGTGAAGAGTCTGGATCGGAGATAACACTGCTGCAATATGATGACATAGATTTTTTGTTCTGAATTGGCAGTATTTTGAGATTTGGTCTTGGGTGGTTTGACTTGGTGGGTGTAGATGATGAGGAGTCTATAACTCTTCCTAACATGGGTTCTTTGTCCTATTTGCTGATGTAAGATAGCTGTGAATAAATGGTGTCAGAGGAATAGTCAACTAGTTCAGCGCTATGTAGTGACGCTATGTTTGGGATTCCGCAGTTCGTATAAATCCAACTAAGGTTAAGACTAGGTTTGCTTACAAGACTGAAAGTACGAGGACCAATGTTTGCACATTTACTTTGGTATCAGATTATTGCATACATCGCATTGTATGGCCTTTGCATCCCAAGCTACATTTCTCGCACATGTACCAAAAGGGTACCTAACTGGGCCTGGGTGTGTATGCACATCCCCACATTGTAGTATTAAGAGGTATATGATCAGGACTGATGACAATTTGTTTTTGATTTTCTATGATCTAGAAGCTAACCTAACAAGAATAGAATCATGTTATCTGAATGTCAAAAAAAAAAAATAAACAAAAAAATAAATAAATAAAAATACCCCCCCCCCCACAAAAAAACCCCAAACGCCCAAAAGGCACACAGTTTTTTTTTTTTTTTTTTTGTAAATTTTAAGCTGACCTCGCATATGAGTTCATCTGACATTTGACGCTAATGATTCAAATATGTTTGGGCTTTTTTCATTCAAAGAATTGTTTCCAGATTATATTATATAGTTAGTCTTGAAATAGGGATGTGCCATAATTTACGTCACTGCACCCCTTATATGTATAAAAAGACAAACGGTTTGATCTTAATTTGATCAGTACAAGCAAAAACTAATATGCAACTATTGATATTAAATTAAAACATATAAGCTGATCAGTCAATAAAAATGTGTTTTGGCTTAATTGAAATATATTAATCAAAAATAAATTTTAGACAAATAATTCCAATGAATTAATTTCCACTATTTTCTTCTTTTTTGTATTCAAATACTCATGTACTCATGGCTTTAATCAAAGAATGCGCAAAACCATCCAATACCGTTGTGTAAAAAAAATAAAATCATAATGCCTAATATTTTGTGAGGCCATTTATATATATATATATATGATAATGTACTCATATTATAAGGAAACCTTTTTTAGTTTCGGAAATTTTAGAATTCACGTGCCAGACACAAACTGGTGCTTAAAATTGAGGAAACTAGCATGCAAGTACTAGTTTCCTTTTAATGAAAAAAATAGTTTTAAAAGGATAAAAATATGATTGTTTTTTTAAAGACAAGAATACCATGCAGTCAAGAAGGATTGATTGCTTAAAGCAACGTTTATCCTTTTTATGTAAGATGTAAACAGATCGTTTTGTTTTTGATTCGCAAAGCATAATCGTTATTTTGTGATCCATTTTTGTTTGGTTTTCTTTATATCATAGTTCCTTGGGTAATCAGACTTTGGATCGTATATTTGGTAAGAGCACCATGCCTGAACGCCTTGCTCTATGTTGGGTAAATAATTATGCATATTTAATTTCATACTTTTTGCATTTTTTTAATGGTTAAATTCTTGCGGAATGAGTTATTCTAATATATGCCAGTAAAATTATTCTCATCATTGTAATGATTATATTGATAATGACACTTAATTACATATTGCAATTGAACTTGAGTATTGTGTGCTTAAAGGAAATTCCATTATCAAGATTTCATGGTATTTCTAAAAAGTGAAGAAAGATGTGGTTTTCATCCAGAGAATTTATCAAGTAGTATAAGAAGAGGTACAAATACATTAAAACCGAATTACGTAAGTTATACAATCTAGTATTTGGCAGAAAACAAGTACTGTTTGAATAATGATAACTTTTTCACTTTGTAGATCATTCAATTGAAAAAGAGTCTTGTCTGATTTTTATGAACTCGGTGATAAATTTTTCTGCAAAGTCCAAAGTTGCCAAAGCTGAAACCAACTACTTCGCTTTTGGTGCTAAGTACAGTTTTTTTGCTACAAAACCATCCCCTTGCACAAACCAATTACAAGATGTGGAAATGGTTCTTTTTTGTGAAGGGCCGACAGGTAATTAAAACATAAAGGAAATCGACAGTCGCTGTTCAGATAATAATTTGGTTTAATCTTTTTAATCCTTTGCAAGGAATTCCACAAAATATCAAAGATCAAAGATCATTTAATATAAAGCAATTTTAGTCAAGATCCGTTCCAGATATGTTGGAACATTTTAATTTTGTCCTTAAAGCTTGATAATGGCACCACATATAAATACATATAAAAGTTATGTTGTTTTGCTATGTTTTCTCTAGCTCATTTTTTTTAAAAAATGTTCCCTTATTATTGTTAACAATTGATGCACATTGTAATCCAAAATAATATATTATTATATTTACAGTTCTAAACGGATCAACATGTGATCAGGGCTGTGACATGTTGTCAGAAGTTTGTCGACGATCGTCAGATGTAAACGAAGAATTTTG
>WFKH01003881.1:17553355-17586530 GCA_016163765.1 Magallana hongkongensis | reverse complement strand
CAGTTACAGTTCAGTCACATTAATTAAATATAATAGTGCATTTTTTTGTAATAGTTTATACATATTTATTTGTAGATGTTTGTTTTATATAAAACGAACCCTTTTTATAACTTAAATAAGAAACATAGATTAAATCAAGATTTAGTTAAATTACTGAACATTATGTATGCATATTTAGGCACTAAAAAAAAATATTTTTATGCTTTTCTTATCCACTTTTAAAAGTGATATTCATGCTACATATCAACTTTATATCGAAATTAGCAAGTAATAAACTCAAGTAACTCATCTCTTTGATATTACAGCTGAACGCAAAATTGACGATTTCTGTGATGACAATTTACCTTGTCCAAGAAATAGTGAATGTAGGATGGTTAACTATTTCACAAGTTGTCAATGTTTGGAAGGTTGTGAATCTTTAGATGGAAAGTGTGTAAAAGGTAATTGTGTGCTTGTTTGATGCACAAATCATTGTATAATTATAAAACCATAAAGGGGATAATGGTCATAATCGTCAATAGATAAATATCAGCTTATTTGTGTTTAGTTTATTATTTTTTAAAATAAATATGCTTCATACTTTAATTAATTCTAGTTCATGGTTAAAATTGTCATATTTGAAATTTTAAGGCAATCTGAATGTGACAATCACTGTTCATATCGAACGCACCCTTTGTTTTTTTTTTACCCATAATTCTTTGCAACGGGCTTGGCCGACCCTAACAATAGGCGCTAGGATATACCCGGCCGAGCTGTCCAGCGATAAAGACGTGCTCAGTGTTAGAAGGGGGTATCGTGGTAGAAGCCGTTGTGGCATGTTTTAGTCTCTCAAGTTCAGCATTTGACGCGGACACGGATAGCTAACCGTGTGTCATATTGTTGATGTTGAGGACGATGATGATGCGATGGTGATATCGACGACGATGGTGATGTCGATGACGATGTGATGGTGCTGTTGATGACGACGATGATGTTATGGTGAGGTCGACGACGACGATGATGATGGTAATGTCGATGATGATGAAGTAGATGATGTCGTTCATGGTGATGTCGGTGACGATGATGAAGTAGATGATTATGGTGATGACGATGATGTCTATTATGATTATGGTGTTGTAGATGATGATGTTGACGATAGTGTCGATGATTATGATGACGATGGTGATGATGATGAGTGTGGTGACGTAACGTACTTTAGTTGTGGTTGTCCGTAGTTGGTCCAGGACTACAGCCCCGGAGATTCGGACACTCCTCTAATATAGATAATAGTTAATAAGATGTAAAGAGGTGTTTGTTGAATCATATTTTTTTTGGTCATTTGTATATGCATCATATTTTTTTCTAGTTGTGTGAAAGGTGTGTGAGTGTTTGTGTGGTTTAGTGTTTATATTTCTATCTTTTCTCTCTTTCTCTTATTTTTTTTTTGTTAATAAATTTTGTAAAATTTAAGATGTCTTGTTGTTGTTTGGAGTACCCTCCGCTCATCCCGTTACACTGAATAACATCTTTTTGACCATTTAGCCTCCTTAATAAAAAAAAACGCAAACAAGTGTCACTTTGGTTCACAGTGCATGCTAATAGATCTTAAACCAGTGCACTACGAACTATAACCGACCTGCTGTTTACATAATAAGTTTTCTTATTAACAAGGGTACGTCTTACTATTATGTTCCTTACACATATTAAAAAGCAAGTTCGTTTACCATAGGGAATAAATTAAACGACGACTTAAAATTATCACAATGTCTTGTACAAGTCTAAAACAAATTATCCGTTTGCTACAACAGTCCAAAACTTAATTATACACGTGTATTTCAAAGATTAAATACAAGTCGGGGGGGGGGGGGGGGGTTATAAAATCAAAATGATAACTACATGTATGCCACTTTAGTCCTTCGTTGTTTCCATCTAGACCTTCAAAGTGTTGTAAACTCTTGAATTCTTGAATTTCTCTAACTTTTAATGTAAATGGTGATGTTAATATAATTATTTTAGATGCTTTGAAAAAAACGTTGGCCTAAATGGAAAAATATTTTTTTCTATTCATATTTAAACTAAGTTACGTTTGTTTTAAATGATTTTGTCATTCAAATTCTGTTTCTAAAATTGATATGGTTTGTTTTCAATTTTTTTTTTAATACATTGCATTGACTATTTTAGTCGGACTAACCGTGGGGGAAACCTGTGACTATGATAGTTAATGTTCGGGGACAAGCAACGCTTCACTTTGTTTACATGATTAGATCCAAAACAAGAAAGTGTGTTCATGTTTGAACGGCTATGATCCGAGTGTTTCCAACTGCATATTAGGTATGTGTAGGTAAACACATTATCACACAAATCTATGGTCTTTTATGTTAAATAAAGCATAAATTGATAAATGTATTAAGCATATAACGTTTAAAAATAATGTATACTTTAACATAAAAGAAACAACAAAAATAATCTATATATTGAAATAGTTGAACATTGCAACAAATATTTCCATTTAAATTCAAATTGTTTATATTGTTAACTTTTCATTTTAAATTAAAAAAGAATGAAAACGGAGGTGCCAAATTATTTCGTCGTCATTTTTTTGTGTAAGGTGGACTTGCGCTTAATGCAGAATGTAAAGAGGATCAGCAATGTACAGGAACAATCAATGGACTTACTTGTTTTTATCATGA
Source organism: Magallana hongkongensis (assembly GCA_016163765.1). Taxonomy (NCBI): domain Eukaryota; kingdom Metazoa; phylum Mollusca; class Bivalvia; order Ostreida; family Ostreidae; genus Magallana; species Magallana hongkongensis. The sequence goes on along the minus strand of WFKH01003881.1, from coordinate 17,583,861 downwards.
TGAACAAAATACATCCACTTGTCAGTGCGACAAAGGTTACATCGAAATAAATTCATCATGCTTCAAAAGTAAGTTAACATAGAAATATATATATATATATATATATATATATATATATGTTTATAATTACCGTTTACCGTTTTGTAAGCAATTTTAATAGCAGTTGCTATAGTAAAGGATGTTTATTGCTTTGATTTAGCAATTATTTACAAATGAGGGGGGATTGATGATGAGTGTGATTAAAAAATAGGTCTCACATAACTTACGGTCCAAATGGAACTTAATATGAGAAATTGAATTTCAATATAAGATCTTCTACTAATGTATAAACTGTTTGTTAATGTATGTAAGACTTTTTGTTATGCTTGATATTTAGATGCGATTTTAAAAGACATATTCTGCAGTATTCATGTATTTCGAACAAATGCAAAAATATTGGCATCAATGTTTAACTAACAACCACGAGCATAACAATTTTACTTCGATTTTTTTTATTACGGTAAATCAGTGTTCTGAATGAAAATAATAAAAATATTACTACTAGAAAATCTACGATTGATCGAAAATAATTATTGTCAACAAAGGCAACAAAATAACATGTGGTAATAGATATGTTATTTTGAATTGTAACATAATTTTGAATCTCCTTTTTACTATTCATGTTGTTTATAACTGAACTCGAAAATATGGCTAACACTGTTAAAGGAGTTATCGAAAGTTTCTAAATTACAAGGCATTTTACATTTTTTGCCTTCCTTGTGTATATATTAATGACTTCCAGTTTGTTTGTTGTAAAAAAGCGGTAATTAGCCACAATATCAATTAAATTCATAACACCGATCGTAAAAAGAACTCGCTAATTAGATAGCGTGTCACGTGATACGATGAGGTCACATGCGACCTTTTTCGATCAGCTAACTCAAAACAAATAGTAGGATTAGCATTATCTTTTTTTATTTCTTTGACATTTATTCGCCATGGACGACTTCTTTTTTTTTCGATGTCGACTTAATCAAAAGATTCTTATTATTCAGCCGTACAGTTTGAGCTACCAGTGATAAATAACGATGTAAAAGCCGACGAAGAGAAGATGTAGTCGGCAATAACGATCAAATTTATCGACGCGTAAACACAACTTGGTAACGATTTTATCTTTTAAAAAAATCGGTAACAATTTTTTTTTTAATCTAAAATGTACAAACATTTTTTTTGTTGGCGTTTTTTATGAATCAGAATGTTCATTGTGGTAAAATAAAGGTCGAAAATTTGGTGCACTAAAAACTGTGCCGGATAATTATGCCAGTGCCAAGGTGGCATTTTTGCACCCGCGTAAAATGCAGTTTCGTAAAAATCCATATATATCATATGGTAGACCATTGTCTAGAGAGTATATAATCACTTTTGTTTTTAGTGTGTCTCACCTGTCAGGTGAGATATTTATCTTTAAAATATTGAAAATCCTATAGGATTTTCCAAAAGTCCTATATGAATTATTCAAATAGGAGAAAAGTATTTCCTGTAGGAATTTGATTCAGACAATTAATTTTTCAAGAGGAAATTAAGATTTCCTATCGGATTTTTGTTCAAATCCTATCGGAATTTAAATTCCTATAGGAAGTTCTTTTATTCCGGTAGGAAATTCCAAATATCCTATAGGAAAACTGTTTTTCCTATGAGAAAAATTATTTTTCCTGTAGGATTTTTTTTTAAAGGTAAATATCTCACCTGCCAGGTGAGATACATTAATAACAAAAGCGGTTATAAAATCTTTAAGCAATGGTCTATTATATGGCATATTTAAATTTGTCGTTACATGCAGCCTTAGCGGACGCAAAAATGCCATCTTGGCACTGGCATAATTATCCGGCACAGTGTTACTTGTTTCTTTGGCCGTAACAGGTAATATTTTCTTCGTTTCTTTATTTCATAAGCCACTGCATATAACCGCAGGGGCTTGTTGAAGAAAAAAACCTGTTTTCCTTATTTAATGATCCCATCTCCGTTTTTTTCTTTTTAGGTCTATATCAACAAACATTGTCTATTTCTCGCATAAACATTCAAAATTGACGACTTCTTGGCTTCTCCCTTAACTATGTTACTGACAGAGATTTCACGTACCGTACTTTTGTTTTTGGCAGAGGTGAGCTATGAAAAAAGAAATAATTAATACAAATCGACGCATACATGTATGTCTAGTATAACACTTTAAATGAGAACATAGCTGATGAAGCGAGGCGGTATTCAAAATGGCGTCCTCCCTTGTCATTTTTTCCTCTGAGGAACTTACTTTTTTTTACACAAGCCCCTGTGCATTAACTTCTATTTCTCTTTGAAAAATAAATACATTTTTATGAAACTGAAATTACAAAAATATACAATATATATTTATTAATATGTATATATTGATAGTTTATTTATAAATCTTCTTGCCGACAGAAATTTGTCAAGTTTTCCTGACACTTTCCTTTGGGAAATTGTAAAAAAACAACATACCAGATCCCTTTTTCTGACGGCTTGAACACCCGTAGGCGATAATACAAAACAACCGTTATCCGTAATTGATAGGTGATGATTGGTTTAATTGTCGTTTAAATCTAATCAAATTACAAACTTAGATGCCGAATAGCGCCTTCTTGCTCGAGGTCGCATATAATGTCACAGATAATGGCGAGTAGATCGAGAGAGAAAATATGCAAATCGCGAGATTTGAATTTCGTCGCTTTCAAACTAATAAACTAGCCAGATTATCTTGTATAAAAGATGATGAAGTTTATTTTTAATGAGTATAGAATGATTTAAGTAAAAAACTCGAAAATTGAAAAAAACATGCGATATGTCCTTTAACATGAATTGTTTTGAGTAATCTTATTATTTTAGAGAGATGTATTAAGATATGAAATAACTTTTCACACTCATTAGATTATTTTTGCCTTAATTTAAGTGCATGTATATATTTATCTATTCGTTACTGCGTTTAAATTAGACTCCTCTTATTTAATCTTCAAATTAAAAATTGTATCTTTAATATATTAGCAAATCGTCATTTGTACGAGTCTTGTGATTGGTCGGAGCAATGTACCGGATCTACTGGGGCAAATAAATGTAAACCTATATATGGAATGAAGATGTGCTACTGTTCACAGGATAAACGAATATTTGAAGGGTCATGCCTCGAAGGTAATAACAGATAAAAATTTATTGTCCAATTTGAATTAATTTCATATCTTAGTATCCTTGTTTGTAAGTTAACTTTTCCAAGCACCATTGGATTTGGTACCGAGCAAGGTTTCAGTTTAAATTGATTTCCAAGATAAAAATTACAAAAACAAGTTACGAAAAATATTTTGTACATGTTTTACGCGATAATTCAACTTATTGATAAATTCATTTGTTATATACAAGCTTATAGTTTATATATATATGATAGGTTACATTCCTTAATTTATCGTGATAGGGATAGTAAATGTTTTCCTTTTTTTCAAATTTAGGTATATTAAATACAATAGCGGAGTGATTAAGCCAGTAAAAATACAATATCATTTTAACATTCACCATTTAACTCGGTATTGTCAATCGGGACTTTATTATCTTGTACTCTTTTTAACCCTTACATAGAGTGCTAATATGTTGTAAGAACTTTAAATGAACCAAATAAAATATCATAATTCAATATATCTTTATTGTTCTTAATGTTTATTCTAAGTTTGTTTTTTTTTTAAATTTAGTTGGATTAACTCTTGGTGATGACTGTTATGTAAACGGACAATGTACTGGTACATCAAACTCTGTTTGTAAGGCCGATCCCGATCAGTTTGAAAGATTAACTTGTCAGTGTTCTGCCGGGTTTATGAGACACAATGAAAGCTGTTTAAAAGGTATGTCATATCAATATATCAGTAGTGTCACTTTTTTATATACTTAACACTAACATATGTATTTACTTTTTAAGAATACAAACAACTTAACGAGGAATGTAAAATTGATAGTCAATGCAGCAGAACTTTTGAAGAGGTAGTCTGCAAAGAAATACTTCACAGAAAAATGTGTGTGTGTAATTCTGGATACATGCCCATTGGGGAAAACAGCTTTTCGAAATGTCTCAAGGGTAAATGATATTCTAAATTTGAATTATACAACTCTAAACGTAAAAGAAAACAACGCATTATGTCACTTGTTTACTAAAAAGACAACACATCGTACCAATACAACATTTACAGCGGAAAAACTTAAATATTAATAAAATATTAAACAATACAGTATTTTAAAAACTCAAATATACACATTCAAGAATCTTTTTAAAAAATAACTTGAATTTTTCATGTATGAAGTAATGGTTACATGGAAAAGAAACTGCATAAATAATTAGCTAATAAAAAAATAATTAACATAACAACTTAAATGTAAAGTTTTGTTTCTAACATTTTTGTGAATTATTTGCATGTTACAAAGGGTCGTAGTACAGACTCTTGAACCATGGATTTAAGTTCAACTTAATAACTGACTAGCTTTGGAGAATTACTGAACTGTTTTGATAATACCTTAATGAATACTGTCCCGAGGTTAACGATCTCACATCTACTGTTAAGTGATGCCATGAAATATAACATATGCTTAAAAAGTATACACAAAAAAAAAATACAAATCCTATATTGAGTTATAATGAACTTGATTACTTTCATTGTATTTGATACTTTTTTTCTTGATTTTTTTTAACTATTAATGTATAAAACTTAAATTGTCTTACTTATTATCAAAATGAATCTTCAAGTATGAGTTTTTGGAATGTGACGTTCCTTTTTATAATTAAAAAAAAAACATCAATTAATATACTCTTTTATTCAACATTAAAAACAAAATGAGTTATCTTAATTCACCTAAAAGTGTGGATATTGATGTTCTGATGTTCTTGGCTAATGATATATATCTTCAGTTGGATTGAAACTTAATGAGTCCTGTTATGTAGCCGCTCAGTGTACAGGTACTTCGAACTCTGGCGTGTGTATGTCTGACTCTAATGAAATCAACAATCTAACCTGTCGGTGCTCAACAGGATATATTAGTTACAAAGAAAGCTGTTTAAAAGGTACGAACGATACAGTATTTTCATCCAGCCATTGTTATAGTAAATGTTGCACTTATATGATATATATTTACTTTGTTAGAATACAAACAGCTTTATGATGAGTGTGAAATTGATGCTCAGTGCAATGGGACTTCTGAAGAGGTGGTCTGCAAAGAAAAATATCACAGGAAAATGTGTATGTGTAATACAGGATACAAGTACATGGAAGTAAACGGCAATTGGAAATGTGTGAAAGGTAAACTATTTCCAAGGCTAATTTTTATTTTGCTATAACATGTTTATCAGATAAGTGAGAAACAAAAAAAATCGTTTTACATTGGGGCTTGTTAATTTTTTTTATTTTATTTATTTTTATTAGTTTGTGATAATTTTAGTTTAAGCAATGTTTTAACACTCTCGAATAGTTGGATTAACTCTTGGTGAACCTTGCTACGTACACGAGCAATGCACGGGCACACCAAACGCTGTTATTTGTATGCCTGAAGAAAATGATGCAGGAAATTTAACTTGCAATTGTAACAGCAGTAGAGAATTTATGAGATACAATAAAACGTGTCTGCAAGGTATATCTACATAAAGATGAGTGTACATTTTTAAATGCTTTATTTGAAATATATGATTCAAAATGAAGATTTTTTGTTTATTTTTGTTTTTATATTCTCCAAATGAACATTTCATACGAAGATTTATCTTGTATTACGTATGAAATAAATAACGTACATGTATTTGAAGAAATAGTCAACAAAAAATGAGAATTTATATTTCTTAGTCGACAGACAACTGTACGACGAATGTGAAATAGATGATCAATGTAATGGGACATCGGGGAAGGAGGTCTGTAAAGAAATACGAGGCAGGAAATTATGTTTGTGTAAAGAAGGGTTTATTGAAGACAACACAGCTCTAAAATGTCATCAAGGTAACATATTGCAAGTAAACGGTGTCAGTAATTTATTAAATTATTATGAAACTGTTTTCAGGATTTTATATGTGTTTTGTGAACAGGCGTTCAATCTTTACAGATGACCAAACGAGGTCTTAAAAGTTGAAAATCGTATAAAAATGAAAATATTGTATAGTAGTTTCCTCAGAAATAGGTGTAAGCATTTATCAGAAATAAATCAAATATGTAAGTGTAATTGAGAGCGGAAATAATCCTAGTGACTTCATTTTCAAGACACCCCGGGCTACAGTAACTTGTATGGAAACACCCATATTCCGGCTTACACGTATATACCTATACATCATAGTCGTACGCTTAGCCTAGGCATTCAAATCTGGTCCAAACTGGCAGGATGACGATTGTTTGCCTGTTAATCTAGGACAATCGACCTAGGAGCAAAAATAGCAACTATTGCAGAAACAAGTTGAAGCTAAATGTCGAAACAAATTGTTTAAAATAGTCTGATTTAAACACTCGCTCCAACATACGTCTTCTCGTTGGGCGCTGCAAAATATATATGATTAAACATTTGTATAGTAATTAAGTTTATCGGTGTAAAGGAATCAGATTTTATAAAGATCATTTCCGAAATTTAATAAAATTAAAACTTATACTTCGATTAAGAGTTGGTATTGGTGCCATATTTTTCTTCAGTGTATAAATTTTCTCTTTTTGACAAAATCTTTGATCTGAACATATTTAATTATATAATTATATAATATGCAGTAGGTTTGAGCACAATTGCAAGTTCTAACAACTTACTAATTCTTACCCCCAAAGCAACCCCTCCTGCATAGTTCGCTACCACTCTAAGCAAAGCTTTGGTGGTTGCGGTTTATATTGTAAGGACATTTATGTACGGATGAAATAAAGATTAGAAAAAAAGAAATTTGGAAAAAAATGTTTTATTTTAAAATATAGAGGCATATGCATTAACTTATTTTCCAATTTATTTTCTCAAAATTATCTAATTTTGACTATACAATATATACTTTAAGTACAGTTCAAAGAAATTACCTATACACAAAATTGTATCAAATGTTATTTGTGGTTGAAATTACTGAGTTTTGATATTTATCATTTTATACTGTAATAAATATTTCTGTTCAATAGCCACAATGGTGAATGGACAAGCCTGGATCGCTGGTAAGATAATCAAGATTTTTTTTTTTACAAATAGTAATTATCTAACTTATTGTTTTGTATGGGGAAAATGTAATAATATTTTTTTCAATATTCCTAAATTGTAGATAAGCGAATCAAACTTCTTGTCATAGCCGTAGGAGGAATCATTATTATTACATGCTTTGTGTGTTTATTTATCTTTGTCCTGTTTGCACTGAAGAAAAGAAAGTCGGACAAACAGAGGTACATGCATGAATCAATTTGTACGTGACTGAGATTATAAAAGTTTTATTTGATGACAAAACAAATACTTTAAAAATACATCACCATTAATTTTATTTTCAAATGCTTCTCTCCGATTTTTCAAGTATTTATTTCTTTTAAGATTCGAATGTCAAGATTCTTCACATATAGAAATTGGACATATCCACAATTTCCCAACAGATGATACAAGAAACGTAGATGACCAAGATGTTTGTGGATTATTTAATCTATATGATTTTGAATTTCAAAATACGAAGAAAAAATGAAAATAAAGAAATCGAATTTAAAAAGTTTTTAGATAGGGTAAACATGCATTGTTTTTCTGTTATAGGTTTCACGTGCATATGATCATAACTCTTTCTATGATCATACAAATGGAATCCACAATGTCACACATCAGAGAGAAGAGCAAGAACATGAAAACGTCTACAGTCATATCGAGACTCAGTATTCTTTCACAGAGCAACACTCTGATCACTATACATACTCGTACAACCATCTTCACCAAAAACCGATCCCGATATCATTGGTTTATAGTGAGCCTAAAGCGACTTCAGTTTAGTTGCCGCCTACTAGAAATGAAAAGGACAAATATTGTAAAGTTAACACAGTTGTTTCTTAAGTTGCTTGCATCTCATCACTTTGACAATTCGACTTTAAATTTATAAAGTTAAAAAGTCATCAGTGTAACCAGATATTTATGCTATGACCTTGATGAGTACAAATTGTTAGTATGACAAACTACCCATGAATACGATGATACCTTTATATTGCGCAATCGTTGTTTTAATGCAGAGTGACAGAATGAACTTTGTGACCTGACAATGACTTTTGTTAGCACAGCCAAATGATATTGCGGAGTTGTCTCATATGATATTATGAAACCAAATGCAGAATTCAGTCACAATAAAATATAAATTCAGTGTTTATAAACAAGGTGTCATATTTTGCGATCATGTGTCTACATCTATTGCTTTGGTACTGTATACTTAGTCATGTATTGCATGTTTAATATAACCTTTGTAACCTTTAAAACCTTGTATTCTATATATGACATTTCAATATTGCACGTAAGCAATGTTTCATAACAATACGGGAGGTTCAGAACCCGCATCCTGTAATACTCTATAATGTACAGTTTGACAGATCTGTTACTGCATTTAGAAGTAAAAAAAATAACTTCGGAATTTAAACCCTAAGTGTTCACTCATGATCCTCACAGTTGGACAGAACCAATCAAATCTTGATCTGTTGGTCATAAGTAAACAGCTATACAGAATTGAGTTTGTAGCTTTGTAAAACCTACACTGTCACGCTATACATAAAACTGTTTGTAAGGCTAGTATTGGACTTAGTGGCTTTTAAGTTTGGACTTCAAGGTGAATAAGAAGATGATAGCCTTACATCAGTTATACGTTCAATTTTCGAAACGGTTCACATTTCAAAAGAGAATTGGGATATATTATTGTTATCCTTTTCTGTCTGACCATCCGTTTGTCCGTCCGGCCGGCCGTCCGTCCGTCACCTTTTTCTTTCTCATACTGCTCTAACATTTTACAAACTAGACATATCATATCTTGAATATATTTTGGGGTATTATTTTTATTAGGTTTTCGAAATTTAATTTTAATTATGGGAGTCAATGAATGGGAAAAAAAACTTATTTTTTTTTTTTTTACCAAAACAAATCGTGACTTAAACTCTTCTTTCATTTTACAGTGTACCTAAATTATCCCTTTGAATATGATTGGGGGCATCCTGTAGATGCGCAATAAGTTTCCAAAACCACATCTTCATCCCGGGGGTAAATTAGTTGTTATAAACGATTATTTGGGTTTTTTTTGCAAAAGATCCTAGTTCCCAAAACGTTTACATTGCTGACATGTAATACAGTTTTAAATATTTCATTTTAAATCCGGGGGTGTATAGGTTACAAGTAATGTTGTTAACACACAAAAACTATTAGTTTCCATAACTCCTAAATTCCCCCAGTAACTAAATAATTTCTTTGAATATGAATAGGATTGTCGTGCAGATGCGCAATACGATGTTAAACATTGAATTTATATGGTGAGAGGAGAGTCAAAAATTGTGTCTCTTCCTAATAAAAAACGGAGTTCCCAAAATTCCTTATACGCTTTTCTTTTTAGCCAAATCATCTTTTGAAATATAAGTGGGGGTGTTTTGTAGGTGCGCAATGAGGTTTCAAACATTTAGTTTTAATCCAAGGGGAAATGAGATGCTAAAAATGACGTTTATTTAAAAAAACGAAACATGGTTCCCAAAACTCTTTTTTCAATCATCACAATATAGTGTAGTATTATTCAAGTTAAACTTAATGACAATATGTGCTTTACAAATTTAAAATGTTTATCCACCACCCCATCAAACCTGGTTTTAATGACTCGGAGTCCCTTCTTACATTTTACAAAAGCAATACTATATTTTGACTACTTTTCATCCGTAGATGCGCAAGAAGATTTTGGAAATTGGCTTTTTAATCTAGAAGATAAGAAAGATAAAATATGTAATCGGGGCAATTATAAAGTATCTCAAACAAAGCAGGGTCATCACTGGGGTAGTAATTACCCACATGGGTCAAAATCGAGATAGGAATATGATACAATACTTGATTATTTCCAGATCTGGAAAGTCAGGGCGTCTCAAAGGGGACATAACGTTTATACCATTTGATGTACAATGACACAAGGAGCAAGATAAAATGTGATTTAGGGATTGGTATCTCAAAAATTATCAAAACATTTTATCAGTTTTTTTCCCAGAGGGGGTGGGTGGGTGTAAAAGCCAACTCCTGGGGCCATGCATTTACACCATTTGATACATTTTATTACAAGCATCGATAATATATATGGTTTAGTGGTGGGGATTTCAATAGTTTTCAATATATTTGGGCAACTCCTGTTTTATGAGGTTCAAAACAATCCCTTAGGGTCATGACGTACATAACATTTGATGCGCCATAACAAAAGGAACAAAAAACGTATGGGTTTCCGGGTTAGGAACGCAATGGTTTTCAAGATAGTTTGTTAAATTCAGTTCCATTTATGGGTCCGGACGCCAATCCTCCTCTCTAAATCTATGCATGATGGCATACAAAAGCGGATCCAGCGCCTGCGCTCATATGTATTTTGAGATGGGATCTCATGGAGGCAAACACTTTGGTGCGGATATTACTGACTTATGACAGTATCTAGCATAAAATTGTTGCAATCTTTCAAAAAATCCAATGCTTGTGTAATTGTTTTCTATAGCATACATGTAAATAGCATCTTGGGCAGTTGAAGTTTTTTTGGTGTAACAGTTTGCTGCAAACAAGCTTATACTTGTTTAATCTACTATGCATCAGAACGTATTTTTATCTTTGTATTTAAATCATTATGTTTTTTATATTCAAACAAATTTGATACCAACTGTTTTTATCTCGAAGTTTAAAACATAATTTTATAGAAGAGCTCTTAACCTAAAGTTTCCCATCAAAGACATGTTAAAAAAGCCAAAGCTACGTTGACAAAATCATGAAAATAAAGAATAATGCTTTTTACAGATCATAAGGATTGCATATATTGCGCTTTAAATTTCAACTAATCGAAAAAATACAAAGAAATTTAATTACATTTCCGTTTTTGTATCGCTTCATTGTAATAGACAATTGTACGAAGTACCGATCGCCAACGTTTTAATAGACAGTTTAGTCAGAAGAAAAGCGCCAACTGCTTATTTTTACATGTCTCACTTCAACGGGAAATTAGCAAGGAATTATTTTTTTCTAATAAGTAAATATAGTGTTGTATAAGTAACTATGGGGTTTTCTTGAAATTTTAAAATATTGTCTCTAAAACATGAATAAATATTTAAAATCAAACACAAAAATCAAGTCATACACTGTGTGCATCTTTCATGCATATATCAAAATTAATTCAAAAAAATTAGAAATATATAAAGATTATCAATCTGACTTGGAAGCCATATACACATTCTAAAGGCAAAAATAGTTATCAATGACGAGACAGAGCTTGTTGTATTGGGCACATTTCATCACTAATAAGTTGAATTACAACTGTTGATTATGTACTAAGAAAGCAAAAACACGTTGCTTGCAATGTTCATTTTATAAACAAGAAAAAAAATCACTAATTCGTCATTGATTTAAATTTTCATCTTGATTTAACACCATTATTTCATTAATTGCACAGCAACCCTGAGTTAATAGATTTTTTTAAAATTATTCAGTGTTTTCCATTGATGACTATCATCATTAAAAAGCTACCCAACACTGTATTCAATGCTGGATTAATAAACCGGATACAATCAATTTTTATGAAATTCAAATGTTAATCCCCTAAACGTTTACACGTTCATGCTTTATGTATATCAATTAGATGAGCGTGAGATCGAAGGTCGACAAAGCATATATCATGTATGTCGATGGACACGATCCCGAGACATGCCATGTATGTAAGCAAAACAGAAAAAGCAGGAAATCGTCGATGTATGGAACTCTTGTTAATCCATCAACAACACAAAAGTTCAAAACTTTTAGCTCTTAAGCTTACCTCAGCTCTTAAGATAGTAAAAAACAGATAAGGTTAACTTTTTCTATTGTTCAGTTTTTTTCTAAAATTTTGAGATTATGTTTTTTGGAATGTAATCTGTAATTAAAAATGAAAAAAAATCCGACCTGATAATTTTTATCCACATCGCCTCAAACCTACCGTTTGAATCTTCTTTCAGTGGAGTGTAAAATGTAATAGTCATTGTTAGAATTTCCTAGGAAAATAAGTTTCTTTTTAAGATATTACAAATTATTGTAATGCTATTTATACAGGATACCTTTTTGTTACTTACTGTCACTGAAAAAAATTCTAACAGGTTACAAAAGGTATTAACTAAAGTGATATAATGTAAACATAGCACTTGTAAATCATCTTTTAAAACGAAAATTTGCAAGACTTAACGGTCTCTTAAAATAAATTGAAAAGTTCAAATTTTCGAGTTTAGCAGTATGATTGTCATGACCCCGTAATTAAAATTTATTAAAATAATAAAAAATTGATCATGGGCTTTAAACCTATTGAGATTTAAGTAAATTTGACCGAGGTAAAAATTTATAAAAATCCTAAATGACGTTATCATATTTGGCCTGTGACCTTTTGATATGACCTTAAAATTTAATGGGCATAAAGTCTAAACATTGGTGATGGTTGTTTCCACATTTCAGGTCTTTACTTTTAACGGAACAAAAGTTACACATCTTTAAATGATAGAAGGCTAAATTGCACAATAATAAAATGAACACTATTTGGAATTATCAAAGTACGCTTTACCTAATTTTTTTCTGCCATGAGTGATTTATGGAATTGATTTATATTATTTTTCTTCAGATAATGGATTAACTTTTACATAATATTTAGCCATTATTTTGTGTATTTGAGAAACTATTTCAAATATAACTAATTTCATTGGTCTTTCATACTACCTTAAATCTTTAGAAATGTGAATAATTTTGTAATAATTTCTGAGATTATAGAAAACTCAAATAAATCTTTATTTAGAGTTGTCCAAATTTTCGACCTATTAGACAGGGGCATATTTATCCCATATACGTATAATTTAAAAAAAAGTCACTTAGTGACTTGTTTTTGTATCAGTTTGTTTACTGCTTTGTTTAACTATTCTGTTCTTTATTTCAACAATAAAATGATTTTTGGTGATTAATATCAATTCTATGTAAAAATCAAAGATTTATAAAAGGGTCTGCCAACACATAGTCACCAATTTTCTTTACAATTTATTCATGTAAACAACTAGGTGTAAAATGCAAAAAGACATTAAAAGTTGGTTGCTGGGGGTAACCTTAGCCATGGTAATCGAGGCTAAAAATGGAAAAATAGCAAAAACTTTGAAGCAATATTAGAAGGTATTCCACTAATTTAGACTATCAAAGACATAAATAAACCTTTGTCCTATTGTCAATTTTAATTTCATAGAAGGAAATTGACGGAGAAACAAATATATATGTGCATAATTTTTCATTATATACATGTACCACAAAAAGCTTTGGTATGCAACACAATATGAATTAAATGTTTATACTTAATATGTGAATAATACCAATTCAAAAATTCCTCAAAATATTAGAATTAACCTTATTTTTCAACTTGTTACCATATCAACACTGTTCTCAATTTTCATTGTTAAATTCTTAATTGCACAATCATGATAGTGTGTACCAAAAAATTTAAGATTTGCATTTTATTATCAAATTAAATGAAGAAATCATATTTTGAAATTTCTGTTTAGTTACAATAGAAACACTTTAAAATTATGCGTTTCTCCATACATGTAAAATTTTTTCTTTCCCTTGAACAATGACAATTTTTTTATGATATATTCTACCATGAAAATCTCAAATTTTTGCCATTACTCAAAATATGTTCTCAAATAAGCATTACAATGGCATTTTTACATCCCTACCCTCTGTTACCATGGCAACAGGACCTCATAGCAACAAATAAATAGTGTTGTGCTTCTTTACTCACGAAGTCTTTTAAACTGTAAAGTATGAAGACAATCCGTGACTATGCGTGGCCACTGAAGTTTTAATCTTACATAGAATTGATCTTAATGCGGTGAGAAGTTAAATATCATAGCAGAACAATGCAGAACCCATGTTAGCAGTCTATTTATTTTTTCCGCAAAGATCGCTACAATTATAACCCGTATGACACATAAAAACCCATTTAACTGCTTGTGTTTACATCCATCTCTCAATAACAATTGATAATATTATAAATTAAACTAGTTCAATAGTGATCTATAAAAAAATGTTTCAAATACGTAGTTTTTCGTAGTATAACTTTCTTGAATATAATATAAAAATGGTTATTGTAAATTTTAATGAAAGAATGTCGACGAGGTATATATATAAATATATATTTATTACATTAAACGCCGGTATTCAGAAACGTTAAGCTTTATGTTACTGTTGTGCATTTTTGTCGAAAAGAAAAACTTATTAGCTTTGCACCTTTTTTTATCTGTTCATTTAAATGGGATTATGGAAATACACCTAGAAACTTTTAGTCAGGATTAACTGTAAAATGATATTTAATTTATAGGAAGTAATTTGAAAGTTTGCATTAATACTGACCATATGTCAATCAAGACGGAAAAACACTATATTGTTTATCAATTATTGTTATCTTTTATAAAAAATTATGGACTATAATTAAACGCGTGCCAAATCGTTTCATAAGTATTCTTAAAAATAAATTCAGTCGTCAAATAATTGTTATTACCTTTGATACAGCCAGTATGCGCATATAAGTTTGTTGGGTACGTTTTTTCTTTGCAACTAGTTATCTGGTTTAAAAAAATGACCTTTTTTTAATTATTATTTTGTACTTTTTATGAATAAATTTTTTTTAAAATATTCAAAATGTCGGGTTCTAAATAAATAAGAGAGAGAGAGAAAAAGAGAGAGAGAGAGAGAGAGAGAGAGAGAGAGAAATTATCATTGCCGGTGACCGTGTACCACCCGTTTAACAATTTAATTTATTTACTGTGAAATTAATACCAGTGTTATATATTGGCGTTTCCCTCTAGCCACCCGAAAAATGGCTATATAGCGGTTTTCCCCAAGGAAAATGGCTATAAAGCAGTTTTTTCCCCCACGGAAAGCTAGCTTTATAGTAGGATTTTCTTGTAATTTATTGAAAAATTACCTAAGTTAAGTTCTATGTATTCCATGATACATGTACATGGTACATGTACAAACTTAATCTGTACAGAAGAATACAGGAATTTGCAACCCGGGGGTGTACAAACATTGATTTTAATACTAACTGGGTTTCCATAAATATTTTTATAAAATCTGAAGCAAAAACGTGAGGTAGAAAAGCTACTATATAATAACTTCCTCCCCCCCCCCCCCCGCCGCCCGAGGGGAAGACTGACACATGTATATAGCCAGTTTTTTTTTTCTGGAGGGGGGACCTACAATGGGGATAAAGCTGCTATACTACACCGGTATACATTTTATTTCGAGGAAAATCAAAATTAACTGATCTACGCGCACGTCTTTGGTGCAAGCAAGAAATGTTGGACCGCGTTTTTCATTTGACCAAACATCATCATTTAGGAACACTCTTTATGATTCAATCATTTGGAGCTACAGCTGTTTGGCTACCATGAATTTTTATACAGATTTAAAATTGGCCCATGAAATTAGGCACATTTATTAATTAAACTTGAATTATGTTACCTTTTGAATTTCTTAGAGCACAGCGGAAGCATGTGACTAACATACTATTTGAAATCAATCATTGAAGAACACCATACCAAAACACTTTAAAAGGTTTATAGAATAAGTTTTAACTAAATATTGTAACAATCTGGGTTTTAACATAAGGATCACAGGGTGATACATTGAATATTGGAATTATCAAAGAATTAGCAACATTATATAGCTTGTTTATAGCATCAAGGGATCGAATGTTGACAAGGCATGAATGTCAGTAAACAAAAATTCAACAATGCATGTAAAGGAAAAAAAAGCAGGAAATGTTCAATGCATAAAACTGTTGGTCATCAATCAACACAACGAACGCAACCAAATATGTGGTGTTTCAATAAATAATTATACTTACCTTTGTCAGATTAAAAATAGTTCTCTATCTTGTTACACGAGGGTGCGATTTGCGAACCCGACGCAACCGTGTAACTCTTTAATGATAATTGGGAAGTTAAAGTACATAATAAAATCACAGATGAAAATGGAAACTATCTTATATTAGAGGCTACAATTGAAAAACCTTCAAAGTACTTTACTTCTTTAGAATCTAAAAACTTTATCAATAAGCAAATACCAAAACTAGTGCAAGAGGATGAAACAATAATATATGATCAATATGAAATTTTAAATGAAACAAAAAACTTCTATGAGAAGTTGTATAGTAAAAAAAAAACCACAGGATCTTGGATGAAGTTTTGTTAGTGAAAAAATCAATCAATATGACTTTCCAAAATTAGATATTAAGGAATTGCAATACACTGATGGCACAATAATCAAAACAGAAGTTTTAAACTTTCTTAAAAAAATGAAAAATGATAAAAGTCCTGGACCGGATGGTTTCTCCAGTGAGTTTTATGAAAAATTTTGAAAAGACTTGGGTTCCTTTATTACACTGGCAATAAATACCTCTTATGAATTGTTACACTTTTCAGAAACTAATAAATTAGGAATTATTACCTGTATTCCCAAAGAAGGAAAACCTACGCAATATTTAAAAAAAATTGGCGCCCAATAAGTCTATTAAATGTTGTCTATAAATTAGCCTCTGGTTGTATAGCGGGACGATTAAAAAAAGTTTAAAACAAACTAATAAATAGGGACCAAACAGGATTTTTAAAAGGGAGATTCATAGGAGAAAATATTAGACTGTGTATGATTTAATGAACTTTACTGAACAAAACCATATACCAGGATTATTAATGTTAATAGACTTTGTAAAAGCATTTGATTCAATATCTTGGAATTTTATTTACCAGACCCTTCATCTTTTTAATTTTGGCGATTCAATTAAAGATTGGGTAAAAACTTTTTATAGTGGAATCAAGTCATGTGTCCGTGTAACAACCGTGTTACAACCATTTTGTCACATGGTCTTTGTTTAATAATTGAATGTTTAAACTTATTAGGGTTTGATTGGTAGGGACTGTATACCAGTGCCCTAAGAAAAATTCTCTCTGGTCAGAACTTAAATAACAGCCAAAATGACAAAGCAAAAGGTTTTGTTTTAAGGACATACCTGAATTAGATGATTTGATTAAAAACACAACCGCAAAAAATACAAGAAAACCAGGTGAAGTATTGCTTTCTAAGAACAGTGGACCTATGATATATCTTAAATTATGAAAACGAATGTCTTAAAATTGACCTGAGGTGACAAACGTATTGTTGGTCCAATGATTGATCAATTATTTCTTCTAATTCAAATAGACCCTTGCAGGCATCAAAAATATTAACACTTCCCATCCAAAAAGGCATCAAAGATATACCACAGTCATGCAATTAAGTGGAAATTTGCTATCATTAGAGTAGAACTATGCGACAATTTTTTTTGTCTTCTCAAATTATCCCGTGGTGAGCCTGTTAGTTTTAATTTAGTTTCGTAGTTAATAACCCATAATTCACTGAACATTAAACCCGTTAGTTCTTGCAGTGTCAGTTTGGACACTGCAGTCCAAAGTGTAGGTCGAATTTCTCGTTAAAATGTAATTTAATGTAATCATCTATATTCAGTTTGTACATAATCATATCTGCAACCCAGATAGTATCCTTCTATGCTGACTCTGTCATACTTTTCTGAGGTGAGGTTTTTGTTCCTTAATTTTATCGTCATTTCATTTATATTTCCTAAAGTAAACACCTATTCTTATCAGTTGTATGAATACATGTAAAGTTTCATTTTAAGTACTTCTCCACCTCAATTTACTCTATATAGAAACACGTGTTTGAATGTTATATAAGTATGACGTACTTCTTTAGTCATTATAGTTTGTTCTTTGAGTAGTTATATGCAGCATTGCTTTCAAGTTTGAATTATGTGCATATTGAGAATATATTGAAAGAATGTGTTATCTTACACTAAATTTACTTGATAACAAGTTTTAGGAAAGTATGACGTGAATTTGTGTAGACCACATTTGCTTATAACTCTTTATTGTATATGCTGGTTCGGGTCCCATACGGATATTCAAGACATCCGCCCGTACGAGTAATAAGGCATGCAGTCATACGATCTCGAGTATCAGAACATCCAGCCATCCGAGTATCCGGGCATAGTGACTCCTCAAGGGGGATCATACCTTGCAGTGTACCTATGCACCTCGTGTCAAATATGAAGTTTAGCAGGACAAGGACAAAAATGAAATACTGTTTATTGTAAAATGTGTGCTTTATTAATATGTATAATTATTATTAAAAATCTCTTCACACTGTTTATTTCTAAAACGTCTAAGTAAACGCTTGAAAATCTGTGACATACTTGATTCGTCATGCAGTAAATAAATATTGATAATTGTGAACTTTAGACTATTCATACAATAAGTTGCTGTCAGACTGTCTAAGAAACAAAAATGTTTCTAAATTTTCTAAGTTTCAATATTAAAGAAAATATTTTTTCAACACTTTTTTCGAGTTAAGCATTGATTAAACCATTGATACATGTAGGAAGTGAAGTTCAAAATATACGGGGTAGTGTTGTTCTAGTCGGATTTTTATATCGTAAACAACGAGAGAGGAAAGCCTGGCCGAGAAATAAAAACATTTTGACGTACCTTTTAAGCAAATACATGTATTTGATAAAGGTAACATCTGTTCCAGTATTCTCTTGTTCAGTTCTCAACAAATCACACCAAAATTCTTTATTAGAGGCCCTAGATTTCTTATATATTGAATCTGTTTACAGGGCTTTCCGATAAAATTTATACGACATTCCAATTTTAGACATGACGTCATCAATGTGTTAATCTACGTAATACAATCTATTTTATAAAAAAGTTGTCTCTAGTATTTTTTAATTTGTTTTCTTTGCCAACGTTTCGGGGTTTTTTTTTTTGTATTTCAATTGGTACATTATAACTAAGATTTGTTATTTCGGGGAATTGCATGTAACTCAGATTCCATGTGCTTCCTTAACACCCCTGCGTTGATGAACGATTCAATCGAACGATAAACTCATTTGACCTGGTTCATGTTGATTTCATCCCTGTCTGATTTATTTATAATTTTAATTTTAATTTCATTACAATGATATTCATTGTTTACAGCAGTTAATTAATGTATTCATTTTATTACATTTTTTATTGTCGCTGATATATAAAGAGAGAGCACTGTTCTCTAAATGGATAAAAAGAAATGGAGATTGTAGCTCTAAGTCATTTATTTCAATTAAATGATATCAACTTGTTATTTGATTCGTATAAAAATGTATATCAAAATAAAAGCTGTAATTGGGAATGGTATGATTTTTCATACAGCATTGAATTTCAGTTTTAACAGGAAAACTACTTAGCTTCATATTATGTTTTCAGGAAAAAATCTGATTATATACCGCATGTTCATTTAATTGAATGGCGGAAGAAAACTGGAAACTTTAGATAGATTTAGTTGCACAACAACAATCAGTTCTAGTCAGGATCAACTGAGAAATGATATTTCATGCATGGTGGAAGTGATAGTTTCAATTATTCCTGATCATGCCAATCGTCAAGACAGAAAAATACTTTTCTAAAGTATTGTGTAAGTGTTAGAATAGTATATTTTTTTAAATAGTTTTTTGTAATTAAAATTATTGACTGAGGATACGCGTATACGCGTACTACGCCGTTTTATAAGTATTTCTAAAACTTGCAGTCGTCCACCTATTGTTTACAACATTGATACATCCATTATCCGCATACATGTTTGTTGGGTAAGTTTTTATGTTGTAATTGGTTGTCGAGTTTAAGAAATTTTGTCTTTTTTTCATTCTTTCACTTATTTCATAATGGATGAATTATTGGAAATTTCAATTTATGTCACTTTAGATTTATTCTTTCAGGGATTACCATTATCTCGATTTCTTGTCATTCATGAAGAGCGGAAGTAGATGTGGTTTTCTACCCAGGGACGTAGCAGCGAATATCAATAAAGGCTAGATCGAATTAAACGAATGTTTGTTTCTTGAGTATTATAAAATATGTTTAACAGAGAGTAAAAACTTCTTAATTTTCACATTTCAGAACATTCAACTGCCAAAGACCGATTCTGATTTTCATGAAAAAAATGAACAATAGTTCAGCAAAGTCGGAATTAACAAATGCCCAAATAAAATACAGTGCTTTTGGGAGGACGTACACGTTTGACTTAAAACAACCTTCATGTCACCTAGCAACTAATTTACAAAATGTGGAGATGATGTTGATTTGTGAAGGAAAGACAGGTACTTGTTATACTTAAGAAGGTCTTGGAAAAGTTACATTTAGAGCCTCTGCTGGTAACACTATTCTTATAACTTTCTTGACATTATTCTTAAAACTAATTCAAATGTACAGCAGACACATCTTTACTAAGATATTAATTTTTTTAACAATGATATTCAAGAATTGATTATTTTTTCGTGCTTTTTTCCTTGTCATTCACTTTTTTGCTTTATTTAAGTCGGAAATGGAATCACGTGTAACAGTAGCGCTGACTGTGACAGAGAGAGGGAGGTCTGTAGTACGTACCCAGCCATCGATCAACAAATCTGCATCCGTAAGATGAATTTCTTTTCTCTTCAAACGATGAACAAACAAAAAAGCTCCGGCACCAATGCCATGATATGTTTAAGTTTGTAAATTTAGAATATTTTGAACGTAGAAGCTCGAGTCCTAATGCCATAACATGTTTACGAATACTTTAATTTAAAAAGTGTAATTGAATGTTTTATAATTACTTAATGGCCCTTAAGGAAGATGAAATAAAACCCTTATAAATATAAGCATTTCGGGAATAAACCAAATGTTTATTACACTAAGTATCCAGACTGATATAACCATTAGGCGAGATGCCTTATGAAACAATTAACAAGCTTATTTTTATCTACTTGCAATAAAAATGTACAATGTATCTGTTACCTAACTTTTATCAGCAGTTGGCGAGCATTGCTTGCTTTGTTAATTTCATGTAATAAAAATATAATTTCATGACAAATATGTTATCGATAACAATAACCATTCACAAAACTTTGATTGTTTCTTATAAAGCGACTACAAATAACCCTAATGGAATAAATCCAGACTTAGTAAATACTACATTGACATTTTTCCTAAAAACAAAAGTTAAGAAAAATTAACAAAATGCACAATATACAAAATTACATAACACGAATTCAATAAAACCGCATATGTTTAAGGTTACTTGTTTACGTACTCGTCTTGATTTTTATGTTTTGTAGCAAAAAGCCACAATAATGAATCATGTGACGTATATTCAACATGTGACAACAACAGTGAATGTAAATATTTTGGTCACACAGAAACTTGTCAGTGTCTTGACGACCACAGGGAAGTTGATGGACGATTGTCAAAGGTATGTTAATGACAATGAATGAACAGTACCCGTAACGTTATTTTTTACAATCCTATCCTATCGTATCGTGTATCAATCCTATCGTATCGTGGGTTCATACTGTTCTATCGTGCGTTAATCCTATCCTATCGTGCGTGAATCCTATCAGGTTTATCGTTCAATTTTAATAGTTTTTCCGTTTATCCTATCATGTTAATTGTTTCGTACCTTTTAATAACAAGTAAATTTATTTCAACGTTACAAGTCGTTCAATAGGCCGTATACGATAATTTAAAGAACAAAAAATATGTAAAATCCGATCCAGCATTCTATCATGATATTAATTTCTTAATTCTTTTGATCAAAATTAAGCAACATTACATGTAAATCATACCTGTAAGCAGTGAAAATGAAAAATTTATGTAAACCATCGAAGTTCTTTGGAACAAAGTAACATATTTACCTGTATATCGAATATATTAAATCGTACGCAGAGTGTATACCTGCGTAAACATGAATGTATGTAATATAATTCGTTTTTTATGCAACATTTTTAACAGAAACAAAAGTCTTTATGATATATTTCATTTTTATTTAGAAAAAAGAGTTGTATTCTAATTGAACTTGTTATTTCCAGTGTAATTGATATCGGGCTAAAATGTTCTCGGCGATCGGCTAGGGTGTGCGGTAATGAAAACGATGTTAACAAATCGTACACGGAGTTTATATCTGCGTAAACATTTATTTCATTTGTAAGTAATAAACTTTGTTTTTAATGCTTCACTTTTATTCAGAAAGAAATGTATTTATAATAGATTTTATACTTATTTAAAACAAGAGTTGTATTTTAATTGAACCCGCTATTTTCCGTTTGATTTGATCCTTGGCTGAAATGTTCGCGGCGATCAGCTTGGGTGTTCGGTAATAAAAACAATGTTAACAATGCCGATAATTTATTGATCACTTAAACTCATAATTTTTGTTAATAAATTTTAACTGGTCATTTTTATACATTATATAAATGATGCAGCAACGATTAATAACTTGGCATTTGTTAATAAGAAATTCCACGTATATCTTGATTCGCACGTGTTCTTTCTCAAATTCTGCAATCATCAGGTTAATCGTAAAGATCGTTTTAAAGTGTTTATACGTTTATCATGAACATAGTTTATCCTTTCCTATCGTGTATCAATCATATCGTATCGTGCGTGCATACTGTTCTATCGTGTGTTAATCCTATCCTATCATGCGTTAATCCTATTCTATCGTTATCTTGTAAAAAATAACGTTGCGGGTACTGTAGTATGATAATATTAAAAAAAAATACCAGTGTTTTAACTATTGCCTTATTCTGACATCATTTGCTGGAATGAATTTACATGTAGGTTTCTACATATGTACAAAAATCTCGACAATTACTATATCAAAATGTTTTATCTGTATTAACCAAATAAATCCATCTTTATAAATTCTCTAAACAGCTGAATATCTCAAAGCCCATGATGAAATTTCACGTTAATTTGGTTTTAAATGTTTACTTCATACATGTAATCATTGTCATTCTAGTCGGCTTAACCCTTGGAGAAAATTGTTTTAAAGAAGAACAATGTTCGGGAACAAAATATGCATCCAGATTCCTTCGAAATCAAACCCAGGAGATACAAGTTTGTTCCTTTATGAAAGGTTATATTGCTAGTGGTTCCAATTGCATCAAAGGAAGAAACTTGTACACAGAGATACATTAAAGACACAAATAGAAGTAGTAATGTTAGGGAGGAATTTAAGTATGGTACAACTTCCCTCTACGCTATAATGGCTGTTGTTTATTTTGAAAATATTGTCAACTTAAGCCTAAGTAGGTTATCATGTCAATCAATACCAGAACAACCAGTTTGTTTCAGGTTTACATTGTTTTATAAATGTATCTATTTCCTTGAATATTAATATGATATGTTATCCGTCTATAAATGTTCAGTCCAATGTCTACATGAATATACCTATATAACTGTACAAACGTGTGTCTTTGTAGCAAGATGATTTAACGTTAACATACATTTAAAATACATGTAATAATAAATTATGTCCACAAGATGATGATGTGACATTATGTTTAGCCAAAGGAAAGTTAAAGTAACTGAATCGCAGTTATAAGTAATATTTAGTCAACTGAAGGAAATACGCTTATCTTGTTTTTTTCGAAAACATGTCTTACTTAGGTGGACTTTCACTGAACGAAACTTGTGAAGTTAATCAGCAATGTTCTGGAACGGAAAATGCAAACACATGTTCTAGCTATGGAAAATCGCAGCCGACCTGTAGATGTAACCACGGATATATTGAAAAACAATCCAGGTGTTACAGAAGTAAGAAATCTCAGAACGAAACCATGAAACTACATCACACTTTTATAACTTATTATTAACAGATAAAGTTAAAAACACGTTAACACCTATACAATGCTCCATATATTTACTACTTTAGTGAATCTTCATCTCTTTGAGTCCTGTGATTGGTCTGAACAGTGTACTGGATCTGTTGGTGCAAATGAGTGTAAAGTTGTAGAGGGACAGCAAATTTGCTACTGTCCAGATGGAAAAGCAATCTTCAAAGGATCTTGCTTTAAAGGTAAGGACGGGAAAAATTTACAATGAATTGCTTTGAGGCAGTAATAATTATTTTTGAGAACATTTTAAAAATATCAGAGACTTGAGTCGGCGATATGTTGTTTACTGCCATTTGGTCAGACAACTTTGATTTATTTATTGACCTTATGATGAACGATGCCCGAAAATTGAAATGCATGCCCAATTTATTTCTTAAAAAACACATGAACTTGATTTGCCAGGCGGTTAACCGTCCGACGTCGAGAAAATCCAGTATTTACATGTACTTCGTCGTTAAAACTTTTACATCGTATTAGAAAACATTTACGTGTTATTTATGAAAATGTCTTGGACAACATTATTTTCCTTGAACATCTACCCATCATGCACATACATTATACATTTGTAGACTTAAATATATATTGTTTCTAAGAACAAACACACTGCTTACTTTAAAAACAGCCTGAATGACTCATTGTCTAGTGTGTGCCTTCCTCAAATCTGTTGTTTAGCATGTTTTTGTCAATTTGTATCGGTCGTTTTTATTTTTTACTTGATATCATTATACGCAGCATGCAACGTAGCGGAAAATTGTATTTGCTGACAAGGTCGTTGTATCGTCCATAGAATTTACGAAATAATGACTTTAATCGAGGCTGTTGATAAACTTATTTTATTAACTTGTTTGTCAGTAGCTTGCTTCGTTTTAGAAATTGTTCATAATTAGAGCATGCCCTTGCATATTGAATCAACTGAAAGACAAAAAAATATACAGGTGTTGAGGGTATATTGCTAGATAAGTAAGAAAAAATGACGATCGAAAATTTGAAGTTTTTCACGTTTATCATCAATTTTTTTGTTAGATTACCATTAATGCCTTTTTCGTAATATTGTCAAGAAAATTCCTTGTGGTATGAAAAAGCGCCATATATATAAGAAAATAATGTACATATACCTTAAATACATATTGGAAAGAAGAAAAAAAATATAACAAAATAATATGAAATTAAACATTAAAAATGCGGAGAGGAGGTAGGTGGAGGATTTTCAAGTAAATAGACAAATGGAAACGAATCAGTATTTGAAAGTGTTACTCATGCAGCGGCTTGAACTATTTGAACTAGTTGAGCTATTGAACAATTACTCTCATTACGCAGTGATTATACACATTAAAAACTATGATAACTCATAAACCGTAAAAGGGAAATTAAGATATTTGAAGTATTTTAAGTAAACTTAAAATTCCTATTTTGCAAAACATGATTTCGTGACTTTGTGAATTTCACTGGGGAGCAAATCGGTGTGATATGCTTAGTTTTCAATTTAATTTGGTGGATAGTTAAGAAAACAAAACAAAATATAGAAAAAACTTATGAACTCAACAAAATTAATTCAACATGTTTTACACGTAAGCTGTATGACATCAAAAATGATTTTCATATACATGTAACATTACTCTTTTGAGAGAATCGAAATTCTTTTTTAAAGCAAGGTTGAATATACACTGATATTTATACAAGTAAGTTTACTTAATAAGAACAATTTTGCATATTTTTATACTAGTTGGGTTGTCTCTTTACGAGCCCTGCTACCTTGACGGACAATGTACAGGTACACCAAACTCTGGAGTTTGTATGACTGATCTACATGTAAACAACCAGCAAGTCTGTCAATGTAACTATGGATACATAAGACACAATGAGAGTTGTTTTAAAGGCATACATTCGGCTTTTTTTTTTTTTTTTTTTTTTTTTTTTTTTTGATATTATAAACTCGTTGTAAACTCAAGTAACATTGGTCATTACAATAATGATATCGGCAATTAAATGAAATAATGTATCTAATATTAATATATCGCTCCGCTAGTAAAAAGGATATAAGCTTAAATTATTTTTCGTCTTAGCAGCAAATAAAAATATGTATGAAGAATGTGATGTAGACATCCAATGCAACGGGACATATGTTGGTGGAGTCTGCAAAGAGATAGGTCATAGAAAATTGTGTTTATGTGAAACCGGATACATAGAGGACAACAACGATTTCAATTGTCGGAAAGGTAACACATTACGCAGCACTGTTAAGACTTACTAGGAAAATATCAACGGATTTAAACGTTCATAAAACAATGCATCTATCTTTACAAAATTTTTATGTAAAGTTATTTTATCATGGTATAAATTTGATATTAAATGAAACAGTATACTACTGTAAACGTATTATATTTGGCGTGTACGATATTTGGCGGAAATTAGTTTTTGAACAAGTTGGCGTGGATTTGAATTAGCATATTCCTTAATGTGACTATTCTTATACATATATGCATGACATTTAGCGATGTACTTGATTTAGCGTAACCCGCATTCCGCCAAAAGCGCTAAATAGAATACACAGCCAACCGTACTACGTTTACAGTAAATGCCACTTTGTATGACACTTAGTGTGGTCCCCTGAATGGACAGTCACGTGATATGTGTTGATGATTCTCCCGAATGGAGGTCAGAAAAAAATTTTAATATTACAAGGGCATTTCCATTTGAATTTAAAAATTAAATGATAATTAAATTCTACTTAACCAGTAGACTCTGAAAAGTGATGCTGCTTTGTATAGAGTTCATCTTTTATTAGAATAAATATCAAAGAAATGAGCTCTGGTTGAAATTTATATGACCTTCGCTTAATATTCTACGTATTTATTAATTCATTCTAGAGATTTCATCGAAGCAGCAGCACTTTTTAATAAATTAAACATTCCCTTATTTATATACAAAAGATCGTAATAATCTGTTAAGTGTATGCCCTTGTAAAAAGCGGATTGAGATAGGCTTCCCGATGTCAAACACATCGAACTTGTACATTTAACACTCAAGAAAAGAAATAATACACGCTCTAAAAATAAATACATGCTGGATTAAAACAAGCATACTAAATAGGATTTAATGGTTTGATAATTGTTTAAAGATTATGCTCCGTTCATTTATGAAATGCATTTTCCCATGTTAAAAAATTGATTGACCCGCCTCTCTCTACACATAATATGCGTCAAAATTTACAGTATGACGTCACATCGACAAGTTCATCTCGATCGGTCAGTTGTGTAGACTTAACGATGTTGGACTTATTTGACTACAAAGTTGCACGCAGAGGTAATTTTTAATGTAGTTTAATGTGTTCGTACCCATACCAATTTGGAATTACTTTATTTTTGAGCATTTTTGATGACTTGTTGTTTTGTGTGATGTCATAGTTAACATTTCCCGTACTTTCTGTTCGGCGCGACCACAAAGTAGACCTTAACAGTGCTTCGTAATAATTCTTAAATTTTTACCACTACATTATGATTAAATGGAATTTATCGTTATCCCATATATGTTTAAAGTTAAGCTTCCGGGCATAAATTTATCGAGCATTTAGAGTTGGCTTATTAATGACATAAAATATCATATTGCTTAATCTACAAAGAATCAAATACGAGGGTTGTTCGGAAATTATTGAGACAACACAAATATTTTCCTTTCTAAGTGACGAATTAGGGTGAAAATTGGCATAAACTTTGAAGAAACCTAAACAATTAATTAAACAAAGTAATATTAAAACAATCTTTAATAGTTTGTTTACGACGGTACATAAACAAGTCGGTGGTAGGGGTGCCCGGCGCAGTCATGAACTCGGAGATTAATTAAATTTAAACAATTATTTACTTGGTGTCAGTGGACCAACAATTAATAGGAAAGTAAATCAAATTATATATATTAATTTTGATATTTATTGTGACTAACTTGTGCGCAAGTTTCACTAGTGTTCAAGTTGAAATACGGGATAGTATAAATATATGTACCAAGCAATAGAAATCTGGTCACGACGGTTTATTGAATTTTGACGTCAAGGCGGCGCAGCGAATATACATCAAATTGGTCGGAAACACGGAAGAAGACCTTTACAGGCCAAGTAATTGCTTATACACAGACAATACAGCATAAAGGAGTCAAGAGCTTCATTTTATCGGATTTTTTTTCTTAACTTTTTAACTAGAATTAAAACAAATGGACTAAAGATCTACTCATTTTTAAACAAAAACTGATGTCAATAGTTCTTATATAAATATGTATACAGAATGACTTTAACAGACGTTTCAGAGAAAGTTGACTTTTGGGTAGGAATAACTCGATTTTTTCACAAAACAGTCAAGAATAGAGAAGATACTTAAACGTTGATATCTTAAAATGAACAAAATAGATCAAAAATGAAGAATAGTTCGTGTTTTCCGTTGGTTTGTAAGATGTTCAAAACATAGGAGCAAGCTTAAGGAAACGCGTTAAAATGACGTTGCGATGAGTTTTAGGTTGCGCCGGGTCACTGGACATAAGCAAGTTTGTCAGCTTACGAGAAACTGTACAATGATGACATTGACTGGAAAATTTTCACATTAATAAATGGTACCCTGGTTAACTTATTAGTGTAATTTCAATAGTTCACCTCTTTTTCTCAAGGGAGTAAGAGTAAATATCTCAATAATTTCCGAACAACCCTCGTACTAGTACTCATTCTATGTTGTTGGTTAGAGTTATTGATTATTCAAGACTTTACCTAAATATATGATGTGAAGTTTAATTAGGCAGATTTCTGTTGACACCTAAATGAATGCAATATACTCTATATACTCTTACACAGTGAAGATGACACGCCGTAGTAAAGAAGAATAGTGGGCTTCAAAATTCATTTCAATCATTGTAATTGGAATTGTCAGAGAGAGAGAGAGAGAGAGAGAGAGAGAGAGAGAGAGATAGAGAGAGAAATATTATTACTAATAACTGCGTACCGTTAAACACTCTGAAAATAATAACGATATGCATTGTATTTAATAAAAAAAGGGAAAAAAACTTATCCACGTATTGTTTGCGTGCAAAAAAGAATTGTCAGACCGTTTTTTTTAGTTTATTAATCATCTTTATTGAAGAGCATTATATCTTATTCAATCATTTGGAGCTACATTCGTTCTGTTAACTTGATGTTTTATTCGTATTGATAATTATTGAATGAGATTAAGTTTATCTATTAATCAAACTTTCAAAACACAACTGCATTGTATATATTTTACATAAGTATTTTACCTTTTATATCGATTAGAAAAACTGTGCAAGCTTGTGACTAACAATTGAAAATAGTTGACCACAATCATTCAAGAACAACAGGACAACACTTTAAAAGGATTATACATCAGGTTAAATTACTGAATATTAAGACATGCTATTCTATTTTTCCTTTCAACTGATTTTAAAAAGAAAATTGTTGTTTGGTCCTTAGTCTTCTATTCTTTCCAGACTTTTCTCGATTTACAGTTTCTGTTACATGTTATGTAAATGTTAGTGTAACTACTCATGTAGTGTCTTTATGCATGTAAAGATGCCTCTATGTTTTTATTCGTTTGCAATGATAAGGCAGTTTGAATGTCCAAATCATTGGTTGGTAATTAAAAAACAAACAAGACAGCATTACCAAAATGAATAGAAAGAAACTCAACCTAAAGATAGCCAAAATGAAACCTACGTAAACATTGTTACAACTTAGATTCAGATGACCTCAGAGTGGTACATTGAATATTGAAATTATCAAAGAAGTTGTTTAATTGTATTTGTGCTTATATTATTGCGATATTCATATTCATATTCATTGGCCTCATATATTAAGACATGTTTCTTTTATAAACAAGCTTTGATAT
The DNA here is from genome assembly GCA_016163765.1 of Magallana hongkongensis. Taxonomy (NCBI): domain Eukaryota; kingdom Metazoa; phylum Mollusca; class Bivalvia; order Ostreida; family Ostreidae; genus Magallana; species Magallana hongkongensis. The sequence continues at coordinate 17,554,008 of WFKH01003881.1, read as the reverse complement.
GTATAAATCAATATTAATATAGATTTTTAAAAATTATAAATAGAAAAGGTATCATACAAATAGTCAATACAGTGTTAATATTTAACAGGAAGTGTTAAAGGTGTGTCTATGACATGGAGGTATATAGAATGTACTGTGAGACATAGGCTTAAAATACTTGTATATCTAGACTCTAAGTATCGGAATAAACCTCACTCAGAAGAATGTTGCAGGTATTTGGAACCTTAAAGGGGCATGGTCACGATTTTGGTCAAAAAGCATTTTTTCCGATTTTAATATTTACAATGGTTCAGGAAGGCATTTTTGATAGGCAACCGAAATATGAATGTCATTCGTTGAGTTATAAGCTAATTACAGAGCTTGAAATTTTTTGCTATGTAATCAAAACGTTTGTTTACATTTTGAATGTTGAAGTGAAAATTCAAGTTCAAGTTTAGACCTAAAATGAATGTGTTAAAAGTTAGGAACTGTTTATTTATGCTTAAAATGAATAAAGAGATTGGCAAATCACCCCGAAAAAGATTTTTTACAGGTATATTGAACCTATGTAAACAAAAACAGAGCACGAGCCTTGTTTACATGACAAGGAATTATGAGTCCTGTATATTGCTTATAACTCTACGAATGACTCTCAAATTTCATTTGATCATTGG
>WFKH01003881.1:17493197-17514993 GCA_016163765.1 Magallana hongkongensis | reverse complement strand
AAACCAAACGGTAAAACTTTAAACTGGAATAGACCCTTGTGGGTTGCAAACGCTGTCTTTTCCTTATCAGATTCGTCCATAGCGACTTGCCAATAGCCGCTAGCAAGATCGAGAGTACAGAAGAATTTGGCGCCGGATAGTGTAGTGATTCGTTGATTCGTGGCAAGGGATAAGCATCCTTAATCGTTACGTCATTTAGCTTTCGATAATCCACACAAAATCGCGTGGTTCCATCCCGCTTCTTTACTAGAACTATTGGTGCAGCCCAAGGTGAATTGCTTGGTTCAATTATATCAGCTTCCAGCATTTTGTCTATTTCCTGATCCGCTATAGATTTTTGATGCAAAGGGAGACGCCTTGGTGGTAACTTGATTGGCTTAGCATTACCATTATTAATTGTATGTCTCACAAGGTCTGTACGCCCTAATGGGTTATTTGGTCCCATAAAAACATCAGCGTTACGTGCCAATGTATCGCTTAACAGTTGGCGTTGCTTTTCAGGAAGGTTGCTCGAACTAGTGTTAACCAGAGGCTGCAAATAATCGGGTAAGCTTTGTAAGCTTGTTTCCACTGGACGGCTTTCTGTGACCTTACTGCTGCTAAATTCAGTGACAGATTCAATTGTTTGGACTGACGCCACTGTTGCATTTTTCTTAGAACTGAGAAAAGTATTTTGTTATCTCGTACTTCCACGACAGATTTTGGCAACACAATTCCTTTACTATTAGACAGCGGTTCTAGCAATCCTTCCACACCATGTGGAAATTCACATTCATCCCGGACGAGCCCCCAAAATATCTATGTAACGGGACTGTCAGGAGGAGGATTCTGGTTCTACTCCTACAGTGACTGCAGCGACGCAGAATCAACAGGAGGAGGAGGATTCCCATGCAAGTGAGGCGGTTACTATGATAGATAGAGAGGCAGGAAGTGATCCACAGGAAGCAGAAGCCAGTAACAAGAAGCGGAAACTGTCTCTTCAAGAATACAGAGAGAGGGAAACACCAAAACAGCACACGACAGGGACCCATACGACTTGGCGAAATCTTCCTACCCTCTGTCTACCAAACATCCCTGAGGCTGGCAACACCGAGGAGTTACAGTCATGTCTCATGTGGTTATGTAACAGCATGGATGTGGTTGGAAGAGCCACGGCACTAGTGAAGAGGAGGTTAGAAGAAGACCAAACGGAACTGCAGAGGGAAAGAGAACTGAGAAGACAATTAGAGAAGAAGAACCGGGAGCTGGAATGCGAGTTGCGGAGACTTAAAGGGATGGACAAACTGTTTGAAGAGTGAATGACTGTGGTGGGAGTATGTGATTGTGAAAGATGTGTCATTGTTGATCAATTGTTTAAAAAATTGTCGATATTATATTAATCATATGTGCTTAAATTGTATGTGTTATCTTAAAATTGTTGTTATTATATTGAATATCCGTTAAATTATTATGTACATACATGTATTTATTGTGCATTCATGTAATTATATATATGTGGACTAATGTGTATTTTCACACATTAGGTCTTAAGAAAGGTGGAGTGTTGTGGTTTTGAGTGTATTTAATTATGTGCATTTATTTATCTATAATAGTTGTCCAAATTTATTTATATTTCCCCCTATTTGTTCTTTATTACTTTTTGTAAGGAGTTATTTCCCTTTGGTTATAACCCGTCCCGGTTAGCCGCGCCCGGGTCTACAGTACCCGGCCGGGATTTATTGTTATTATATAACTTGTACTTTTGTTAAATAAAACAGTCTGCAATTTCAATGATTAGAGGTTAAACGCATTTTTGGGGACCTGGGGCTAAATTATTCTCATCAACAATGGTAAATATCTCATTATTGGATTTAATATGATAATGCTTTTACGTTTGTTTACTTGTGATTGTAATTTACTCAGAATACAGAATATAATTCTTAAACACTAAAATTTGTTCTTCTTTTATCCTTCCGAACTCGGAATTATGTACGAGACTAACCCCTAGACAGTCCCGTTACATAGATATTTTTGGATATATTATATATATATATATATATATATATATATATATATATATATATATATAACACAGACACACATATTTCACAACGACATTTAATGTACCAATTAACAGACACGTACATGTATAAGCACATTGACATTAAACTATCAAACAGACACACATATACATTTAAGAAAACGACATTTACAGTGCCAAACAGAAGCAAACATTACATGGCGTTTAACAAACATGTTACAGACATGTATCAAACAGACAAACATTTCACACACAAAAATATTTGATGTACATGCAACAACCACACACGCATAAAGCACAAGTGCGCACGTACATTTAAATGTATTAAATACACACACATATACATGTCTATGCATGCTAAAGAAGTGCTAATGTACTTTGTTTATATAGAATCAATCTCTTCAAACGTGAATATTGTTAAACATATATTTAATTCAAACGCATCTAAAAGTACTAAATATTATTTCAAAAGGGTTTTTTACATTATGTGACAGACGCAATAAGAACTTATGTTTCGATGTTAAAGCATCATAAGTAAAAAATTACATTGGTGATACATGTCTTAATTCTTACGTTGAACAAATCCAGTAAAATATTATTAATGCTCATTTAAGTCAATCATCATCTGTAATAGTCATCTTAATTGACAAATTTTGAATGATTGACACCCCTGACGTCCATGGACCACAGATTCCCAATTAATCTAATTAACAAAACAATGATCGAGACAGAGCCGAAAACGAGCTCAAATAAGGTTTTTCTTAGTGGAATAAAGCGACATAATTTTACTGTTTTGATATATATAGTTGAGGTCAAGGCATTAAAATATTTGTTTTGAAAGCATGATAAAACCGCTATGATAATATTATTTCAGAAAATATGCATTTTAGCATATAATGTTCAAACTAAGTTTGTGGTAATAACAGATATACAATTGTAAAATGAAAGTCGCTTTAGAACCTTTAAAATATTCTAGCTCTTGGTTTCCTTTTTAAAACAATCAATTTGATGTAAGTTTACACACGTTTTAACCCACAATGATCACGTGAATAGTCTGACAAAATGGTATCGCTTGTCATTCAAGTTAAAATATTTACATTCAGTGTGTATTTCCCCTTATGTTTGCATTGAAATCTGCAACGTTCGATTTCCTGTGAATACACTTAGCCTATTCATGCGCAATGAGCACAAATATAGAAGTCATCACGCGTTTTGATTGTATTTATCATTGTAAGATTAAAAGAAACGTTCAAACTTACATAACCAATTTGATATGTACTTATAAAAAAATAATCATTAAATCATATCTAGTTCTTAATAACAAAGATTTTTCTCTACAAAGGTTCTAATTCTATATTTTAAGTCGCGGAAGCGAACTAAATAACATGTTAATATGGCAGTTCCATGTATATTACATATCCCTGAATAAGAGCGTTTATAAAGGCTTTAAACCGACGATACACAAATACTTCATACAAATTAACATCAGTATGAATATACATGTACATATAAGCACTGGATGCTTATTTCTGGATGTCGTTGGTCCTATAACACACCAAGGTGGTGCAGACAAATTATCATACCGCGCTAACGCGCGGTATTCAATTTTTCTGCACCGCCTTGGTGTGTTATAGGACTGACGACATCCAAAAATAAGCATTCCATGCTTAAATAGAGCTACATGTACTAAATATAATTGCCGTGATCGTCCTAGGGCGCCTTAACCTGCTTCGTAGATCTAGAATAAATGCAAATGATATTAATGTTATAGTTGTTTAAAACACAAGGTTGAAAGGTATATTCTATTGAAGTTGATATAAGCCTGTTAGCATCTAAAAAACAGAAATAGTTGATTTTTTGCTAATAAGAAAATGACTGTGTGAATTTTGGAATTCGTGCACAGTTAAGCTGCAAGCTAAAACTTTCACAGCAAACTCAAATCGTAAATAATTTGGTATTTCGAATGTGATTCTCGTGAATGTTAAAATCATTGTCACTCAACCTGTTTCATGAGGTGCATGTACATGAAACAATTCGTATTCTATAAATATAATCCTGCCTCTAATTTTTATAGAGGTCCGTGTTTGCTCTTCTCCTGTTTTGATTTTTTTCTTTGGACTTTTGATTTAGAACACTGTTCGTTATCGCCACATTTCATCATCAACCAGTTCAATTATGCATGTATTTATATATTTTATTAAATGATTGCCAATTGATGTACTGGTAATAGACTTAAGAAAGAAATTATTTCATGGAATAATTTATTTTTAGATCATTGGTTTTTTTTTTCCAATTTTCAGGAGAGCAAAATATTATTTTAGCTACGATTACCATTTTCTGTGTCAAATGTATAAGTAGCTAACTTGCAATCCCATCATGCTTTATTTTCCCTTTTTTTAAAGTTTAAACAGCATATTTAATCGATAAAAAATCCTGGTTAACTAAAAAAAAAAGTATTAGGTTTTTGATCGGTCATAGGAATAAAAAAATAACATTTTCGTGTAAAATTTGAATTGCATATGACATGTAAATTGCCATATAGGATGATGATAATATACATCAAAGTAATCTTTGATTATTTTATCTAATTTCTTGTGAAATCGCAATGCGCTTCAAGACTCCTTCTATTATAGAATTGTTTTTTTTAAATTTACTTTGTTTACATTTTTTTAAATTATTGACCATGGGTATTTCAATTTCTTATAATTTATTTTCCTTTGCTTGATTTTTATCTTTAACTGGAAATTATATTTCTAGTTTGAATATAAGAAGATTAAACCTAATGTAGTCAGCCTTTTATAAGGCAATCTTTATCTGGTGTTTTAACAGAAAGCTAGATATAGATAATTATAATGACCTGTATTTCACATCCGCAGTAGCAATGCATTTGATCACTTTTTAATGCAAAGGTTTCTTTTTAAATGTACCAATTAAACAGTACTGCACAAGTACATTTAGATTTACTAGCCCTTTTATAATTAATGGTCGCTGAAAATTTTTTGTCTCGCAGACAACTTCCTTTATTTAATCTCTAAAAAAGAATATCCTCTTTGGTGAACCAGGTGATCTCTGCAGATGAATAAACAAGTACCATTTAACTTTTTATATTTTTTCTTAGAGAAAATTCAAAACATATTCTGTATAAACATACTGTTTATTGGTTAAATGACTATTATTCCTTTGTTAAGAATGTAAGTAATTCAGTATAATAAGAAAAGAGATACAAGATACGGTAATAAGTAATACATGAATGATTAAATAAATAAGGAGTTAGATACAATCTTTCTATGTAACCATTGAACGAAAACATCACGACTCGTTCTCAATATCTGACATGTCTTGCTGATTCAATGCTGATAACAAAACATTAGACAAACCATAGACGTTTTCAGACAAAATGTTTTTTTCTTGATGTAGGTGATCGTACGTATCATTATCAACATGTTGATCTCTACATGGACATTGATGGACTGAGTTGTCGTAAACGTTTCTAGTATCTTCATTGTCCTCTTCGAGATACAGTTCATCATATATTTCTTCGTGTTCTTTTGTGAATGAAGAGGAAACTGACATTGAAAGTGGCACACTATAGAGGTCTTCGAACATTTGCAGTTCTTTTTGTCTAATATGACCTAGTGAGCATGCGTCGTTATTTGGTTCCTTTTTGATATTCTGGAATTTTGACGAATTGTTGACATTTTCCGAACCTGGAGAATTATTTTCAGCTCGAACATCCAAAGAGTTATGTGAATATGCCTGTGTGATAAGCACTTTTATCTGAACCGTTAGTTAATAAGCATAGATTTCTTTATAAAATATTTTTTATATTGACATTCACAAACCTCAATTCTGATTCTATCATCGTTTGTGTCTTCTGAAAGTGAGTAGGCGGTGGTATTCCTTGTAAGCATTTGTGAAGAATTTGGACAATCTAACCTGACATATATTCAAAGATACCCATCATGAACTCAGAAATTTATATTGTTATCACTAAATCATTCCTACTCCGGCTTTTTTAAAACGCTAACCTTGGGGGAAAAAAAACTTGTTTGTGTTTTTTGATGATAAATGCTTAAATAAACAGATGAAAACTTTAATTTGAATAAGATCTTTATTAACAATTTTTTTCGCGTTATAATGGGAATAAAATGCCCGAAATAAAAGGACCTTGCAAATCAGCAATTTGGCATTTCCTGGAAGTTAACAAAACCAAACTATAACTTAACATCGTTTAAACTAACAACATTGTTTTTTTTTTATTGTAAAATGATTTACTATTATTTTTTCGAAACGTAAATTTATTATACAGATGTTGTACATGTACATGTAGAGCAAGAACAAAGGGAATGTATAAGTATTGTCTAGATCTATATTTTTATCATTGAACAATTATCTGGTAATAAACACAAATCAAAATTATGCTTCAATGCAAAAGATATAAAAAATGACAATGGAAAAGAGGGATAAACTTTTACCATAATGATAGTTCTGAACACTCACGACGAAGTTTATAGTCAAATTTGCACGAACCCTCCTCTCTCTCTCTCTCTCTCTCTCTCTCTCTCTCTTTCTATCTATCTCTCTTTAATAAAGTTGTTCTTTCAAAAATCGAAATCTTTCTAACAAAAATCTTCAAACTAAAATATGATTAATTCTGAAAAAATAGATATTTTGCCCGAACAATAACACAGTTCGTTCGACTAAATACAACTTTATCTTGTGCGCCAAAATTTCTGTTGTGTGCCAACAGTTTTCCTTTTGTAGAAAAGCAAAGTTGGAGAAAAAAAGTTAAAAGTCGGCTTACGACCTTTTAGAGGTACACTGATTTTTAAGATTTAAAATAGAAAAAAAAAAGTTACACATAACTCGATAACATATTTGAATAAAAACAATAACAACTATAAAGTTTACCTGTATGGATTAGTTTTTCTTCTTTTCAATCCCACAATAAAACCAAATAATGAACATGTAACAATACAGAACACCAACCCAACGGCTGTAAAAAGGCATGAATTCTTTTGTTCTAGATTAAATGAAAAAATGAAAGATAAAAGAAAAAAACCCCAATAAAATCTATATCATTACGATTAACAATCTACTTCAATCATGAATCAATTAAAGAGTAAACATTCACTGTATTCATGAATGAAATATAATTACTGCAATTCATCTGAGCTGTTTTTAAAGAATATGACTGAAAATACCATTGCATATACATTTTTTTCCCCAGAGATTCAATCAAATTTGATAAAAAATACTTTTAAATTTACCAAATGAATATATATTAATTTATAATGATTAACTGATGGAATAGTTTGAACTTAAAGTATTAGAGTTATTTATTTTTCATTCTTAAAGGACGAGATTACTTTACGTTTGTCTTTTAAGTCTCAATTATACTTTCTTACGTTTTCGTACCTAAATAATCAACAATGGATTTTTTTTCATCCAACAATATAATTTGCATTCATCCAAAACGTGTCCTTTTTGGAACAAAATCAAACAAAATGTTGGTTAAAAAAATAGAGATAATACATAAGAAAATCTGTATCGAGGGCCGAAGGTTGGTATTGGTCGAAGGTTGGTATTGGTCGAGAGTTGAGTTTGATGTGAAAAAGATTTTGACACGTATTGTTGTTTTTTATTATATTTGAATAAATAACTTGTTTTTTATGTAACAAACTTTACCTAGGCTAATCCTAGGCTTCCCATCGCGAAACCGACGAGAAAACTGAATTAAATAGAGAATAATATATTATAAAATTATATATATTATATAAAATTATAAAATATATTATAAAATCTGTATCATATACAATACACACTGATATTAATAGTGGATTGGTTAAGTTTAAGTGTGATACAGATTTTGATATAAATTGTTGTTTTTTTCATTGATTTGAATCAATAGCCCATTTTTATTTTCATGTGAAAAACTTTATCAAACTTTAACTCAGTTTAACCATCTCTAAACCATCTTTAAACCGTCGTAGATACTCTCAGATGTATCGTGGGTCTTTAAATAATTTTGTTATAGATGTACATGTTTCTCAACTGTTGAACTAATTTTCTCTAAAAAAAATCCTACGGGAAAATAGTTTTGCTCAAAAACATTTTGATATAGGATATTTCTTTGATTTCAATATTAAACCAAAGTTGTCAAAGCGTCCAATTGGGTAGCAATGCACTTATATAACTGTATCTAAGGTATCGTCAAATTATGAGCAAGAAAACGTTATGTTTTGCTGTTAAATGTCTTCCTCAAAACAGACTTTTCCGATCATCCGTTTACCTTTATTACATTTGCAATCTTTCTTCTCGTTTACATCTTGATATTCACTTTCTGTAATAATAACAACTGTATCGTTACAATGTTCTATCATAGAATTGATATTGTTTCATTTAAAGTTTAGATCGCTATTTGCTAATCATTTTATGATAATATATGGTAGCAGACAATCGTATCTATAATTGATTTACTTTTGTAGAGTTTTGTTGATAAATCATATTTGGCGTTACATCTACAGAAAGATTTAAGCTGGTTTTGATTGGAAGTGCAATTCTGTGCACCGTCTTTCCCGGTACACATCTGTTCCTCCAAACAAGGCTCATTAAGTAGAAGTTCAGCTTTCATGAAGAGCAATGAAGACATGTTTAAAACAAGTATGCGTGTAAAATATATAAAAAGTTTGATTATAAAAATAAAAAGACAAATTTTTTTTAAAGAACGGGACATTTTACATTTCTTTGCCTTCCTTGTGTACATATTGATTACTTATAAGAGATAGTTTGCTGTAAAAAAGCGCTAAGTAACCATAATATCAATTTAAATCATAGTCCCGATCGTAAAAACAACTCGCTAATCAGCGTGGAACGGTGACGTCACTTCTTCGATCAACTGATGGTAAACAAATAGAAGGATTAACATTATCTTCTTTAAATCTTTGGCATTTATTCGCCATGGACGACATTTTTTGATGTTGACTAACTTAAATCAAGAAGATGACAATAGCTCAAATGTTTGAAATTATTTCATATGCTCTATTGATAATGATGTGTTATGACGAGGTAAATTTTAATATTTGGTCTTTACAACCCGAAGAAGTGATCAACATTTAAAACGTTGGATCAAGGAAGTGTGATTATAGTAAATTTCATGTTTATTAAAGTATATGCAACTGAATTCATTTTGTTGCCCTAAAATTCTTAAAAATAATGGTCATGCAACTTTTTACATCAAATTCGTTTGCTACATAATATGTATTATATGAAAAGCGGGCGTTCAATTACTATAAATTGAAAAAAGAAACCTTAAGTTTCTGAATATTAGTAGTTCTCGATAAATTGAAAACAATTACCTATCAGTCCTTCGCAAATTATGTTTAACTCCACTGATTGCAAACGTTTTTTTGAGTAACATTGAGTAAAACTCTGTTCAAACGACTTGTTAACGTCAGTGGCGAGAAATTTAAATTGCACTTCTGTGATCTGGGCTTCAGCTAAAACATCTTGCACCAAGTTTGTGTAAATAAAACAAAACTCTCCAGACTTTGATGGCCCTGAAAATTCATTTTTTTAACATAAAAAACAATATGTACAAAAGAATTATATCTAGACATAATTACTAAAAAGTCATTTGTTTACAGGTTTACCTTTCTCAATGATAAACTGTAAATTCCAAGGGTAAAAGCTGCATGCATTTTCACTTGACATGAATGACACAACATCTTGATACTTGTATTTCCTGGAGGCACATAAAACATATTTAAATACTTAAACATACAAAAAACATATATGTCTAAAAAAAAGTTCATCATATGTACATCAAATTGCCGATTAGTAAAACACTTACCCTACATAATGTAAAGCTGTCGAGTCTAATGCCTGAATAAAGTATATAACCAATATCTGTCCAAGCATTGAATCTGCAGCGAAAAAAGATCACATTTTTGCCTAAATATATCAAACGATTAAATTTTTATCTTTTTGAAAATACCATCAACAAACGCATTCCAAATCTGTCATTATTACGTACACGAAAGTAATTTGCATCTAATTCTTGCGACCTGCATCCCTTTTGATGTACGCTTTCTCCCTTAGTATATCTATAATAAACAGGTGTTAAATATTCATCTTCGTAAAGGAACTTTTTTAAAGAGCACCTATTACATTATCGACTTTTGTTAGATATCGAAAATTAAATACAGACAAGCAATCCCACGTCGCATAATTTAGCATGATTAAAAAAATATAGCATTATCAAAGACATGTTTCTATCATTATCCTTTTTATCAAGTAATATGACTCAAGGTGAACCTTTGGACTTTCGCGTGTCAATTCATCGGGCGCAGTTACATCGGACTTTGGAGTTCAATTTCAATTGCACTTTAGAATCCTACATATTTGATGGATAATATATCTGCCAAAAAAGATCATGTTTTAGCGAGAGATTTTTTTGACACAAAATAAAAATGTTTGCGGAAATTTACACTTCTAATTTAATAAATTGATAATAGACATCGACGCCATTAGCGTTGAAGACGGAAGAGATATATAAAATTGATGTAGATTATGCGTATCATTTCCTATGTAGAGATCAATTTTCACACAATATTATTTTGCTCATAAAAAAGGATTCTACACATCATGATAAAAAGTGTAAAAAACATTTTTTTTTTCTTATCAGGTACTTAAAACCTTTTTAAGCCTTTTCCATGTTTAATAAAAGCAAGAAGGTCATGTTGGCATGCTGCCAACTGAAGAACACAAATAGACCTGACTGCATTTTGCAGCAAAACTGATGACAAAGTTTTAAATGTTCCTGGAATGATCTCTGACCGGCAGAATTTATATAAAACCATTTGTTTACATTTCGATTTCAATTAGTATATTTTATAGCCAATATATTAAAACATTAATTATTAGTTTGTGATTAATAAGCATTCAATAATTTGGTCGTAATTTCTACTGTTAAACGCAGACCAGGAAAATATTAAATTAAAAAAAAACTTATCCTGCCCTGCCTCTAATATTTACTTTGATCCTCACAATAGTACTTGACATAAAGCATTTTTACGGGACATTATCCCGTTTAGATCCTGGAAATTAAATACAATTAGAGTGATCATTATCATATGTTCCCTGGTACTTTCCTTAAAGTGGCGCCTAAGCAATTTTTGAAATTCTATGTATTTTGGGTAAGGGTTTTTTAGTGTAACATTACGATTTTTAACATTTCAGTTAAGTTGCAATTTAATTAAACTACTTCATAATTATGAATTTTTATATTTATATGACGTAATAATAATAAAATTCTTATAGTTTTCAATAATTTATAATGTACAAATATGAATATTATCAAGTCAAAAGTTGATTACATGTATGTAATATAGTCACACAAATTCTTTTGTTGTCTGAAAACGCCATGGACTTGATTAAACGTATTATTAAGTTCAGACCCTAAAAAAATATAAAAAGAGGGAAGAATACTGGTGAAAAAAAAAAACAAGATCATATCGAACCAGAATAAACATATTCATTTTTTGTTTCTGTTTACTCCAGTTATCATCGTCAAATTGATTAAAATTGAAAATTTGATTAATCTGTTGCCCTAACTCATAACTGGATTGATATAAGGGTGTACTTTGACTTTGTAATTTACTATTTTATAAATAAAATGTAACACTATGATTTGTGTTACTTTGCTGTGTTACTTTGCTGTTAATTAAAAGGCAAAGATTTTTAATATATAGTCAGGTTTTCTTGTACTTTTAAATATTATTTTTTTTAATAATTAGATTTCATTTCAGTATACTTTTCTTAATACAATCAAACTCAGTAATTGATTATATTAGCTTTGGTACATGTTTGTTAATTATCGAAGTAAAATATCTTATAAACATCTTATGTATAATGGGTGGGGCTTTTGCCCCGAAAGCACACGTGCTATATGTAGAATTCTAATAACTTCTTTAACATAGCTGAAAATTTATAATATGACAAATACATACGTTAAGATAATATCATTTTGGGACACTATGGAGTTCCAGTACAAGTTTCATCTTTAAATTTTAAGCTTGAAGTTTTTATTGTGGTTATTGTATTGAAATCGTGGTTAACTTGGTAGTATGCATATCGGCTTTCTACTAAAATACATAACATTCTTGAACGTATCTTGTGTTTGATTTATATTATTAATTCTAATGTAAATGTTCTTAAAATATATGATAAATTCAAGGGAAAACACAACCTGTCATCTTCGCTCAAGTAAACTCTGAATAAAAACTCCAAATCAACAGAAAAAATCAACAAATTGTATTTAAAAAACGGTACATGGTATTCCAATGTTAACCAAATTCCGGGCGCTTCCGAGACAACAACTTAATAACTACGGAAGTTCCAGCACGGGCAGTCCGATGTAATACTGTTCTCAAAATCGATACCAAAGTGCAAACATCCAACACAGATAGACTGACATCACACATTTCACTACTGTGCGAGGTTCCAGCACAATTAGCCAAACACAACACACTTTTTACTAACGTGCGGGGTTCCAGCACAATAAACCCAACCGTATCTTTCTGGTCTTAAACTATTTCCATATCATTGTTTGGACAGGCATTGCTTTTTTTTCGACATCAAATAGATGGAACGTAAATATATGTCAAAAAAATTAATATTAACATTCACATATAGCTGTTAAGATAAGTTCAATCAACTTTTGTCCAGCAATTTTTTAATTTGCCGAGAGATTAGGTTAAGAAGATACCTGATTCATAGAGTTAATAATTATGTCTCATAAAAGCGTCTTGATGTTTTATACAAACGATTACGCATGTTTATCTAACTAATAATGTTCTCATATCAGTTGGCACATTTTAAATCTAAAATCTAGTTAAGTTTACGAATACCTTTAATATAACACAAGCTCAGAAAAAAAAAAATATTTTTGTGTAAGACAAGTCAATATCCTCACTTTCTTGGAATACCAATTCATCTTTTAATTTATCTACATAAATGATTTGAAATAATAACAAATTAAAACATTTTTTCTAATGTATACTTAGTAGGTTGTGCATATATGATTTGCTCGGGTATAGTAATACATATAATATTGATCAAATCATCTCTTTAATCGGTTTACATAAAAGGTAGCGGGAATCATATCATCCCGCAGGTAAAAAAAAGTTATGCTTGTTAAAAAGGTCAAGTGTAAATAAACGCCATAAATCCCATTTTATAAAAATTTAAAAAGGTAACGGTAGTGTCTACAGCTGGCAATCACACATTTGTTTACATAAGAAGTTATATCTAGGATTTTTACCATAAATTTGTAGAATGCATCATCAGGTATGCTAATTTTTATATTAAGCATAATTCTAATAAAAAGAGAACCAGAGAACGATTTCATAATATTACGCAATGTACTAAAATATTCCCTTTGTCGATATGTTTTTTCTTTCAAAGTACTGATCCAGTTAATGATTTAATTGTTGTCATTTAATATGTCGTTTCATAACTCAATTCATAAATCAGTCAAACGCTTGCTTAATTAAACAGTACAATCGCTAAATTAGTTTCAAATAGAAACGATTTGCCATTCTTGTTCAAAAAAGGCACATATCGAACTAGTGCAGTATTCAGTACTATCAATACTTTGATATATCATAGGTAGCGCTTTCGCGAAGCTACTGGGCTTTGGTTACATGACATAAAGCGTTTAGCGTACACGCTACATGTAACCGCTTAAAACTTACCTGTTATCCTGTTACAAATTAACATATAATGTCCACATTTTGCAAATCAGGATAGGTGTAAAGCAACTGAATAAAATGGATAGAATTGTTGAATGTAAGCAGTTGAATTCTATCTAATGAAGATTGATAAATAGAGCCTTTAGAAATGTTTAAGATTGCTGTTTCTAAATGACAGAATATCTTTGTATAAATGGTTACTTTAGGGATAAATATTTTATATTTAACGAGGTAAGAAACCCTACATAAAATTAAATTGAACCAAACAGAATCAAAATCATTAAATGTTTGGAAAATATACACACCAAATATAACCATAGACGTGTTCACCCGTTAAATCCGGTCACATTTGGTGCCTGCCAATTAAGGTATAGATACTTCCTTCACTCTCATATATATATATACATGTAATATATGCAAATGATGTTGCACTTTTTTCCCTTTTGGACATATTTTCTAAAGCTTTTGTTTTGATCCTGGTACATGTATATGGTGATCAGTATAACACGAGGACTATCCAAATTATTTCCCGTGATACTCCAATGCACATTAATTAATAAATTGTAAAATCTTACTAGTGCTTTCATTTTATAATTAGGAAATGGCCATAGTTAAAAAATTCCCTAACCTTGAATAAAATATAAGTAAGTCTAGTTTACACGATCACAAGAATTATTGCCCCTTTATCTGTTTTAGGTTACGCAATTATACAGAATATTTACTGGTGTAGTTTTATCTGTTTAAAATTAAATAGCATATGTATGATTACAGGACCGACCAGAATTGGATTGCAATTTTGTTTAGTACATTGCATGTATCTTCCGTGGCAGTCAAAGTAAATATGACACAAGTATATATTTCTTAAAACTACTTTGAGTTAATTGTACATAATAGATCTTTTATCCCTATCCCCAAGCTCTTTGGTGTTTATTAGTATATTGGATATAGGTGTACGTGGTTTTACAGTTTCCCAATTTCTAACAGAAATACAACTCATATGCTTTAAAGTTTACTAATTCACTCTAGCTTCATTTAGTGACATAAAAAATAAGCATAAACGATTCGTCTAAGAATTTATATTTCATACATATAAAAGGCAGCTGAATATCTATAAATATCTATAAATCTGTAGTCCGGTGGAAGTCTGCCTTTTCGATTTGGCATGTAAAACCAAAGTAACAGATATGCAGCTATCAATATGAAACTATTTTCCGCCGCTAAATGTTATCGATATTCGTCTGATGTCTATATATTTATTAAAATGCACTCCCTATGCACTCCCTATGAATGCTTATTTCTTACTACAGCATCGAATAACTTCAAATTGAATTTATTTTTCTAAGTGTGATAATCCCACTGTAACTATTTAAAGACAGCAATCGCATCCATCCATCCATGGGCCCTGGGCGTTTCCCCAGTAAAGATCCACCACTAGGACATTTAATTAACTACCCAGATAGAGAGGTAGTACATACTTTTAGGATGGTCTTGTTACTGGGTTTAAGTTGCAATATAAGGGTCCCCGAATTCCAATTCTATGTAGTAATTTGGTGTCTGAAGATCAGTACCTAGGTGTTTTACATGACAAAATATATAAGGAAATTGTAAAATGGCGCGTGGCAGGTCCTTTTCAATCTCCCCGTATGCATATTTTTTATGTGTCCCCCATAGGTGTTGTTCCAAAGGCTGATGGCGGTTAGAGAACCGTAATTCACCTTTCACACCCACCGTCTACAAGCATAACCCTACACTGACCCTATTACACTACATTAAAATACACATCCGACACAATAATTCAAACAATAAGTCAGTTGGGGAGAGGGGCAATTATAGCAAAGTCCGATTTAAAAGCGCCTTTCGTTTATTTAGGATATTCCCAGGTGACCTTGAATTATTAGGGTTGCAATTTCAAGGTAGATACTATTTTGATAAATGTTTGCCATTTGGGTGTTCTATTGCATGTAAACTATTCTGAATGTTTTCCACATTCTTGGAGTGGTTAGTTAAGGAAATATTAGGGATTAAGACCATCCATTAGTGCAAAGTACTCATGCAAAATTTCGAGGAATTGTGTTTGAAGACTGGTGTACCCTTGAACACAGAGAAAACAGTTGCACCCACTACAAGATTAGTGTTCTTGGTCTTGAACTAGACACAGTCAAAATGCAAGTCTCTATTCCACAGGAGAAAGTATATCAACTTTGGAAAAATTTTGGGTAGATAAGGAGAAAATTAAGTAGGCAGAACTCTAATCCTTAGTTAGCAAATTTGACTTTTTCAGCAAGGCTTTACCACGTAGTAGAGCATTTAAGTGCAGGTTTTACAATGCTAAGATAGGTATTTGCAAACCAAATCATCATATTTGATATTTGGTTCCATGCGTTACGATATGAAAACCTGGATCGAATTCTTAGTTAGTTTTAATAGGATGGGTTTTTTTTTTCAGAGAGCGAATGGAGTACCTCAGATACACTGAAACTCTTCACAGATAGTTCAGAGTCAGCGGAATGAGTTGTGGGTATTATTATCAAGACCAATGGATGTTTCTTCAGGCCAGAACATTGGGCCAACAATGAAATTTTGCGTGATATTACTTTCTCAGAGTTAGTCCCTATTGTATAGTCAGTGATGGTCTGGGGAAACCTTCTGCAAAATTAATAAAAACTTGTACTTTTCATAGACAATATAGCTTTACATTCATATTTTGAATAAACAGACATCTAGGTCGGAGCGTGTTATGTCGTTAGTTGGGCCCTTAATGCTAGTTTCATTAAAATACAATATACAATTTAAAGCCAACCACATACTCGACAAATTTAATCAGATAGCTGTCTCTATTTCCCGCAAAAAGTGGGACACTTTCAGGAGCTTGGCACCTGCAGCAGAAACTCAATCTCAGCCTATTCCGGAGCCATTCCAGACCTGGCTCCTTCAAGTGAAATAGAGCGTTTATTCAGCGCATCCATGTCTGTAAGCACAAGTGAGACATACAGGATAGGGATCTAAGCTTTTGAACAGTTTCGCGTCAGTCAAGGATTGTAACTGGTTTGCCAGCCACCAGACACACAATTAAACATGTTTATCGCACGTCCATCAATAAAACGCTACAAACACTCGACTGCAAAATCATACATCGCAGCGATAAGCTTCAAATGTAAACTTCATACATTACACGATCTCACAAAAAATGTTTTGATCCAAAAACTACTCCAGGGTATGAAAAGATCCGCCAATACACCCGATTACCAATTACATTATGCATACAATTATTCCAAACCTTCAATCTGCATGCTATAGCAATTACGAAACCCCATTATACAAGGCAGTCTTCTCTCTTGCATTCCATGCATTTCTAAAGATTGGTGAAATCGCTCTATCTCAGGGTAATTCACACAAAACCATAATGCAATACTAAGACGTTTCACAGTTTAGTAACAAACTAACACTAAATATTAAACGCTCCAAAACTGATCAGTGTGATAGGGGGTGACATTATCAGTTAATGCATCACATGGAAAAACATGCCCAGTAAGAGCCATGCAGGAGTTCTTGCAAGTGCGGCAGTCATAAAAGGGCCACTATTTTGTCATTTCTCAGGGAAACCCTTGACACGGCATCAGTTAAGTGCAGTCCAAGCTAAGGTCTTAACAAAGTCATTCATTGATAGTAAGAATTTTGAATCACACTCCTTTCGGATAGAAGCAGCTACTACTTTAGCTCTTCAGGGTAAAACACAACAAGTCATCCAATCTGCAGGTATAAGACAATCTATTATGCATATCGTACTTATATTCGTTAATGCTAAGATATATTTGGCTAAGTCCCATATCATACATACAATATTAGTAGTAGCTAGTGGCTAAGTTCAACATGTACCAAGTTTTGTGCTCATAGGTGTCAATAAAGTATTAATCATAGGATCATCCATAGTCAATAGAGCATGCATAGAGTCCAGGGAAAGAGAGGTGGGCTTAAACCTTGGAATACCAAATACCGAAATATGGTGACAAGCTATGGAGGTATGGTCCTTAGTCAAATAATCCCCAAGCTACGAGTGCTCCGAAAACTTGAGAATGACTCAAATATATTAATCATACACTGCGGAACAAACAATTTGGGGCTCATTGATTTAAAGTATTGTTGGAATAACTCCAAGCCACCCCTGAACAAATATCCAAACTTTTCCCAAATTCTTAATTAGTATGGTCAAACCTGCTTTTAGATTCAATTGGAGCTATGCAGACGACATTAGCCTATGGAGGACTCTAGAAAAAGAGTTAATAGAGAGGCAATATTGTTGGTTACAGCCATTGGTGGGGATTTTATTAAGCACACTCAATTCGACGGTAAAGACCTAACATTATTTCACGACGACGGTGTTCACTTGTCAAAAAAGGGAAATAATTTATTGCTAGTTAACTTTGAAAGTTATCACATCGTTACTGAAGGTTGGAAGGGGTAAGAAAAAATAATGAGCGAACTCTGGCCGCCAGTGACCATCTGTGTTGAGGTACTGCCGCCTTCACTAATGGTTTTTGGTCCTCCAACTGTAGGGTTGCAGTTTCATAAACGCATGTAATATACTTGCACCTATTATCGCACCTATTTATAGCCCTTGCAAGTGGCGTATTTCGACCGCACCTCAACACAAATGGAAGAGTCGACGCATATTCTATGCTAATAACATGTCATATTGGACAGTTGATCCTAATTCAAATCCATGATGATGGATATTCAGACGTTAACTATTGTAAAATATTTGTCCTTTTACTTGTCATTCAATATTGCTTATATTGCTTAAGTGATGTTAAAATATTCTTTATATAACGTTAACCCAGATAGCAAGCTTACGTTGGCCCAACGTTGGCATATGGTTGTAAGGTTGGCTACATATCGCTGTTGGTAGAACGACGTTGGACCAACCTCGGACCAACATTGTATTTATAATTGTTGATGCATTGACATCGTTCCAATATTAGACCAACGTAGTTCATCCAAAATTGGTACATGGACATTGTACCAACGTTGGGCCAATATCAAATTGTTCTCGGTTGGCGCGAATACACTGTACCGATGTCGGGCCGACGGACTAAAATGTGTGTTATGAATAAGTAAATAAATGGTTATTTTGCAGAATAATAAAGTATATTATTTTAAAATTGGCGTGTCTTTATAAAACTATTGACCAAAAGTCTTTTATAGTTAAAATATTTATAGATTAAGAACTAAATACGGTTTGTAATAGTATAAATGCCTAAAATTCCAAAATTTTTCAAGTTGTTTATAAAGAGTAAATAAATGCATAATTGCAAATAAGATGTCAAGAAGCCATAAATCCGTAAAAATAATCATGCAAAGAGTTGCTAAGCAACACTTGCATCCGCTAAATGCACGATTTTTACCGGAAATTAACATATTCAAGGCAATTTTTACTATAATATTTAAAAATGTATATACAGCCTTCGAGCAAAACGAAGCATGATTCATAAAAATATACTTAAAAAGAGAAAAGATTTAAACATATTTACATTTTGCTCGAGGCCTGCGCTTATAGTTAAATTCCCCGTTTTGTGACGAATTTTAGTGGCAATTTCAGTCGGGATGTAACGGATAATGCAGTTATTATCGCCGTATAATCATTCATCGATGACAACAATCCGACAAGATAAGATGAATAAATCTTCAGTAACTTTCATTACAGAATAATGACATCTTTAATAAATTTTAATACATTATTATCATAATAATGAATATACATACGACGTGATCATTTTTGTTTTCACTAGGCATATAGGTCTACCGTAAACTGTATTTAGGCCTACGGTATAGGGTTGACTGATGTTTTCCTTTTGTTTTCCCGTACTTGAAAGTTTTATATAAGTTTTTCACATTCATGCTAAATACTTTGTGCTTCTGGAAACGATCCTTTGGTTTTGCAAATGATTATAAACAAGATATAGATTCGCCACACTGCACTCTCTAAAGGCCTTCGGTACATGTAACAAAGTAGCACTGAACATTTTCCACCGCATTAGAACCATTTTAACAAGAGCTTGGACTTTGGTTAGTTGTGTCAAACAGCAATGTGACGTAGACGAATACACTTTTTAAGTTACTGGCTTTTGAAGTCTGATTGTTAAGGTCTTAAAAGGCAAGGTAAAACAGCATGCAAATGAATTTTTCAATTTTTTCAATGACTAAAACCCATTGTTTTTAAAATATGTTTAATAGAAAAGAACGTTCCCGCCATTATTTATTATTTATTGTTTTAAAGTATCACGAAATGTCAACTGCGATTACTAATCGAAACTTCGTTTGCCTTTCGAAATTAAAAAACAATAAATCGATTGCAGCAATTCCGTGACGCTGACGCTTTTAATTTTCTATTTCCACGTCCCAGTACAAAGAGATACAATAATGCTGAATATGAGCGGAAGTGCAAGATGACAGACATACGAATTGTATGGGGCACAAATGCATTTATACTCAACGATTTTAAGCATACATGTCTCCAAAAAAAAACAAAAAAAAAAAAAAAAAAAAAAGAACATCGTTGACGCTAATGATTGCAAAAACCAAACATTAACCAGGACAATCCCGATAACAATAACGAGTAGCTTACCTCTTAAAAAACCGATTTCTTACTTGAAACTACACTGCGAGCCAAAAACCTTACGAAAGAACCTGCGAACAATTAATTTGGGTGCAAATTAATGGAAATACGGATATTATGTTTCGTCGGTAAAGATAAGATATTATCTTTAAACTTTTCATGAAAATATCAACTCTTCCAATAAGGAATGTATGAATGATGAAACATAATTAATAAGGCACTTTTGTTAACATTGATGTATTGAGAACTATAATTTGAACTTTCCAGAAATATACGAGATATAAGACTTTTATACGAGATATTGGACTTTTTAAAATTTACTTTGAATAGATAATAATTTAATAATTAGTATTACAATGGCCTTAATACATCTTACTGTCTTATTTAAAGTTTTGTTCCAAAATAAATTCAGCTGTGGTTTTCCATTATGAAGTGATTCATATCGATACGATTGTTTATAACGTTCCGATGCTAAATCCGACGTCATTAAACGTGATTGAAATGACCCACTATTTGAGCAGTGGCACACATAAAAATAATGAAGAAATTATCAAAACTGTTCTATTTTATGAAGTTACATATTCATATCTATCTTTCAGTAAAACATCGTCCAATTTGGAGATAGGGCCATTTTTGGCATTTAACGTAGGTAGTTCTTTAGATTACTTATATATTGAGAATTTTATTTTAAAATTATAATGGCTACTAAATATAAATGTATTAAAATTAATTTCAGATTAAGAATTTTAACTGATCATTATTTAATTTTAAAAAATCTACATGCCTATTATTTGTGTCTATTATGAAGCATTTTACGTGTCTACACTTTGAAAGGAATGCATTATCAATGCATATAGTAACTTTTCTGCACTCGTGAATGAAACATTACCGCCAAAAGAACTGTGATGTCATTTTTGACAAATTCATCAGAGTAACTCTATCTGATGCTATCATCATGGCTGCCTGCAGGAATACTGTAAGTATGCAGATGTCCTTTACAGATTTTTATTATATAATTATGTGTGATTATTATACAACAATGGTTCTCAAAACCTTTTTAATGGGAATTTGAACATCATAAAAGGCATTTATATTGTACAGACACTCTCCTGCTGATGTTCAAACTCGGTAACATTGCTATCTCCATAATCTCCTTCATGTAGGCCTTATATTTGTGAAGATGAATAGAACCATACAATTTCTCGGCCCAAGGAAACATCTAAGGAAACTGAATTTAATATTATGATAATATTTAAAATTTAGGATAGGGATTAAAGAAAATAAAAATTTATTATCATTGCCGTCAGGGCAAAATGATATATTAAAATAGTCATGCCCGGATCCAGAAAATTTTTTAAGGGGGGGGGGTCCGAAGGATAATTGTATTTGCCGGGGGGGGGGGGGGGGGGG
>WFKH01003881.1:17427133-17448685 GCA_016163765.1 Magallana hongkongensis | reverse complement strand
AATCTGGGCGCACAAGGAGAGTGGAAATTTCATCAATTAATTTTGCACATTTTCCGAATTATAACCGTTATTTTGTTTCTGCTGGACGTGGAATGGGTTGAAAAATGTTTGTAATGCAAAACGTTTCATCATAGTATGGGTCTAAATATAGCAACACGATGCAATTCATGCAAAATCATACTTATTTACAGCTGTTTTTAAATGATTTTATTGTCTCTGGGTCTTCTCTCTACAAATTTGAAACGTGCAAAGATGACATATTTCAACATTAAAGATGTCGCTTTTTAAAAAAAGATGGAGAGATGACCCAGAGATGACTAATTATGTACTTTTTCAAAATATTTTTGGGAGGATAAAAAACAAAGTCCATGGATATGACAATGTTGTTTCAAACACTACTTTATACCGCATATTGTGAGGTCACGCATAGCTCAATGGTTTCGTCCTGGATTAGTGAATACATACATGTGGTCTTTGGGGTTCAAATCCTACCGGTGACTCCTTTTTCATTTTATTTTTTTAACTTTTTTGTTTTTAATTAAATGTATGTTGATATAACATTATGTTGAATTATAGAATACCGGTATATTTTAATTTGCCGTTATTGGTTTCTGCCGTATGAACACTATTTTCTGTTCTTATTTCTAGTTTATACGATATAAATGAATTAAAATATGTATGCATTAACATTTCCAATATAACTAGTTATCGGTTTACCCTCTCATTGCCATTTAAGAAAGCTTGTTTTTTTAATAGCCGAAATAGACATGTACTTCAACTCTCAACATGATATAGTTTGAGTAATTTTGGTTCAAATCTGTACATAGCCTTTCGAGGTTATAGACATTTAAATCACTATTGATTCGTTTCGATGATTCCTGCAAGCTTATAATCTTGTGCGCCCAATTTCTTTACCAGGGGTGTCAACATTTTCCTTTTTCACACGAATATGTTCTTTTAAAAAAAAAATCCCCTTATATTCTTTGTCAGATGCAAAATGCTAATATAGCCGAAGGAATAGGGCTCTTTACTAATCTTACATGTATTTAATTTCTTAATATATATAAATTAGTTCCTTTAAAAAATTGGATACTACCCTTATTTGATTATAACAAAGGCAAAGGTTCGATCCAAAAATATAATTAGGGAAAAGAAGGATCGAAGAACGGAACTACATGTATATATAATAATAAGCATAACTTACACATGTGGCATAGTGCAAATAAGAAATAGCAATAATACTGCTTGCAGGTATCGTTATAATTGAATTGTGAAGAATATTTGATTTTAAAATGGTTTAAGTTTTCAAACGTGTATCATATTGGAAAGATGTGCAAAAAGAAGATGTGTGAAATGTCCATTGCTTACTAGTACTTGATAATTTCAAACGGTCAAACACCTGAAGGTGTGAACCCTTCACACCTGCAGGGTGGTGTATATATATAACACCTGGTTCAAGCTATTGTTTAATTAAAGACACCAATTAGCTTCATTTCCTGTTTATATAAGGTCGCCCTGCAAAATTAAAGTTAAATGAAAAACAGTTTTAAACTGTAATAAATATTGTAATTTATTTGTGTTGACCAAGCTGTATGTATTTTCATTTGCACTCTATGCTGGATATTTACGAACTCACTTCGGGTAAGTACTCCTTTAAACGAATTACAATATAATACCACTTATTTTGTAACAAAATACTCGAAATTGAAAAGATAGAAATGGAAAATATACCCCGGACCTTTTATGTTAGGCGGACCTTTTCTTATACGGGCCGGACCCTTTTAGAGCAAAGGCGGACCTTAAATGTTAACATTAAAGGTCCGCCCCGGACCATTTTACGGGGCGGACCTTTAATTATACGACACCGGCCTACCTAGCGGTCAGCGGTTATCTAATGTACACAAGATCTGCATCTTACTTGTATGGGTTTGTTTAGCCGTAAACACAAAGAATTGTTTGAATTTTGATTTCATATAAAAGTGTATTCATCTTAAATTGATTAAGTGTAATTGATAGAGTGTTTAAGAAATATAAAAGCAATATTATTCTCAATCTGAAACATCGTCAGACATATATCAATTGTGGGTATCTAAGTATAAAAAAAATAATACCTATATAATGCATTTTAATCATTATCAAATCTATATGTACCTGGGTTCTGAGCTGTGTGTGTCATTACGTAACTCACCCCTTGCCCGCGGCCGAGGAGATCGGTCGCGGCTGGACTACCTAGCAGCCGTGATCTAATACACAAGACTCGCGTCTTGCATACATGGTTTTATTTAGCCGCAAACACAAAGAATTGTTTGAATGTCGATTACACATAAACGTTTTTTCATCCTTAAATTGATTTAAACGATAGAGTGTAAATTAAGAATTAGTAAAAGCATTATTATTCCCATCTGAAGCATAGTCAGACATAGATCAGTGGTGGGTTTGTAAGTTTAAAATGTTCTAAAAACTACATAAAATAATGTTTGAGATCAACAAAAAAAGATTAACCTGTTAATGATGAAATCTGTTTTAGCTTCATAATTCAAAAATAATAGATATGTTGGCAATGTTCTCTTTATAAAAGGTGTTCTTTGAGATCTTGT
Organism: Magallana hongkongensis; assembly: GCA_016163765.1. Classification (NCBI taxonomy): domain Eukaryota; kingdom Metazoa; phylum Mollusca; class Bivalvia; order Ostreida; family Ostreidae; genus Magallana; species Magallana hongkongensis. Next base: position 17,446,088 of record WFKH01003881.1, on the reverse strand, counting down.
CGGTCATCAAAATAGCTATATTGTTTAAAATAAAACATTTATAAAACTGCAAACATTTTAAACCAAACACGGCCACTGGGATTTGTGAATACATTTACATAATCAATCCCTTGCAAATTCCGCGCGAGTGGACAAGAGATCTGTGGTAGTCTAGCTAATACACACGTCAAGCTTCGTGTGCTTTTACCCTATCACACGTGTGCATGTTTATTGATTAAATTCAATACAACGCCGAAATTTTGACCGGTTCATGTGAAATCGACTAGTGTTTCAACTTAAAGATTAATATATTTACTCATGATTATCTCCGTTAATTACTGCTGAGACTGTGAAGCATTCACAGGACAGACTTCAACACTTTTTAGACGATATTCACACCATGCCAGATCAACCTGTCTTATGAATTAATATTTGGCGAACACAAATTAGTATATAAGTGTATAAAGTATTATAAGTATTCTTACTTATAAGTTGTACAAAGAGAGAGAGAGAGAGAGAGAGAGAGAGAGAGAGAGAGAGAGAGAGCAAAATAGAATTTGAATGCATTAATTGAACACGAACCAAAATGGAGATTTTTTTTTTTTTTTTAAAATACTCTCCAAACGTTTATTGTAAGGCAGTTTAAAACCAAAGTTCCGTGTTGCAATGTTACATGTATGTGAGAGGGGCTCGCACGATAAAAAAAAAATCCTCGCTGATCGATGTCCGGAATTGAAGGATTCAGTGATTATTTAGGTACATATTCACGTGAAGTTTTAAAAAAAAAATATGTTTAATTCACCCTGTATTGTTATAGATAGTTTTGAATTCTTTGAATTACAAAACTTTAATGTAACAGTTAGATTCAGGCCCTAAAATAGAAACGGTAAGATAATCGCTTTTGTAGTTTTTCTGCATGGTCGTTTGATATTTGTAGAAGCAAACTCATTGCAATTACTGTTTTTATATCTTTCATTTTCGTGGGAACATGTGTGAATTTTATATAAGTTTTGTTGATGTTTGAAGAGTAATAGATATGTTAAAAAACAATTGTTTAGATTCGGGCAGTTGTAGAAGATCTAGTAGCGGTCATACGGTTAAAAATGCTATAAATCCGTAGATTGTGGAGATTTTTATTCGTGCGAACTTTACAAGTCGAACTTATGCGTATGCGGTGCACGCGCACTCAAATTGTTGATATATTTTTTTTTTACCAAATCGTTTTGGTGTGTGTGTATGTTGTCTGATCAGCGCTTTTACTTCTACAGCAAAATGAGCACACGGAGGTCGCGTAATAAATGTACAACACGGGATCAACTACAAGCTTACAATTTTTAAAACTTTTAACTAAACAAAATCACATAGTCATGGAGTCCCGTGATCCTTAAGGATATGGCATGATAAATACGATGTCATTCGCGGTTCCAGGATTTTCCCCCGGACGCTAAAGGAGTGGGGAGGGGGGGGGGGGGTCCGTGGGATAATGTTGTTTGCCATTGGGTGTCCAATGCATACATGTATATATGATTAGTAATTTTACTAGGTCCATTTAATAAGTTTGTTTGAATTTTCCAGTTACCCACCCACCCGCCCCCTCTAGATCCGCGCATTGTCGTCAACCAGTACTAAACATCGCAGAAAATTTGAACAGTTATTCAAATATGTTCAGGATCAGTGTACAAGCTACATTTACATAGATGAATTGTGACCATATATTTTCTAAACAGATTATTACTGGCAATTGATACTTTCCTAATATACAAATGCAGCATTGTACATTATGTATGAAATAACAATTTAAAAATACGTTTATCCAAGTCGTTTGTAACTCGGGTACTTGTGGACAGAACACTTGGTTAATCCCCCTTCTTACATGACAATAGGTACTAATCATAATTTATAGTCATAAAATCTATTCATATACATGTATAACTAGGGTCGACGTCCCATTCTGATGGCGCCGAATAATGATGAGTATGTTTACTTTTCCTCAAGTATAATTTCTCTGTAATAGGGTCTGTGTACATTTAACTTTCTTACATCTACTTCTAATACTTTATCCATAAAGTGCCTTTGAATAAAGAGTGTGTAGTGTGTACAGTGAACTTGCATCAAGATATCGATAATTTTTAAATGTCATGGTTATATCACAGACCACTGTGTAAAGTTTCAATAAATTCTTAGTCAAAATTTAAGATTTACAAAGTTGCATGCAAAGCTTTCTATTCTTATGCCAATAATTTAAGTGACCGGGTTTTTTCAGAGGGACACCATTTAAATGATGTCAGGTACATTACAGTATTTTTTGTTTTAAGGGCGTCAATTAACTAAAGTGTCTATGTAGAGAGTCAATATCATAGCACTTTATACACTGTAGTCTGGACCGTGTGTTCTCTCTCCTGGCAAAAATATAGATCATTGCAAACAGTACTTGTGGTTTATAAGTGTGTAGTGACTATAAATTTAGTTTATAATTCAAAGGTCAAAATCATAACAGACATCAGTGAAACAGATGTCTATTCTATGCTATCTCCTTCTTTCGCACACATTTTAATGATTAATACGCTGTCAAATATATTAAGAAGAGAAACCATGTGTTTTTACTTGACTGAATTATTGCTGGATTGTAATTGCTGTCCTCTTCAATAGGGGGCTGATACATGCCATCCATTTACTCATTTATAAGCACTAGTAAATAACATCATGACTATTATCGTATTGACAATCCTTTTTCGGCACGAAGCTGCAACGGAAGACCTCCTCGTTGCTTTGCAACGAGCTCGGCTCTAGTTATATATTTATAATACATTGTATATGAATGAAAGATAACTGTTTTCGGAAGGACAATTTAAAAGTTTCCGGCATGATTGAATAAAATTATATCATCTGTGACTTAACGAGAAAACTTATTAAAAAACGTTATAATTTCGAAACAAACAAGCACAGGGGCGTAGCTAAAGTTTGTTTATTGTAAAAGAAAATTAAGACAGGGGGTATGGGTCCATGGCGAAGCCCTTGTGGGGGCTCAGGGGGCGAAGCCCCCGGAACCTGGAGAGTTTTCTGCATTTCAGACACTTAATTTTGAGTATCCAGAAAAAGGAGTTTCATCAAAATAACCTCAGTTTTAATGTGTAAAATGCTTACTTCATCATCATCATAAAACTAACGATAAAGAAGAATAAGTAGTTCCTGATTTATGATAAGATTAAATTAATGACGTTAAAGCACTTGCATACTTGCGTACGCCTAGCTACGCACCTGCAAGTATCGATCGATTTTTTTACAAAACATTTTACATTGATTTGTAAAATATGAAATACACTTTTTAATGAAAAAAATATATTTTTGTAAAGCGCATTGATTTGTTTAATTTTTTCATAAAACATAAATTACTGGTTTCGAGGGCGACATACAAGAATATTTGCCCCTCAGTGACATAACACTCCAAGACTTTCCTGTCACCGAGGGACAAATATTCTGGTATGTTTCCCTCATCGTTATGTAATTTATGGACATTAACAGTGCTGTATATTGGTATATTTTTTCAGAAAAGCACATAAAAAACGCCGGAGCTTCTTCAGAAATCTCACAGAGATCAGCTGGTCACTTGGATCGGTAAGACCTGTGACTTCCGGTTGTTGTACAAGATCAGCAGGGACGGATGCTCTGCCCCTACGTTTCATCAACAGTGTGACGGTCAGGGCGCCACGGTGACTGTCCTCTACAACACAAACAACACGATATACGGGGGCTATCTGTCACAGAGCTGGAACTCTAGTGGTGCATACATCAATGATTCAAAAGCGTTTCTTTTCCGGCTGCAGTTTAACGGTTCATCCAGTCCATTAAAGTTTCCAATAAGTGATGCAAGCAAAGCTGGATATGGTAGAGAAGATTATGGTCCTTCCTTTGGCAGTGGACATGATATAAAGGCTTTCAGTGGGCAAATCAATTGCTCGGAGAATGTATTTCATCTCAATGGAAACTTAAGCGGCTCTGGAAGCAGTTACAACTTGAACGGCCAAAATTTAAGAAGTATTACAAACAACAGTTTAAAAGTCACGGACATGGAAGTTTATCTTGTTATTGGTTAGACCTTTTGAATACTTTCTTATTTATTCTTTTTGTTATTTTTTGAAATGACTTTTAAGAAAGTAAGTCTATCGAAATTGAAATATCCTGTTCCGAATATAAAGCTGTTTTTTTTAAACTGTTCTAAATTGTCATTAATATTTATGACAATGAATTTCAAGCGGAGATATTTAAAAATTAATAGAAACAAGATTCTGAAACTACACATATATGAAGATATGAAATCACTTGGATCGTTGGAGCCTGAGTATATTTTTGAGTCTGAGTATATTGTTGAATCGTTTATAGACGGCCAAGAGCAGTACAGACCTTGGAGAGAACACTCAGAATGGACAATTGAGGTTTGTAATATTAAAAAAAAACCCAATATTCATTGATTTCTATTTAAATTAATAAATTTGGTAAAGAATTTGGAGAAAAAAAAATCCCCAAAAATCCCAATGTACAAAATTCCAATTTTAGATATTATACCCTGGATTTATGATGAGGAACTTTGCCCTTTTTTTTTGGTAGCAAATACTTCGACAGTATTTTAAAAAATTTACTAGAGGAAATATCTTAAATCTTTGTAAATTGAATTGGTTCACATAAAATTGTTTAAATGTGCAATGGAAAGTAAGATAAATATTGTTTCATTTTCATCAAGACAATGCAAGAACTTAAGGAGACGTTACTTGACTACAAACCTATGAAGGAAACAAACGTGCCAGCAGCAAACATCCTTCTGATTGGGGAGACTGGTGCGGGGAAATCCAGCTTCTTCAATTCTATCAATTCCATCTTTCGAGGGAAAATAACCAATAAAGCTGTAACCGGGAAATGTGATCACAGTGTGACTACAATGGTATATATAATAATATTGCAAATCATGTGAGAAAAAAGGATATGGCCTTTGTTGGCGATAACGTAAGGTTAAAAGTACATTTTGGCTTAGTAAGACAACAAAGAAAATGTAGTATTGTTTATACAAGCGGTACTGACTTTTTTACAAACTTACATCTCATCGCTTAGAAACTCTTTAGGAATTGATTTCATAAACTCTTTAACTGCATATGCCTTTGCAAATTTAAAACAATTTTTTACCAAACTAGGTTTATACTGGAGTCTAATATATGTCTATGCTTTTGATTTGTTTTCAATAAAGTATAGACAATACGAAGTCAAAGATTTCTCCCGAAAACAATTCTTGAACTTCCGCTTGTGTGACACTTGCGGATTCCAGGAAGAATCTGCTCTCGATACACAGGAGTTTGTTTTTATTTTGAGTGGACACCTTCCAGATTGTTACCAGGTAAACCATGATTGCATAGAATTTGGTTTTTTTTATATAATGCTACGTTCCCACTATCACGATTCACAGCGAAAACGAAACCGTGGTCCGCATCACATCTCACCAGATCTTGGTGTCTGTTTAAGCAATTGTGTTAATCGTATACATATTTTTGACTGTCAAAGACTTTTCTACGATCAATACGACTAATGTTCAATCGTATTTATTCGTAATCATCGTAGCACACAGCATCGTTACTAAGCGCAGCACGTCTCATTTATTTGTGCACGTCTAATCGTGATGATCTAGATCAGTATTGGAAAAGACAATACTACGCTGTGTTGCATTCAGTTTCGTTGTGTAAATAAGGTCAGTACGGCTATTTTTTGTATAAGGTTTGTTACTGACTACGGAAATATATTGAATTGATCAGTCTCATAGATGACAAGGCGAAGCCGAGTCGTCTTATGAGATTGATGACCCCAATATATTCCCGTAGTCAGTCAGTAGCAAACCTGACAAGTATTATGTCCCCCAGGAATCTCACGTGAGACATTTATTTCAGAAGAAGCAATGCACTTTAAAATTCCACGTGAAAGTGGCTTTATAATTTTCCAATTTAACACAAATTCTTTAAAACTCTCATTCTCACAATCCAGCTGTCTGCTGTTAAATCTTTGCTGCACCCGAATTTATTTGCAATGTTTTGTGGCTATTTAATTTCAAACATTTTCTCTCTTTCCTTCACAGAGGTTTGATCAAATCTCCGCACTGCCATTTTATTCTGCTCCATACACAGCAATGTGACTTCAATTGTAAGGGAGACTACTCTTATTTAATGGCAGTCACGTGTAATGTTTAAACAAATGAAAGTGTGACATTTTACTCCGTGGACAAGTTGTCTGGGTCGGTTCAGTTCAGTTTTCACTCAACACCATTTAATGGTACATGAGGTACATGATGAAAACATAATATATTTACATATATACAATAGTCGAATAGTAGCTCAAATCGTGCATCTGATACACCCCTGCGAATGTTATTGTCATTTAAATTTTAGACCACGTGGTTTTATATGACCCTTTCAGTTTCGCAGTAAAAATCGTGCCTCGTGTTTATAGTCTATTTCATAGAATCTACGTACTTGTATTCAAATATAAAATCTAGACATCTATTGATTTTAAACTATGTCGTCATTAATTGATGGATAAAAGAGTTCTAGAAATAAATATGACAATAGAAAAAATAGATTTTTTTCTGCTGTTGCAACTGTACAGTTAACTTGCTTAGTAGCGATCCCCCCTAAGGATTAATTTTCGATCCGCGCCTGACCTAGTAATAGCATCAATAGTGAAACAGACTATAGTATTTTATGCAGAATGTTACTTGAAAATGGCTCGATATACTAAGTTTTTATACAAAACAGACACCCATTCTTTTTTCAAAAAGCATGGTATTGCACACTAAAAGCATCATACATGGCTATGATTTTATTAAGCATCCCAATGTTTATATTTTCAACCACGTGTAGGGTGGTTGAACACGAACGATAACTCTGTTCTGAATATCATCGTTTAATTTAAATAACCACTAGATGATGAAATAAGACATATATCTTATTAGATTTTCATGTTTTAACATAAATCAAAGTACGATATGATATGAAAAACGACCAGTACTTACGTATTTTGAGAATATTATCCGAACACTTATACTTCCGCTCGAAATTTTACAGGAACTGAACAAATCTCGGGGAAGTCTCGTGAACTTTCATTCGAGCACCTCTGGATTTATTGCATACTTAGCAACGATAAAGAAAACATTCCGAACACATTCGCAGGGGTGTGATATCTCGACCATGAAAATAATCGCCGTCATTATCAAGGCCAATCGTGACGAAGCATATCGGTTCATGATAAACGTAATCTATCTTAAGGTAAGGTTTGCGGTTACAGGGAGAATACTCTCAGATTTTCATTGTGACGTAAAACCAACTACCCTTTATTTTCAGTTATGGCGTCAAAATTTATATGACATCATAATTGATTTCAGGTCTTTGTTATTTCGCGGGGTTTTGTAGTTTCATTAAAAAAAATAATAACTTTTTGAATAACAAGATTTTTATGAAATTAATTTAGTTTTATTAGATATGTATTCAGTATTATTTTGACAGGACACAAGCATTTTTTCAGTATGTATTCAGTATTATTTTGACAGGACACAAGCATTTTATCAATTTCCACAAAAACGAAGTCCGCAGTATATGGTTTTGAATAGTGTTTTAGAAACAACAGATAGCACATATACTAAGATACGTTTTTCCTGAAATCGGTGGACTTAAAAAAAAAATTCAAATAAGATGTTTTCGTTTACATAATAGTAGTCCAAAATTAGGACTTTTGTTACATTTTATTCTATTTTTAAAAAGTTTATTGGAAATTCAAAAAAAAATCATGATATAAATAGTAACATTATTTTCGAACAATTTAAGCAAAAATAACCCCCATAATAGTCACATATAAAATGTACATATTTTCACGAAATTATTTACATTTCATCAACATGAAAATTAGTAATCATGAACTTTGACATTTTGTAGTTATAAAACGGGTCCGGCAAAATCATTTGAATTTCATGAGAAAAAAGACTTTAGTATAGTGAGCAAAATGATATGTAATTTTGGTACGATTCCTAAAAAATGCAAGCCACAAATCTTACCTTAAAATATGTCACTACTCAATATTGTTATATCAAGAGTTTCTTGAAAAGTATTGAAAGTTTTAGACAAAAATAATTTAAAATTCAAAGAAAAAAGAGGGGTGGGTCAGGATTCATACCTCTGAGTAATAGCGCATTTATTTTGAATTTTTTGCACCTAAAATGCAATTCCAGCCCGACTGGCATTTGTTGCCAGTATTTTTGATAAAGCAAAATATTGTTTTCAGTCATGCACAATGTGCTGCTCTCGAAACGGAATAATATGTTCCGTCCGGTTTGGTTTTTTGTTTTAATCGGTAATGGCAGCCATGTGCTTGGCCTGCTGTTTTTGTTCGCATCATTTTGTGGAATTCGGCCTATCTAAGGAGTAAGTTTTATTTTATTCATGTCAATTTATGTCCATTATGATCTTGTGTATCTAACGATGCCATGCAATATCTCTTACTTTGTTTAAATTCTGCAACTGCGTTGTTTTGTATAAGCGCGTGTTCGCAATATAGGATAGGCATAGGCCTGTTTAGCTAGCATGTTCTAGTCACATTTATCTGTGTATATGTCGTCGGGTAAAGTTTAGTCATAGAACATTCAGTATTGTCACAGCTTAATTACTGCCATATTTTTGGAAATTGTTATATTAGACAAATTCTGACTTTTATTATTGTATTTTTCAGTTTTTCACCCTCTCACGAGGTCTGGAATAAATAAATAGCCGATATACATTACACACAATGAGCAGATTGAATAGAGAAATAATGAAAAAAATCTGTATGAAGCTGCCTAACTTTTTAATGGCATTTTTACACTCAAAGTAGACAATTTCTTTAAAAGTTACATTTTGATTTAAAATAATAACTTTTTGAATAACAAGATTTCTATGAAATTAATTTAGTTTTATTAGATATGTATTCAGTATTATTTTGACATAATAAAACATGGGGAGAGTAATGCCAAATTGTAGATTAGAGAGCTTCAAAGGTAAAATTCTTGAAAAATTTGGCATAAAAGAATTTCAGACTTTTTTATTTATTAGCATGATTTTATGCTAAAGTCTCTCACACTCTCGAGATTAAATTGTTGTGCATTTTACTCAGACCTATAGAATACGATATGTTCCAACCAATCAAATGTAAAAAACGTGCGTTATGATTAAAGTATAATGAAAAGAAACGAATATTTATATTTCATACATTCGCTTAATTTCTGTCATTTTCGTTTAAAAACCTTCCGCACGAAAAATAGTTCCTTGTTTGTATATTGAATTCAAATAGGTTTACTTTATGATTGTTGTGTAATTATGAAATAATATTCTGTTTGCACTGATTATTTAAATATAATCATACTTCTTTTAAATAAAATGATCAAGTGCGCAAAGAAATCAATACGTGACGAGTGAGATACCTTAACGTGTAAAAATTTATATGCTTGTACACAAGCGTAACAAATCGGGGAGTCTTGTTGCCATGTTTGGATCTGATCGAAATCAAATCGATAGTTCTATTTGGAGAATCTTATAAGCACGCATTTTAATGTATCTAAACGGGCAATGAGATCATGACAGGTTGCGTCACTTGCAATATGCGTTTCGTGACAGCTCAACAAATCGCATACGGACGTATCGACCAGCATCACCTCGTACCTAATCCTAAAAATATAAGGACGTTCCACAGTAAGTTACAATTTTATAAACGTAGTGTTCGTAACAGATCGCACGAGAGTGGGAACCTAGCATTATAAAAGCTATACAACGTTATATACTCGTTCTACTTTGTCTGCAAGTATTTCTTTCTCTGTTGTAGTTTAATCCCATTGTCCCATTTGCACCGGATACACATGGTTGTTGCAAAGTCCCGGAACTTAAAGACAAAATTCACTGCGTGGCATTTGTTATAGATGGCAGCACTGTTGATGATATTTCGGACAAAGTCCAAAAACAGATGAAAGATCTACAAGTCAGAATGAACCACAGAAGTAAGAGACAAAATAAAAGAATAACAGGAAAATTGAAATTATATTACAGAGATTTAAGACAAATTGGACTGATCGAGCTTCTTTGTCATGATCAAACATTTTATTTTTGGAATTTTTAGGACATCATAATTACCCTTGTGAAAGTCTGGTGGTGCATTTTTAATAAATTCCTAACTTATGGTCATTATTGTGGAAATCTTTTGTATATATTTTTATAAAATAAATAATTATAAATTAATAATTAATAATGATAAAACTGTATGTTTTCCTTGGTCAGAATGAGCATCTTCAGAAGATGCAGACTTTTGACCCAAGTTCAACGATGAACTAGTGGTCAAGTTTCTGCAGAGAATATTTGAGTTATTAAAAAAAACCTTTTTTATCAAAGAGAGCCCTTATATATGGTTAATATATAATTATGTCTTATTTTTGCATAATATACCCTAATTTCATGAGTTACTAATGACGAGAATAAAAATATAATAGCATTTTTAAAAAGTTTACCCTCTTTGGAACTGTCTAAGTTATTAAAAAAAAAAAATTAAGTTTGTTTAGGAGATATCAAATGATAAATCTTGCGTTACTTTATAGACCATGCATATATCACCATCTTAATACATGTGCAATTTAATCATGTTTGCTTTTATTTTTTTCTATTTATTTGAAACATTCCTTGCTCGATAGTTGAGGCTCAATTAACATAGAAAGATAGAAAGATTTTAACTTAATTGAAGTGTTTTAAAATCGATTTAAATTCGATTTTAGTAGTTTGATAAAATTAAAAACAAATTTCGATACATTTCTGCAATTTTCTACCAATGTGAGAAGAGAGGAACAGAACAACCCGAAGTTGCTGGTTATATTAACTCTGAATACCTTCGTCTATGGACGACGGTAGTAAAACACGCTTGATATTAGATCATCATGAGAGGTGGACTAAAACATATATTAGAGAACAATTATTCTTAGCTCTATCATCAGCAAATCATATTCAGAAGAAAATGCCAGTTCCCTCTATCCAAAAATGCAATTTTTCAAAGAAAACGTAGTCCACTTGATCATGTATTAATCGATGTTTTGCTATTATTGTTTTCCTAATCATATATTGAAGGTGTGCCTCAGGTCGTTTTGTTGACCAATATTGACAAAATATGCCATGAAGTGGATGACGATGTAACTAATACCTTCGTCAGTTCCGCTGTATGTGAGGCTCTTAAAAGAGCAGCAGAAATAACGGGTCTTCCACGTGACCATGTGTTTCCGGTAAAAAATTATGAAAGCGAGAGAAACCTGAAGACCGCAGCTAACATTTTGTTGATGGAAGCCATGGGACAAATCTTGGACTTTGCGGATGAATTCATATATGAACAGCTACACAGAGTGACAACAGGAAAAGGGAAATATTTGACAAAAGATTAAATTCATTTTGATCGAGAAAATATAAAATAAGCAAAATAGGATAATTTACTGTTTTTCTTTTTACAGAAATGTTATGTATTGAAAATATATGTAAATCATCATAATATTATCCGTTAAAACTATTAATTTTAATTCAATTTGTTTAAGCAATTATTTACTGAAATGCTGCTGTAGTGTTCAATCAATATATAATATAGAGTATACAGTATTTTGCTCTGTTGGCCAATCAATTTAGACTGAGAGTCATTCAATATGTACCGAATCGTTTGTATCAAAAATACAATGTATATGATTAAAAAATGTGTATGTGCATGCATATTGTCTAATTTATCGTTTTTAAGATTACCAAAGGATCACTTGTATATAATAAAAGAATTGACCTATAGGACCGGTATTGGTTTCTGTCTTTACAAAGAGCATATCGATTTTCGTTCCACTTCTTGATTTTTAGGCAATACACAGTAAACTCTTAGGTCCTAGTTCTCATAATGTATAGTGATTGAAAAAAAAAGTTCAAAGTCGTTGTCCGAGTAGTATGAGTTATGAACGCTTTTTTTTTACTTTATTGTCTTTAAGTTTTATTTTCAGTTTACTTTCTATAATTCGATACATGTACTTTATATGCGTTTAATTACGACCAGGGACACGTTAGCAACTATCGAAAGTCTCGCGTGACGCAATTTTAAACGTCGTTTTATGCATCAATTTTCTTTTATTCTATTGAAAACATTAACACAATATTCTTTAAAAATAAGGAATGTGTTATTTTACTTCATTCTCGTATATGATCATAATTACAACTAGACACGATCTCGTTGCGAGCAACGAGTGGGTCTTCCGTCCTAATTTTTGAGAAGAGGAGATAAAATCCTTCACTTTTAAGTTATAGTTAATAGTAATAGTTAATCTACGCAAAAAATTAGAAATTTTTTTTTTCGGCACCCTGTGCTTGAACCCGGGTCGCCTGGGCACATGTCCATGACTCTATCGACTGAGCTACTCGGACTCTCGCTTCAGGACTTTGACGCTTAATATCTCGAGAATGCGTTGATTGATTTTAAAACAAATTACATATTCTGAATCAGTAAAAGGGTCACTATAAAGTATAAAAATTACAAAGAAAAATATCAAAAAATAAAAAAATTGAAAAATTCAATTTTACAAATTTTCTTCCGGTGACGACCGGAAGTGACGGCGGACATTCTTTTGACCAAGGTGCACCAGAAAAACGGTAGATCTATCATCTCTGGAAATTTCAGCCGTCTATCTTAACTCGTTTTTGAGAAACCTGACAGACAAAATTGACTTTTTAAAATCGTTAATCGGCGATTACTTCCGACCGGAAGTGAATTTTGAAAAACTGTCACGGCGGTAAAACTTCAAATAGAGAGGCATTATCCCTGAAAGTTTGAAGAAAATCGCACAAGACATCTCCGAGAAATCGCCTGCACAAAATGTGTAAGGAAAAAAAGAATAACTAGTAGACTAATTGTTCTCGAACAATTAGAGGTCTTTCCACCCTAATATTTTTTTAATAAATTGCTAGAATGCTCAATAAGGTATACAAAAAATAGTATACTTGTGAAATATGTTGTACTAGAAAATGGGAAAAATGCAGAGCCATAAATGATTTTTAAAAGATTATTTTGTATATCAAGCCATTGCTTTAAGAATTACCCGTTGTTTATCGTAGATATTTTTTGAATTATTTTTTCTGAATTCTTTCCCATTTAATTTGAACAAAACTGATGAACTCGCCAAGTCAATATTCTTTACACAAGCATAAAAACAGAAAACCTAACAATAGAAGAGCGTGTTCTAGAGGCTAGCTGTCTTTGTACAATATGAATGGATTGACTGTAAAAACAATTTCCACTTGAGTAACCATAGGACTTGATGTGATACCTGGCTGACCTTCTTGAATGCCTTATTGCGCAATCCAGCAAGCTATTGAAACCCTTACTAAAATTCTGTATTTGAAATTATATGAAAATTCATTAGTTAACAGATTTCCAAATGACCTTGAGCTTTGACCTTTATGTCATTTTGTTCGGCCAAGGTAGACGATCCCATCCCAAGTGGTCCGAAGACTCCATGATAAATAATAAAAAAGTTGAAAGTAATTTAATGGAAATGTAAATACTTTCAGGGGCAATAACTGTTAGAAGGGGGGCTCATATCCTTTCAGTATGAATAGATTGAAGAACCCTCTAAGTGTACTAAAGACATTGGTAAAAGTTCCAAGTCTCTATCTCTTATTGTTTCAGAGGAGTAGTGATAACAAGCATTTCGTACTATAGGGGCAATAACTCTGTAATTATTCAAAGGTATGAACCAAGGGGCTATATTTTAAAATGTCTTAAGATGTCCTACTACAGCCATGAAAAAGTATTTCTCTATCACCCTAAACAAAAGAGTTCTATAAACTCAATTATTAACAGAATTCCAAATGACCTCGACCTTTGACCTTTATGTCATTTTGTTCGGCCAAGGTAGACGCTTTTATCCCAAGTGGTCCGACGTCTCTATGATAAATAATAAAAAAGTTGGAAGTGATTTTATGGAAATTTAAATACTTTCAAGGGCAATAACTCCTAGAAGGGGGCCTCGGATCCTTTCAGTATGAATAGATTGAATAACCCTCTAAGTGTACTAAAAACATTGGTAAAAGTTCCAAGTCTCTATCTCTTATGGTTTTAGAGGAGTAGTGATAACAAGCATTTCCTTCTCAAAGGGCAATAACTCTGTAAGTTCTGGGAGTTATTGACACAGGGTCAATTGGTACCATAACTTTTAATGACCAATTACATAAAGTTTAAATGGTTTGGATAACCCTGCTAACAAAAAAGACACTCCGAGCTAAATAGAAAAGAAGAAGAAGAAGAAGAAGAACTAGTAGACTAATTGTTCTCGAACAATTAGAGGTCTTTCCACCCTAATATTTTTAATAAATTGCTAGATTGCCCGATAAGGCATACAAAAAAATATTATACCTGTGATATATCTTGTACTAGAATTTTTTCTCACTTACTCTTAACAAAACTGATGTGCTCGCCAAGTGAATATTCTTTACACATTGTCAAGCATATAAAGAGAGAACCTAACAATAGAAGAGCGTGTTCTAGAGGATAGCTATCTTTGTACAATATGAATGGGTTCACTGTAAAAACAATTTCCACTTGAGTAACCACAGGACTTGATGTGATACCTGGCTGACCTAATTGAATACCTTATTGCGCAATCCAACAAGCTATTGAAACCCTTACTATAATTCTGTATTTCAAAAGATATGAAAATTCAATTATTAACAGATTTCCAAATGACCTTGACCTTTGACCTTAATATCATTTTGTTCGGCCAAGGTAGACGCTCCCATCCCAAGTGGTTTGAAGTCTCTATGATAGATAGGAAAATAGTTGGAAGCGATTTTATCGAAATTTCAATACTTTCAGGGGCAATAACTGCTAGAAGGGGGCATCAGATCCTTTCGGTATGAATAGATTGAAGAACCCTCTAAGTGTACTGATGGCATTGGTAAAATTTCCAAGTCTCTATCTCTTATTGTTTCAAAGGAGTAGCGATAACAAGCATTTCTTACAATAGGGGCAATAACTCTGTAATTATTCAAAGGTATGAGCCAAGGGGCTATATTTTAAAATGTCTTAAGATGTCCTACTATATCCATGAAAAAGTTTTTCTCTACCACCCTAAACAAAAGAGATATAAAAACTCATTAATTAACAGCTTCTCAAATGACCTTGACCTTTGACCTTTATGTCATTTTGTTCGGCCAAGGTAGACGCTTCCATCCCAAGTGGTCCGAAGTCTCTATGATAAATAATAAAAAAGTTGGAAGTGATTTTATGGAAATTTAAATACTTTCAGGGGCAATAACTACTACAAGGGGGCCTCAGATCCTTTTGGTATGAATAGATTGAAGAACCGTCAAAGTGTAATGAAGACATTGGTAAAATTTCCAAATCTCTATCTCTTATGGTTTCAGAGGAGTAGCGATAACAAGCATTTCCTTCTCAAAGGGCAATAACTCTGTAAGTTCTGGGAGTTTTTTGACACAGGGTCAATTGGTACCATAACTTTTAATGACCAATTACATAAAGTTTAAATTGTTTGGATAAATCTAATAACAAAAAAGTCACCCCGAGCTAAATAGAAAAAAAGAAGAATAAACTAGAGCAAAGCTCGTTGCAAAGCAACGAGTGGGTCTTCCGTTAATGTCGGGAGTAAAGCTAGAAGTTCCTGTAAGAAGCAGCGTTCTTAAACCAATAACTGGAGTAACTAAATCAAAAAGACAAAAATAATTGAATACTTATCGGTACGACTTAACAAAATCCGAATGATTCTGAGTATGAATTAACAAAAACCTTAACGATTTCTATAACGACCTAGCCTCAAAAAATCCGAATGTGTTCAAATACGACTTAGCAATTACCGAATCAGTTGAGGTACGAGTTACTTTATCTTTGAACTTAACACTATTTTTTTAACCAAGAACGCGGAATCAAAATTTCCTGAAAAATCAATTTTTTAACCTCAATATCTATGTAATGCATCGTCCGATTTTAAAACGGATTTCAGTGTTAGGTTCAGCTAAATAAGCTCATTTTTTGATTCTATGATTAATAAAAAATTATCGCTCAGTAAAGAGATATTATAAAAAATACTTTGAAGCCTTCCTGGCCTCTAATTTGAGATTGCAGCCCCTTTTATCATATCAAATAGAAGGACTCTTAAATATAAACATATTTTGTTAAACAATTGTTCAATATTTGTTTACCGTTCTAGAGATATCTAAACAACTGTGTTTTAGGAGCCGACCCTAAAACCCCTAACCGGGGCCACCAACTAAAAATTCTTTGGTAGGATATCGTTTAGAACATTTTTCTGAGCAACTTTTGTTTTACACTGGTTTTCAAAATATTTCTCCTTTTCTAGATATTACTGATCAAAGTTTCGGATTTATGGCCCCTTGTAACTCCTAATTACGTAACATATGATTTAAGTATGGTACTGTATAGATAAACAGCTGTACAATGAACATTTTTGCTTCTATAATGAATAACAAATTATTGTTCAATAAAAAGTCCCTTTTTCTTGGTCTTGTAAATATAAACATATTAACATATTCAACAAGTGCTCAAGAATTGTTGATTGTTCTTGAGATATCTGAACAACTGTGTTTTAGGGGCCAACCCTAAACTCCTTACTGGGGCCAAAAACCAATAGTTTAAAGGTAGCGTGTTGTTGACAACATTATTCTGAGCAACTTTTCTTCTACACTGCTTTTCAAAATATTTCTCCTTTTTCAGATATAAATGATCAAAGTTTTGAACTTCTGGCCCCTTAAAACCCCTAATTACATAACATGTGATTTCAGTATGGTACTGTTTAGGCCTAAACAGCTGTACAATGAACATTTTTGCTTTTATAATTACCTGGTAATAACAAATTATTGCTCAGTAAAGCGTTATAAAAAGACTTTAGAGCCCTCTTAGCCTCTTATTTGAGGGGCCACACCCTTTTGGCTGCTATCAAATGAAAGAGCATGTAAATCTTAACAACTTTTTCGTTACATGTTTTAAATAAAATTTACACATTCTAAACTATTTCAGAAAATGGACAAAATTTTCGTAAAAAAAATTGCTGCAAATTTTCAAGCTCGAGCAAGCTTCGACGCTTTGCGCATTTTTCAAATTATCAAATAAAAAGGATCATCTACAGACATTTATCTACTATCCCTGAAAGTTTCACGTTTTTATCTTAATTAGTTTTGGAGGAGTAAAGATAAAGTGGACAAAATAGTCCTTAAAAATTCACTAAATCCTCAAGATCTCAAACCAGAAGTGACGTCATCAGCCCAAAATTTTTTAACATCAAGATCTTTTAATGTTCTCTCAGTCCTGGAAATTTCATGAAAATTGGTCTAGTAGTTCACAAGTAATAGCGATACACGACGCATGACGATGGATGAAGACCAATTGCAATAGGTCACCTGAGTGACTCAGGTGACCTAAAACCTTTTATTTAGCATTTTGTTTAAAACATTATTCTGAGCAACTTTTCCTCTACACTGCTTTTCAAGGGGTTTACCTTCCTACTGTGTGCTTGTTGCACCATCACATGTCAGAAACTTACTGATGTATAAATTACTTTATTACACCTCGGTGAATATTTTCTATGTAAAATTACAATGAATAAACATGCTATTCTATCTATTAAATTGTTTCCGTGCTATCTGCCCATGGTGAATAGTCATCAAAACTATTCACCGGCGACATTTGATTTCCCTCCTTTTTAAACTCGGAACACCTCTGACGTAATCCAATCGCTGCATTAAATTCAAAGTCCGATAACTCTTATTTGTTTATCATCAAGAAATTCTACATCGTCAACAAATAAAGTTTTCTTTGGTATAATAAAATACCTATTTACTCAAAGCCAGTAAATAGGTATATAATGTCCCATCCACCTACATTTCGAGTTATATAATGTCCCGTTTGTAACCTGTAATTTCACAGTGTACAGTCAACACAACAGTCATAGTCGCAAGTTTCACAATTTACTTCTGCTTCTCATGTACTTAACATTAGGGGCCTTCATATTGCATACCAATTCCAACAAGAGACATCCCTCTAACTAATGATAATCATCAAAATTCATTTCATGAATCTTAGCAACACTCATAAGCCTTCAAGTACAGCAACTCTCAATTTTACAAAAATATTAACGGGTACTTTATCCGAAACTGTCCCTTGCTACCTTTAACTTAGTACACTAACATTTTATGAAAAGATGTTTTGTCTTAGAATTAGAAAGCTAATACAATTCTGAGAAAAAGTATACCACATATTGCCAATTCCATTGAGGTTTAATAAAAATATGGCCATTTAAGTGAACCCATCATTTCCACTTTCCTCTATTTAACACAGATTCATAGAGTTCTTCATAGTAAAACATCTTTACCCGACCTTTTAGAGGTCAATTGTTGTTCAACCTCCTTTAATAAGAAACCTTATTCAATATAACATACATCTACATGATATTATCATTATAAAATCATCACATTACTAAGAAATGCCCTTGCATGTATACCCTCCCACTATCTTTTGATTTTCATAAACAGTCATGGTTTCAAATCTTTTACCTGAGGTTTTTTACCTAATTTTATGAAACTTGTGGCTATTTCTTTGAGTCATTTCTCACACATATTTGAAAACAATCATCAATCACTGTATCAATGATAATAAAATTTGATCTTTTTTGTTTATTGAATGATTTGTAGCATTTTAATTAATGAATAGACATGCCGTCCTGCATGTGATTTCTTGTTTCCATGAAAAAGAGTAAGCTAACAATCATATTTAGTGAATATCTTATCTATTCTGGTTTCTCGTCTCCTTTGAACCATGCTAAAACAGTAAGACCTACAAGTTAGACATCTGACTTAAATTAAATTTTAATTTAAACACACCCAGGTAGCTGGAGACGGAG
>WFKH01003881.1:17346607-17372592 GCA_016163765.1 Magallana hongkongensis | reverse complement strand
CATAAGAAATACAAAAGGTCTTTCACCTGAAAGGTGGAAAGACCTAACAAGAGGTCTTTCACCTGAAAGGTGGAAAGACCTAATAACTAGAGCAAAGCTCGTTGCAAAGCAACGAGTGGGTCTTCCGTTAATGTCGAAAGTAAAGTTCGAAGTTCCTTTAAGAGGCAGAGTTCTTAAACTAATAACAAAAGTAACTTAAACAAAAAGATAAAAAAAAATTCTTGGTACGACTTAACAAAATCCGAATGATATTAAGTACGAATTAACAAAACCCTTAACGATTTCAAGAACGCCTTAACAAAAAAAAATCCGAATGTGTTCAAGTACGACTTAACAATATTTCAAATTATTTTAGGTACGAGGCAATTTACCTTTGAACTTAGGACTATTTTCTTAACCCAGAATGCTGAAGCAAAATTTTCGGAAAATCAATCTTTTAACCCCAATATCTCTGTAATCCATCGTACGATTTAAAACGACTTTCAGTGTTTGATTCAGCTTGACAAACTCTACAAAACACGTATACGTTTTTAATTTGATCAAAAAATTCAAATTTTCGAAAAATTTGGTTCACTTCCGGTTTCGACCGGAAGTTATGGATTTTCATTTCCAGCTTTATTGCACAGGTAAATTGACAAATTCATAACCACAGAAAATTTCAAGCCTCTATCTTAAAGCATTTTTCAGAAATGCCCCGGACAAAATGACGTTTTTAAAATTTTAAAAACGACGTAACGTAAAAACGGAAGTGACGTTGTCATCCAAAATTTGAAATCTTTGAGGCATCAGAGTTGCACATAACCTCTGAAAGTTTCATTTAAATCGGTTGAAAACTTTTTGAGTTATAAAGCCGAAAAGGAGTCAGAAAAAAAGAAAAAGAAAAAAAACTAGAGCAAAGCTCGTTGCAAAGCAACGAGTGGGTCTTCCGTTAATGTCGGGAGTAAAGCTAGAAGTTCCTGTAAGAAGCAGCGTTCTTAAACCAATAACTGGAGTAACTAAATCAAAAAGATAATAAAAATTTGAATACTTATCGGTACGACTTAACAAAATCCGAATGATTCTGAGTACAAATTAACAAAAAACCTTAACGATTTCTAGAACGACCTAGCCCCAAATAATCCGAATGTGTTCAAATACCACTTAGCAATTACCGAATCATATGAGGTACGAGTTACTTTATCTTTGAACTTAACACTATTTTTTGAACCAAGAACGCAAAATCAAAATTTCCTGAAAAATCAATTTTTTAACCCCAATTTCTACGTAATGCATCGTCCGATTTTAAAACGGATTTCAGTGTTAGGTTCCGCTAAATAAGCTCATTTTTTGCTTCTATGATTAGTAAAAAATTATCGCTCAGTAAACAGATATTATAAAAAAGACTTTGAAGCCTTCCTTGCCCCTAATTTGAGATTGCAGCCCCTTTTTTCATATCAAATAGACGGACTCGTAAATATAAACATATTTTGTTAAACAATTGTTCAAGATTTGTTTACCGTTCTAGAGATATATGAACAACTGTGTTTTAGGAGCCGACCCTTAAACCCCTAACCGGGGCCACCAACTAAAAATTCTTTGATAGGATATCGTTTAGAACATTTTTCTGAGCAAATTTTGTTCTACACTGGTTTTCAAAATATTTCTCCTTTTCTAGATATTACTGATCAAAGTTTCCGATTCTTGAAACTCCTAATTACGTAAAATATGATTTAAGTATGGTACTGTATAGATAAACGGCTGTACAATGTACTTTTTTGCTTCTATTATGAATAACAAATTATTGTTCAATAAAAAGTCCCTTTTTCTTGATATCAAATGAAAGGTCTTGTAAATATAACTATATTAACATATTCAACAAGTGCTCAATAATTGTTGATTGTTCTTAAGATATCTGAACAACTGTGTTTTAGGGGCCAACCCTTAAACTCCTTACTGGGGCCAAAAACCAATAATTTAAAGGTAGCGTGTTGCTGACAACATTATTCTGAGCAACTTTTCTTCTACACTGCTTTTCAAAATATTTCTCCTTTTTCAGATAAAAATGATCAAAGTTTTGAACTTCTGGCCCCTTAAAACCTCTAATTACATAACATGTGGTTTCAGTATGGTACTGTTTAGGCCTAAACAGCTGTACAATGAACATTTTTGCTTCTATAATTACCTGAAATAACAAATTTTTGCTCAGTAAAGAGTTATTATAAAAGACTTTAGAGCCCTCTTAGCCTCATATTTGAGGGGCCACACCCTTTTGGCTGCTATCAAATGAAAGAGCATGTAAATCTTAACAACTTTTGCATTACATGTTTTAAAAAAAATTTACACATTCAAAACTATTTCAGAAAATGGGCAAAAATTTCGTAAAATAATTTGCTGCAAATTTTCGAGCTCGAGCAAGCTTCGGCGCCTTGCGCATTTTTCAAATTATCAAATATAAAGGATCATCTACAGAGATTTATCTACTATCCCTGAACGTTTCACGTTTTTATCTTAATTAGTTTTGGAGGAGTAAAGATAAAGTGGACAAAATAGTCCTTAAAAATTCACTAAATCCTCAAGATCTCAAACCGGAACTGACGTCATCAGCCCAAAATCTTTTAACATCATGATCTTTTAATGTTCTCTCAGTCCTGGAAATTTCATGAAAATTGGTCTAGTAGTTCACAAATAATAGCGATGCACGACACATGACGATGGATGAAGACCAATTGCAATAGTCACCTGAGTGACTAAGGTGACCTAAAACCTTTTATTTAACATTTTGTTTAAAACATTATTCTGAGCAACTTTTCCTCTACACTGCTTTTCAAAGGGTTTACCTTCCTACTGTGTGCTTGTTGCACCATCACATGTCAGAAACTCACTGATGTATAAAATACTTTATTACACCTCTGTGAATATTTTCTATGTAAAATTACAATGATTCAACATGCTATTCTATCTAACCGTGAAATTGTTTCCGTGCTATCTGCCCATGGTGAATAGTCATCAAAACTATTCATCGTCAACATTTGATTTCCCTCCTTTTTAAATTCGGAACACCTCTGATGTAATCCAATCGCTGCATTAAATTCAAAGTCCGATAACTCTTATTTGTTTATCATCAAGAAATTCTGCATCGCCGACAAATAAAGTTTTCTTTGGTATAATAAAGTACCTATTTACCCAAAGCCAGTAAATAGGTATATAATGTCCCATCCACCTACATTTCGAATTATATAATGTCCCGTTTGTAACCTGTAATTTCACAGTGTACAGTCAACACAACAGTCATAGTCGCAAGTTTCACAATTTACTTCTGCTTCTCATGTACTCAACATTAGGGGCCTTCATATTGCATACCAATTCCAACAATACACATCCCTCTAACTAATGATAATCATCAAAATTCATTTCATGAATCTTAGCAACACTCATAAGCCTTCAAGTACAGTAACTCTCAATTTTACAAAAATATTAACGGGTACTTTATCCGAAACTGTCCCTTGCTACCTTTAAGTTAGTACACTAACATTTTATGAAAATATGTTTTGTCTTTGAAAGCTAATACAATTCTGAGAAAAAGTATACCACATATTGCCAATTCCATTGAGGTTTAATAAAAATATGGCCATTTAAGTGAACCCACCATTTCCACTTTCCTCTATTTAACACAGATTCATAGGGTTCTTCATAGTAAAACATCTTTACCCGACCTTTTAGAGGTCAATTGTTGTTCAACCTCCGTTAATAAGAAACCTTATTCAATATAACATACATCTACATGATATTATAATTATATAAGCATCATATTACTTAGAAATGCCCTTACATGTATACCCTCCCACTATCTTTTGATTTTCATAAACAGTCATGGTTTGAAATCTTTTACCTAATTTTATGAAACTTGTGGCTATTTCTTTGAGTCATTTCTCACACATAGTAAAACAATCATCAATCACTGTATCAATGATAATAAAATTTGATCTTTTTTTGTTTATTGAATGATTTGTAGCATTTTAATTAATGAATAGACATGCCGTCCTGCATGTGATTTCTTGTTTCCATGAAAAAGAGTAAGCGAACAATAATATTTAGTGAATATCTTATCTATTCTGGTTTCATCTGATGCTTTTAACCAACTCTGACAAGGTACCAAGGTCTTCTTTTTCAGATTTTGTCCATCGCTTGGCGTAATCTTTCATGATATGTATAAAATTACGACCCAATGTGAAGGGTCTAGGTTTCCTAAATTTTGGTCCTCTCATATTTAGTGATTTTAGGTCATCGTTAATTACTAAATTAACATCACCAGTAATGACGTGTCAGTAATGAACAAATCCTAACTTATCAGAACAATTAACTTATTCGCCCGAACAATTCGTAATTTAACTGATCAAATAACATATTCGTCCAAACAAATAGCTAATTCGTCCGAGCAAATCCTAATTCATCAAAACAAATCCTAATTCGTCCAAACAAATCCTAATTCATCCAAACAAATATTTGTTTCGTCCGAACATATCGTAACTCGTCGGAACATATCTTATTCGTCCAAACAAATCGTAATTCGTCAGAACAAATAGCTAATTCTTTCGAATAAACCTATTTCATCCGAACAAATCCTAATTTGTCTGAAAACATCCTATTTTGTCTGAACAAATAACTTATTCATTCGAACACATTCTAATTAGTGCGAATAAATAATTTATTTGTATGAACAAATCGTAATTCATCAGAACAAATAGCTTGTTTGTCCGAACAAAAAGCTTATTTGTTTGAACAAACCTAACTCGACCGAACAAATCCTAATTCGTACGAACAAATCCTAATTCGTGCGACAAATCCTAACTCATCAGAACAATTAATTTATCCGCCTGAACAATTCGTATTTCAACCGATCAAATTACATATTCGTCCAAACAAATAGTTTATTCGTCCGAGCAAATCCTAATTCATCAAAACAAATCTTAACTCGTCCAAACAAATCTAAATTCGTCCGAACATATAACTTTTTCACCCGAACAATACATAATTCGTCTGAACTAATAACTTATTTGTCCGAACAAATAGCTTATTTGTAAAAAAAAAACCCCTTATTTGTCCGAACAAATCCTATATCGTCCGAACAAATGGCAAATTCATTCAAACAAATCTAATTTGTCCATACAAATCCTAATTCGTCCGAACAAATCCTAATTTGTCCGAACAATTAACTTATGCGTTCAAACAATCCTAATTCGTCCGAACAAATCCCAATTCATGCGATCAAATAATTTATTCCTCTGAACAAATCGTTATTCGTCCGAACAAATAACTTATTCGTCCGAAAAAATCATAATTTGTCTGAACAAATGACTTATTCGTTCGAACACATCCTAATTCGTTTGAACAAATCCTAATTCGTCCGAACAAATAACTTATTCGCCTCATCAATTTGTATATCATTCAAACAAATAACTTATTTGTTAGGGCTGAGACGATACGGTACTTAGCCGATTCAGTACATATCAAGATACATTAGATGCGATACGATACATATCACGATACATTGCAACTTAATGAAAACATGAATAAGGGTTTAAAATATATTTAATTTGTCGATGTATTACCGCATGTCCAAAGTGAATCATTATATTTAAAATGAGCGTTGCACAATTTACTTAATACATTAGTCTTGTATACACTATTTTTTCATAAACAAGTAATTCGAAAATTTTCCAGACTCCAGATTTAGCTTCATCACAATTTTGACAACTTTACGAGGTTTTCCGCCATCTTTGTACTTTCATATTAGGCGCGCTGACTAAAAATAATCGATATATGATGCTCGGATATTTTTGGAAAATAAAAAAAAAGTTCGCTAAGGTATCGTTGTATTATTTAAAGATGAATCGATCCAAATATCGTCAAAATAAATACCGTGATGCAACGGTGCATCGGTGAATCGTCTCATCCCTATTATTAGGACGCGGGAGTGTTAAGGATGCATACTGGCAATTAAAAGTCTTATTTTGACTGATATATTCAAAATCGTGAGATTAAATAACTGTTTTGAATGAGATAAAAAACATAGTATTATCCTTTAAAATAGATGTCAATGCAATAAAATCGGGTAGAACATTACTGCCACACCGGTGCATTTTCACGTGACAACTATAAATAGCTTACGTATATTCCTTAACATAAATTGAGATAGAACAACACTACCCCGCGGTTTCCAAAATACAATAAACAAACCAAGGGAAGGCAAAACATCTCAGTTTGATTATAACCGCTGCTAGAATCCTGTGTTCTTCTTATTTAAATAGTTATTCATCCGGTTCTCGAAAAACCTTCCCAACTTTTATACAGTTTGCACGGAAAACGGTATGTTGCATCAAAATCACACATAGCATGGGATTCTAGCAACACTTTTTAATTTAAGCATTGATCAAACTATCGATACGAGTAAAATTTGAAGTTCAATATATACGGGGTAGTGTTGTTCTGGTTGGATTTATATATCGTTAACAACGACAGAGGAAGGCCTGGCCGAGAAATAGAAGCAAATGTACATACCTTTTAGCAAATAATTGATAATATTAACATCTCTCGCAGTATTCTTATGTTCAATTCTTGATAAGTCCATCAAAATACATTTCGTTTCAATCCTAATTCGCATGAACAAATAAGACTTAAGTTCTCAATTCAACAATGGCTGTTAAA
Organism: Magallana hongkongensis; assembly: GCA_016163765.1. Taxonomy (NCBI): domain Eukaryota; kingdom Metazoa; phylum Mollusca; class Bivalvia; order Ostreida; family Ostreidae; genus Magallana; species Magallana hongkongensis. The sequence continues at coordinate 17,365,908 of WFKH01003881.1, read as the reverse complement.
AGGTTGATGTGACCATATGCATTAATGCAATTACCGTAATGAGAATAAGGTTGTGAAAACGGCCGTTTTGTATTTGTCAGAGACATAGAAATTTAAGCTCTCTCGCCACGGATACGTGTGGCAAGCTGGATGCTTTGGGCATGATGGTGACTCTTTTGGCGTGGATAGCAAGTTGGTGTCCTCAAAGAGTCCGACAAAGTAAGCTTCGCTGGCTTCCTGGAGAGCCATGACGGCGGAGCTCTGAAATCGCATGTCAGATTTATTCATTTGTCCATCTGGCCCTTCCAAGCCGCCGTAGAAATTAACTTTTACATAACACTAAGCCACTATTATGTGTATTTGAGAAAATATTTTATAAACTTATTTTCAAGGTTGTTTCGTACTACTTTAAAGAAAATTAGATTGATAGGTTGATAAGTTAAAATAACCTATATCGCAAAGAGTAAGGGAAATTCTACGCGAGATAAAAAACTCAATTCTATTGATCAATATGGACGATAAAAGGCTATACTCTGTCCCAAGATATCCTCAATTAACATTTTGCTTAATTACTCGATATTTATAAATACCTCAGGGTTCAAAAGTATGAAAAATTTCTAAGATTTCCTCTTTGAAACGCCCCCTCATCAGGTTTCAATACACGGCCAAAAAATGTGATGTCTTCGGGAATTTTGTATTGCAGCAGACCCGGATGATAACGATGAAAAATTGAGCGAGGTATTCCAAGTGCCTTCCGAATGGAGAAAAGATGTAAACATTTCCCATTTTAAATCTCCGTAAGAAATCTGTTTTCGTTCCTGTGAATCTGCGAGTGAAAATGATAATGTGTGAATGAATTTTCCCTTTCATCTATTTCAATTTCACTTCAAACACAGGTATGTGTATTTTTATTAAAAATCGTCTAAATGTGCTGCATAAATATCTTGGGACAGACTATATATAGTATATAGAAAATTTGATAACAAACTAATTTCAAATGACCTACCTGAACAATTATATTTTATCTGTTAAATACTGTATCATAAATTTTCTATGTGCACTCTCTTGTGTTACCATAGATGATGAAAAATTTGTGTTTATTACGTTATCAGAAAAAAATGACGAGTTCTGTGGAATAGCAGACGTCATGTACAAATATCGATACTGTGAACAAACAAGCTTCGGCTCTGTTCGATGCAGGATTACATTTGAAGGATATGGCTAAACAACTCTTTAAAAGTGATCAATTGGTAACAAATCGTGAGTGAAGATTTTTTTGGAGGGAGGGGGGGGGGGGGGGGGGGGGAAGAGGCGGGGGGGGGGGGGGGGGGGGGGGAAGGGCTACAACTCCATAGGATCTCTGCAATGGTGCAAGTGCGGGAGTGATACAGATAAAATAAAAACGAAGGTGAACGGTCTGGAAAGAGAACAAACAAACCATATACATGAGTTGTTTATTAATTGATTTAGATAAAATGTAAATCACGAAACGAACTTTCTTAACTGGGATGTAACGATATTAATGACACAAACGACATACCATAAGCACCCATGTGTAAAACGAAAGTAAACCTTGGTTGTTTTCAGAAAACAGTTCAACATATATAGAAAAGCGAGACTATATTTGTGGAATTCTGGACATCAGAGAAGATATCGGTGAAAGGTAATCGAATCTGCAATTACAGAAAGTGTAATGATATTGTAATCAATTTAAGGTTAAACACTTGTTCATTTCATCATGTTGATCTATTGACATAAACTAGAGGCGAATTTATTGATCAAAAACTAGTTCAAGTTTAGGTTTATGGTTTGAAAATAGTTTCATTTGTGTTTGAAACCAGTTAGATGGGTTGAAGGTTTAGCACTAAATGGAAAGTTAGTTTAGAAAAATGGCTGATATTGCACTCGCATACCTACTGAATTTGTTCTTGGAATCTGACTGAAGAAGATAATTTTTCAACTCATCTGCATTTGCATGAAAGTCTTTATTCTCTAGTTAACAGTGCGTACCCATTGCAACACCATATAAATATTATGAAAACTAAAGTGAATGCAGATATGAAAAACAATATTATTTGTTCTACACGTATGTCAATAGAAAGATCATTTGTTTCACTGTAAAAGATATTCAGGCGTTTGAAAGTTTATTGATATGCTTGATATGGAAGACATTATATTCTCTTAGCCATTTTAACAAGACCTTGGACTTTCGGTAGGATGTACATGTAACTTTCCTTTTTCTTGCATCAAAACAAGTTAATTAAAATGACACTGGTTTCAAGTGAAATATGCACCGATTCCGTGGTCTTAGCTCAAAAGCGAGATAAATCTTATTGATTTTACGGAGTCTCGGGGGAGAATGTTTCAAACATACGATTTCCTTTAATTTTTTTTCAGTGAAAGGTCAACTTATGAGTAAACTATGTGCCAAATATAAAGTTAATTTACCGGATAGTTTATCTGTTTACCGCGCTCAATTTTTGATCGTATGTCCGAATCATCCCCGACATTTTATATAGGATTATATAGGAAAAAGGGGGTTTTCATTTTCAATTTCATGTGTAAAAAATTAAAAACATACGATTTTCTTTTAATTTCCAGTGATGGAAGATTAACGTATAAGTAAACTTTTTGCCAAATTAAAACGAAATTGACCGAATAGTTTTTATGCTATTCGCCCTCATAATTTGCAGTTGGTCCTATAAACGTGTCTTGCCAGCCATTTTACATATATAATTGTATAGAATAAAATGGTTGTTTAGGAATCAAATTTGACTTTTTTTGTAATAGATAAAAAAAAACCTTTCCACTCACACAGAACATGAAAAGATCGCGCATGTTTTTATTTTGCAAATTATATTCTCAGTTTTAATTATTGACGCTGCAATAAAAAATGCACGACGTTTATTTTTGTCGATTGTTACGTCAAAGTCTCAACTGACGTCATCGTAAGACGTTGACTCCGACGTGGATAACGTCGATTTTGATGAAGCGGCGAAATCTGAACATTATTCGAAGGATTCATTTGACTAAAAATAAGTTGTATGATAAGTATTTTTTTTTATGAAAACGTTACATGATAACCTGTATATTTGAACATTTTACTCTGCATTTGCGTTTAACGACAGTAATGCGCAATATCCTGCGCAGAGGGCGCAAAATTTTAAACCCGCGACCGAGAGATCGCAAATGATAACCTTCTGGGACTCTTGTGTGAATGCACAAAAAATATATACAGTCAATTAATAATTAAGGAAGTTGACATTGTATTTTTTCAAATATGAATCCCTTCATATGATGTTGCTTTAACAGTATATTAGAATTTCAAGCACCTACAATACATACATGCCACATAAAATATTTTTACAGACAGGCACACAGAATGACACATTTAATGGTAAAATAGTATACCCCCTCTCATTTGGACCGCGAGTTATATTAAAAAAACCACAGGATAAAAATGGCTTAAGGCAGCAGTGCACTAACACTTTCTTAGTGAATAAAACAAATTGTATTAAACTACCAATAATTTGAAACAAATCTGAAAGTAATTTCAACATGATTAAATTGTTCAAAAATACACATTGTATATCAGAATTATTTCTTCATTGTTATTAATTTTGTCCACTAGCATTGCTATTTAATTGATAATTGCATATTTTTTATTATCATTTTTTTTATGTTTCGGTTTCAGTTGATCTAAAACTGCTTTTCATATCCTTGTGCATAGTTTTCATAAATAAAAAAATAAATGAAATACCGGTAATATGTTTTCTTAACACGATGCAGTATTCCTTCTTTTTTTTTCCTTAAACACTTCAGAAGTTTTTTGTTTGCCTGTTGTAAATTGCAAAGAGTAACTCTCACTGTTATTATTAATGGAATCGCTGTCTTCCACATTATTATTTTGGTCAGTACTATGTACTATCATTTGAGACACGTAGGTTTAACGTTAAGACGATATCCATACACTTCGTTGAGTTCGTTTTTTGCTACTTGGGTCACACTTGAGGGGTGTTGCTAAAACGCGGAACGGAAAACGGAACGGAAAGCGGCACGGAACGGAAAAATACTATGACGTTTATCGCTTAAATATTGTACAGATTGGACACAAACTTTTTACTTTGTATCATTTATTCATATTTTATGAATAATTATTATCAAAAAGTTGCTTTATTATTTGATATCATTCTTACGAATGTCTATCAACTAAATCATTGCATTCAATTTGCTTAATAAAAAACAAAACGTGAAAATGAAATGTAGGTCTACACATTATGATTAAATAAGCTATTAAAATATTTGTTGATTATTTTCCTTTTGTAATTTTGTTGGATAATAGTGTAGGGCAGTTTGTTGAAGCGTTTGGTTGTTTTTCATGACTTCGAAACTTGCTTGGGATTTTAAACTTTAAAAAAAAAATCAAACATGATGTACTCTCATCCACATTGAATTTTTAGTGATCAATAATATTTTCAAAATTTATTTATAGCATTATTGATTTCAAAAACGTGACCAACGAACAACATCCACTATCATTGTTACGAGGGCTTGCTGCAACATCTGTTTGCTAACCTTTTCGTCTCGCTATTTTAAGAATCATTTAATCGAAAACAGAATCATTTTATTGGATCACTAACAATTTAGATGTCCTGCAAAGTCTACTTAATATTTCTTTTAATATCGGCGTTCGTTGTTTACATCTTCTACAGTTTTAGTATATTACCTAGTCCTAGTATTTTAGGTATGACAGTTTCTTTACGTTTACCTACGTGATTGTACATTCCTGTAATTTAATCCGAATAAAGAGCTAAATATGTTGTTAAGTTTGATAAACTGGGACTAGTGGTCAAAGCCTGTAATGTTAATTAAAAAAAAATCATACATTTTCTAAATAAATAAACTTGAATATGGATAACAGTTTTGACAATATTAAAAAATACATAAAGTATGTCGTTTTTAGCATGTATTACACATCTATCAAGTAAATAATATTATATAACATTTTCCATATTCCACTCCGTTCCGCTTTCCGTTCCGTTTTCCCTTCTGTGTATTAGCAACACCCACACTTGAGTATCAACAAATCTTTTTCGAACACGTTTTCCTTCATCTTGAACAGATTTAAAACCCCCAAAACCGCACCAGGAGGTGGTTTTGGATTTCCCGGAAAATTAGTTTAAAGCCGATAAATACAAAAACTAGTTTTGGTTTGAAACTAGCTCAAAACCAAATGTGCCAAAAAATGAAAAGTTTGTATTTTGATCAATGAATTCGTCCCAAGTCAACTTGTCATTTACTATGACGCGGGCTACCGTCAAACTAACAGGTCGCGTTAAAATCTAATGAATATGTTAATAATTATTCGAAATAATGATTCACAAATCGTGGAACTTCTTTTCTTAAATGTGGAATAAATACAGCAATAATTAAATGTCTGTTACATGTACTCAAAAATAAGGGGCTAATAATCGGAATGAAGGGTGGGAGGTGCAATGTTTAAGATCGTTTTATTTATTTTTCCGCAGTAATGATTGGAATCCAGGTTTTTCGGAAGAGGAATTATGTCATGTCTATTTCTTTTTAACTTATTCCCTATATTTTGATAACTACAGGTGAATGCGACATAAAAATTGGTATCGACTTGATTGTGTAAAATCCTGATTAAAGTGCCTTCGGATCTACCTTGACTTATTTATAATAACCTTTTCACGATAACTACGGGACTGCTCCTTTACAGGTCAAATAAACATAGCTTGACGAAGTTATAGATAAAAATAATTTAAAGCCTTTGATAAACAATTGCTTTTGCGTCATACTCCACAAACTATGTCAATTTGCCATGTAAACGAGCTGTACTGAAGTCACTGTCACTGACATTCGGTAAAATAGAATTTTGGAAAATCTGCAAATATTAAACCACTTTAAACACAGTTGTATAGACAATGCATTTACATCACCAAAATGTATTTGTAGAATTATGAAATAATTTGTAACTCTTTTATTTTATTAGTGTACCGGCTACTTGTGTGATACACCTTTGCTTTATCACAGGATTGCTGCTTTATCAGAAACTTCGAGTTCGAACTATTTATATTTACATTTTCCAGTGTCTTTGCCTGTGATAACACTACGAATCGATTTTGTACTATATAATCCATAACTTCAAATGACGTCAAATTGAGGCGCCAGCGGGGTTTGCTTATTTATATTTAAATATTAATCGTACGATGGCTTAAAATCATATAAATATAAGTAATAAGGAATCATTCTTTGAGTATTATGAGGTGATAATTTCGGTCGGGGCGTGATCAAATCCAATAAAATTCCTTAAATCACATCCCTTGCTCCAACGCTTCATCAAACTATTTTGTTTTATTAGTTTTCTGTAAACTGTAAAACGCAAATTTTTTTATCTTAAAATAGATATTAAGGTTTGTTGCATTATTATTAACATAATAATGAAAACTAGAAATCATAACTAGTATGTAGATATTCAAACTGTGAATCACACCATAGATATCGAGAAGTTAATCCTAAAGACCGTAGACTCAGAAAAGGTTGTGCTTACCGATATAATACCCAAGACTTTCATAGCATCTCCTGCACGATTATTTATTAATCTCTATGGTAATTTGTTTTCTAAAAGGAAACAACGGTTTCTCGTTCGAGTTAATACAATCTAATGAGCATTCGCAATATATGTGCATGTCAACAAACTGCATGTATCAATGAAGTCATCTATATTGTTTTTAATGTTAAAGCTTTGGGTGCCAAAGTTGTAAGATTTTCATTATTTAATTTTAAAACTGCATCGATCTTGTTGAAAAAGAGTTCATATTCGCTCGACAAGCTTTGCAAATAAAATAACCATTTTAACACGTGAATAAAACAAATATAAAATCAATATATATATATATATATATATATATATATATATATATATATATATATATATATATATATATATATACCCTCTATATATCCATGTTCGTTTTGAATTTTGTATACATTATTTATAGGCAATTTGTTTGTTTCGGGATTTGCCATGAACCAAACGCGTATAGCCGAAGTACGATGGTCATCAACGCCATATTTGAATGTTTCCGATTTAACAACGTCTGTTAACGTAGCTCGCGGGTTTGCTGACGTCACAATAGGATTCGACGTAAAGAGTTGACCGTCATAGCATACTCATACATTTTTTTAAATGACAAATGATCTTTAGAAACATAAAAGGAAATATTTCAAAAAGCTTAAATGCAGTTTATACAAACATTTAAATTATCAAGTGCTAAAAATTTAGAGAGGTGACATACATCTAACTATCAAATTCTTTTGGCTTTAGCTAATTATCGTATACGATTACAAACTTATATGTCAATATTTGTATTGTAATTATTTTTGCATTGATTGACTCAGAGTTTCATGAAAAGAAAAATAGCCATTTTTCTTCTCTTCACAACCTTACATTAATTGCTATTGTGCATTCGATAACATTCATAATAATGTCTAATTAGTATTTACATGTTCTAATATGTGTTAATCAGCTAGTCTTGTCAATCAACGCATTTTCATCTTTTGGTTCTCAGACGTAAGAAAATGATGACGTCGGGCTAACGTCATAATGAAATTATAAGGTTTTGTGAAATCTTTTAAATCTTTAAAGTTGTTTTGCAAAAAATTGGCCGAGAACACATATTGATTATTTTTTATGAATTGATTCAAAATTATCTCTTCTGTTATTGTGTTGAGTAAAATTAAGTTTGTCTAAATCGTTTAAAAGTTTGGAGCATAGTTTTGAAATGCGTTTCCCGACTAAGATATGCGTTTTACTATATATTTCATTGAAATGGCGTTGCTTGATTTTATCAGCGACGCTGTGTTTGAAACCCGATAACATTATTACCACGCAGACGAATCTGAAATTAGTTTTAGAAATAAAACTCTTAAACCTATGGATCACGTGGACAAATTTTCAGGGTAGGTTTTCTCACAAGCAGTAAACCCGCGAGCTACCTTAAATCTCTCATTACTACGCCAAATACAAATTCATTCTTTTAAAAAATAATTCATTCCAAATAAAAAATTCAAATATTAATATTTTGACCTCTTTGCACGCATTAATAAAACGCTGTTCACAAACATTTGAGATTTACCTTAAAATGAAATTATTCATTAGTCTCATACTTTTTTTTTCAAATAATTAAAACCTTGTCAAAAACAATTTTATAAATTTGGAAAAATAAATAAATATAGTATGGGTTAATTAAGTAGAATTTAAGATATGGCTGACATAGGATAATTTTTAGCAAAATAAATGGAGTTTATTTTTCAAAAAAAATATTTGTTTTCCATGCCTATTTATTTAAATAGAAATCATAAGAAAATAAATTTGTTCTTGGAACAAAATAAAGATATCATAATGCACACAATACCTAGACGTTTCATCTGAACTAAAATGTAGGAGGGTAAAGTTATAGTACTCTAAAAATATTGAGATAAAATGTTCATTTTCTTCTCGAAAACCTTCCGCCACAAAATTTAGTTCCTTACTAAATTTCTTAACTATGAAATTTACCCTAAGCTATTATATCAAATATAATTTATTTTACATTCAAATATACAATTATAGGAGTATAATTATTAGATATGATGCAGAATTTTAAGACTTAAAGTGATCTTAAATGTTTAGAAAACAAACTAAATCACAAACTAAAACTGAAAATGGTCTATTTGGCAAAAGGACAAGGGATGAAAATTGGCATGAAAAGAAGGGAAATCCGATGTGTTTAACAGAAGAGGATGTCGAAAAAAAAAAACATTGGGGAAAAACTGTTATGCCCAAATATGATGTAATAAAGTCAATAGCATTAAATCAGGTTGGTTCGGGGCTGGCCAAAAAAGGTATTTACCATTAGCTGTATTTAAATCGATTCTGATCGATCTTATTTAGACTATGTGCCTAATACAGTCAAATGCAATAAACTTTGTAGCATTTTTATGAATTAAATAATGCCTTGCGGAATTAAATAAAATAACATATTGATAGAAGTTACGAAAAACAGCTGTAATTGTGACGATATTCAATAAGTGTTTCAACATTACCTATAAAAGTGGCGCACCGGCACGTTGTTTTTAAAGACTTATTATTTATACATACTGACAAATGGCTTCAACTGTCTCCAACTGAACTTGTTGAGGTATCAATATCTCGAAACTCAAAACAATTTGTAATGAAATTGGATTAAATTATACACTTTAAATCTTAAAACGACGAACCAATTTCAGATTTTGTAGCCGGTGACCATTGCTCTGTACGAGTAACCGGCTAGAAATTGCCAGAACTCTCTGTTACTTAATATAATATATACAATACTAATAGTTGGTTTGTTTCCCTTTTTGTTCATTTTAAATTAGGAAAATATATTTTTTTGAAATATAATATAAACTTGTTAAATCATCGCAAATTAAAGATATAATATCTGTCATTAAATGTTAGATTTTATATTACATTACGAAATCTCAAATTTAGTTGTTTTATTTCTTCAGAAAAAAACTGAGTTCAGGAACATCTCATAAATTATGACAGAGCTTCTACAGAAAAATTACAGAGATCAGCTGGTCAGGTGGATCGGTAAGCCCTGTCACTTCCGGTTGTTGTACAAAATCACCAGGGACGGATGTTCCGCTTCGACGTTCCACCAGAAGTGTGACGGCCAGGGCTCCACTGTGACAGTCCTGTACAACACAAACAACACGATATACGGTGGCTACCTGTCACAGCACTGGAACTCTAATAGTGATTACATAAACGACCAGAATGCCTTTCTCTTCCGGCTGCAGTATAACGGGTCATCTAATCCATTACAGTTTCCAGTCAGTAATGCAAGCAATGCTGGATATGGACAAAGTGATTATGGTCCAACCTTTGGTGGTGGGCATGATATTCATACATTTAGTCAAACAATAACCAATTCAGGGAGTGGGTTTTCACTGAATGGATACTTAAACAATATTGGAAACAGTTACGACCTGAACGGACAGAACGCACAGACCATAACAAACAACAGTCTTCAAGTCACAGACTTGGAAGTTTACAGAGTCATAGGTTAGATAATTTTTGTCTAATAGATATCCTAAATAATAAATTTACAATATTAATGTTAAATAAATCAAGGCATTCTGAGTGTTTTATATTTTTTCAATTAGAGTGGTGACCATACGCACCTTAATTTCATATGATTGATTCAGTCTAGTCATTTATACTTTTTGATTTATCAAAAATAAAGCATTCTTGATGAAAAAGCTATGAACGTTAAATTGAAATCACTCATGAATAAATTCTTATTTGACGCAATATTTGATACATGAAGACGGGCCAGGTAAAAATCTCCTAAACAAGCCCTGGAGAGAACACGATGGATGGACAACTGAGGTATGTACGCTTGGGCCGTTATAACTAAATTTTTGATTACGTCTCATGGACATACTATTTCGCCAACCGTCAGAGAGCGGTCGGTGATAATTGTTTAAATTTTCAATCGCAAATAGCAAATCCGAAACTGATGAATACAAATTTCAAATGCAGTTATTAAAAACTTGATCAGAATACCGAAATTGATTCTGTTTAATTAACGTCTTTCTGCAGTATACATGTATTGTAGACTTGAATCATTGTTTTAACGAAAATTAGCTCTAATTGCAAACTTTATTTAATACTTATACATTTATTGTAAATAAAAACGGTGTTCGCCTCATTACAAATAAAAGGTTTTTCGATGATCCAAAAGTTGCAATCTCAAATAATAAAGAAGCTGCATTTTATGTAGCTAAATTGCAATTTAGCTCTTTAGAAACGCTCTTACAATGTAACGTAAAACATGTTTGAATTTGATGATTTTATACGTATTGGTGTTTGTTATTATTCTTTAATGCGATTTTAAAATACATTTTGAAATTTTAATAATTTTTAGGTCTTTTCGACTTTCGGTCGAAAAGACCTATTGTTTTCCTTCTGTTTTATTAGGGCTTTTCGACTTCGGTCGAAAAGACCTATTGTTTTCGTCTTTTTTTATTATTATTCTCGACAGAATTTATGTCAGCGATTTTTTGAAAACGGTAAGGAATATTGAAACAATTATGCAAATGTCTTAGAGCAATTTTAAATGACACGCGTTTGTAAGGTTTTGGACTTCCGCTTCCGGTACCTCCGGTTTTCACAGGGAAAATACAAAAAGATAAATGAAACGCAATATATTGCTTACTTTTTGAGTTAGAGCATTCAAATTTTAGAGTAAGATGTATGTTGTCTAGCTGTACAAAATTGTTAGTGCAAGCATGTTCCTATTTCTTATCGTTTTTTATATAATGTGGCTCAAACTTTGGAAAAGGGAGGGATGAAAAAACCAAAAAATTCAAATGGTCTTTAAAAGTTTTTATGATGCAAATACAATAATAAAATAGAAGTAATTAACATAAATTCAAAGTTTCATTCAAATATGTTGACTACTTCCGGTTTTATGGGTCGATGAAAATCGTCTATGGGAACTTCAATGTTAAACAAAAATCATGCGTCGTTCGTTTTCTCAAAAAGTTTTTAAGTAAATTTATCTGTATAATGATACACACAGTCCGCAGTCCGGGAAAAGTTTTGACAATTCGAAAAAATCAGGGGTCTGCAGGGGCAAACGTTCAAAACAGCCCTTTAGCTGTAACTTTCTTATTTTTCATCCTATATTCAAAATCTTTTCGGTTTATTGTTCAAAGTGAAGAGTACAATCTTAAAATTATGGTCCGAGTGGCCACTTTTTGACTCCTTATAGGAGTTTTAAGGTCGTAAAGATATAGATCAATGCTCCTAGCATACCAAGTCTTTGGTCCGAGAAATAAGTGTTTATTTTTATAGAATTTAAAAAAAAATATTCTTGACGAAATTAAAGGTATATATACTTATACAGTTCTGGGGCTATCTTTCTTTTGATATTGAATTAAAAACTTATAAGTTTTTATTTAGGCAATGGTTATACTAATTCGTTGAAGAATTTTGAAAAAAAAATTAGAGATGATTTTTCCTGATATTTTAGATTTAAAAAGGGAAAAGGGGATGTCGAAAAGCCCTTATTTTTTGTTGAAGAGAAAAAGAGTTCTAGTTAGGGCTTTTCGACTTTCGGTCGAAAAGACCTATTGTTTTCGTTCTGTTTATTGTTGTTATTTTCGACAAATTACCGTCAGCGATTTTTTGAAAACGGAAAGAAATAATGAAACAATTATGCAATAGTCTAATAGCAATTCTAAATGACACGCGTATGTATGGTTTTGGACTTCCGGCATTTCCGGTTTTGACAAGGGAAATACAAAAAAATCATTGAAACACAATATCTTTATTATTTTTTGAGTTAGAGCATTCAAATTTAAGAATTAGATGTATTGTGTCTAGTTGTACAAAATCATAAGCGTGGACATTTCTCTATATCTTACCGTTTTTGAGATATTAAGGCTCAAACTTTAGAAAAGGGGAGATGAAAAACAAAAAAAAAAAAATAAAAAAAAACCAAAGAATTTTATAAGACCCCTAAACTTTGTTTAGATAGAAGTAATAAACATATATTCCAAGTTTCAATAAAAAATAACCAGTACTTCCGGTTTTATGAGCCTATGATAATTGTCTATGGGAGTTTCAGTGTGACATATTGTTTGCAATAAAGAGTACAATTTAAAAAGTATGGTCCGAGGGGCGACTTTTTGACTCCTTATAGGGGTTTTTAAGGCCTAAAGATAACAATTACTAAAAAAGTCAATAAAAAATTTCGGATGAGTTATCTCGCTTTACTCAAAGAATGTAAAGCATAAATACTCTCGGCATATTATATTTTGTGACCGACGAATGAATACTTACTTTTATATGATTTTTTGAAAATATTCCTATAAAAATTAGAAGTATAGCTGCTTGTAAAGCTCTGAAGTTTTCTCTCTTTTAACACTGCACTACTCATAAGTTTACATTAAGGCAATAGGTTTAACCAAGGCGTTTAAAAAAATGGAAAATCAATTAGAAATAATTTTTTTCTGATATTTTAAATAAAAAAGGAAAAAGGGGCTGTCGAAAAGCCCATATTTTTTGTTGAAGACAAAAAAATTCTAGCTATTATTTTTCTTTTTCTCGACAAACTTTCGTAAGCGATGTTTTGAAAATGGAAAGACATATTAAAACAATTATGCAATAATCTTTTAGCACTTTTTAATGACACGCGTATGTCCCATTTTTGACTTCTGGTTCCGGCACTTTCGGTTTTGACAAGAGAAATACTAAAATTTCATTGAAACACAATATCTGTATTATTTATTGAGTCAGAGCATTCAAGTTTAAGAATTAGATGTATCTCGTGTAGTTGTACAAAATCATAAGCGTGGACTTTTCTCTATATCTTAGCGTTTTTGAGATATTAGGGCTGAAACTTGGGAAAGGGGGGGGATGAAAAACAAACAAATTTAGAAAACTTTAGGAATTTTTTAAGACGCCGACACATTGTTTAGATAGAAGTATTTAACATATATTCCAAGTTTCATTAAAAAATATTGAGTACTTCCGGTTTTATGAGTAGATGAAAATCGTCTATGGGAGTTTCAATGTTAAATTAAAATCACGCGTCGTTCGTTTTCTCAAAAAGTTTTCAAGTAAACATTACAATATTTCTTTTGTATAATGATACACTAAATGCACAGACCGGAAAAGTTTTTGGGTAGACAATTCGAAAAATTAAGGGATCTGCAGGGGCCAACGTTCAAAACAGTCTCTTAGCTGTAACATTTTTATTTTTCATCCGATTTCCAAAATCTTTTCGGTTTATTGTTGAGAATTGAGAGTACAATCTTACAATTATGGTCCGAGGGCCCACATTTTGACTCTTTATAGGGGTTTTGAGGGCTTGAAAAATGATACCTTTGTAAAAACTCAAAATTTTATTTTGAAAGAGTTATCTCGCTTTGCTATAAGAATTAAGACCATAAATACTATGGGCATACCACATTTTGTGTCCGAGGAATGAATACTTATTTTTATATGATTTTTTGAAAATATTCCTCTAGAAATTGAAAGTATAGCTACATGTAAAGTTCTGGAGTTATCTTTCTTTTGACATTCCACTACTCATAAGTTCTTATTTAAGCAACTGGTTACACCAAGGCGTTGAAGAAGTTTGGAAATAAATTAGAAATGATTTTTTCTGGCATTTGAATTAAAAAAGGGAAAACGGGGCTGTCAAAAAGCCCTTACTTTTTGTTGAAGACAAAAACAGTTCTAGTTATTATTATTTTTCTCGACAGATTTTTGTGAACGATTTGTTGAAAACTGGAAGCAATATTGATACGGTTTTGCAAAGGCCTTACAGCAAATATATCAATCTATGGAATGTTATGTTTTGGACTTCCGGTTCCTGTACTCCGGGTTTTTACAAGGAAAATTGTAAAAATTAAATAAAACGCAATACTTTGTTTATTTTTTTAAAATTTGAACGTGTATCTTTTAGAATTAGATGCATCGTGTCTTGTTGTACAAAATTGTAAGCGTAGGCTTTCTATATCTTACCGTTTTTGAGATATAAAGTCCTAAACTTTAGAAAAGGGGGATGAAAAAACAAAAAAAAAAATCAAATGACCTTTAAAAATGTATATGACACCCAAACATTATTATGATAGAAGTAATTAACATACATTACGAGTTTCATTAAAAAATATTAATATTGACTACTTCCGGTTTTATAGGTCAATGAAAATCGCCTATGGGAGTTTCAATGTTAAACAAAAATCACGCGTCGTTCGTTTTCTCAAAAAGTTTTCAAGTAAATGTTACAAGATTTCATATGTATAATGACTCACACAATCCGCAGACCGGAAAAGGTTTTAGGTAGATAATTCGAAAAAATAAGGGGTCTGCAGATGCCAACGTTGAAAACAGCACTTTAGCTGTAACTTTTTTATTTTTCATCCGATTTTGACTCCTTATAAGGGTTTTAAAGGCCTAAATATAACAACTTTGTTAAAATTCAAAATTTTTTTTATAAAGAGTTATCTCTCTTTGCTCAAAGGATTTAGAGAACAAATGCTTTAGGCATACCAAGTTTTGTGTTTGAGAAATAAGTACCTACTTTTAAATAATTTTTTGAAAATATTCTTTAAGAAATTTAAAGTATATCTTCTTATAAAAATCTTGAGTATCTTTCTTTTGACATTTTATTCCTTTTAAGTTCTTATGTCGACAACTGTTTATACCAATGGGTCCAGTAGTTTAGAAAGAAATAGATATGATTTTTTTCGTGACATTTTAAATAAAAAAAGGAAAAGGGGATGTCGAAAAGCCCTTACTTTTTGTTGAAGACAAAAGTTCTAGTTAAATTTGTTTTTCTATAGTAAAAGAAAATCAAATTTTTTGAGACACAACTTTTGTCTTGAGGCAGCACTTTTCTTAGAATGATGTTTAGTTAATGTTTACTTGCTTAATGTCTGCTCTTAAGATATGATTTATAATATTTTAGCCTCAATTTGATAAAATGTTCAATACGCAGACACCCCTAACGAAATTAAAGTTGTAACTATAATGCCAATCAAATAACTGAAGTACTGACGGGAGTTGATTTTGAATAATTACGTACATTTTTTAACGGGCTTTTCCGACAAGAATTCCGAGCAATAGACAAAAAACCCAATATGAATGATCCTGTTGTGTAATGTTTAAAGATAACGCCTATAATACGATGCATTATGTATCAGTATATATTTCTGAAAAAGAACTATGCATGATAAGGGCCTAAAACGGCCTCCTAAAATGAACATCATCATTTTACTGTATTTCTTTGTTTTCTTTGTACATAAATATATGTGATGTTTTTACATAATGTTCATTTTGATTCAAGTGCCCACAATTTAGAAATATGACATCGTAAAGACTACCTTTTCCCGCCATTTTTGCATTTTTAGCATAAAACAGCTTGTTTTCAAGCAGTTTTTCTTTCAGAAAACATAGAGCGCATGCTTGAACAACAAAATATTTTAATCAGAGATGTATCTAGCCAAGACTAATAAGTGGCAAAAATTTTTTTCCTTGTTTAAGCGTGCGCTCTATATTTCCCATTCGTAAAAATATAAGAAAAATGTCAATTTTGGACTGATTTTGATTGAATTATAGAAATAGCGTCACTTCTGACGTCATAAACTGCCCTTGAGTGCAAATACATCAAATAAACTATATAAAATATATTTTATATCAACTCTTTTGAAAAATAACATACTATTTTATTGTACCCGAAACACTTTAAAAGAGGCTAATTATGAAGGCAAAATTTAACTCGTATCATATATAGTTCTTTGTATCAATAATAATAAGGTCTTGTTTAAGCCCGTACTTGTTCTATTTAGAAATTGGATATTCTGCCCTTCCAAACGCTACCGCTGTAGAAATGGCGATTTGATCATCAATGACATCGAACCGGTTTTATTGATCTCTGGCTTGCGAATACATACATAAATGTTTATATTTCGTACCATCTAAATCTGACTATTGTCAAGTTATTTATAAGTAAGTTTCTTTGACAACAATGCTTCTGAATACATTACTTCGAATTTATTGATATTTTTCAATTACTTAGTCTTGTCAGCGGTGAAGGTTTTCCATTCATGATTGTGCTAAGGTACAGACACTGCTTTACTTCCGTTTTGCCAGAGTAACTGCATTGGAAAGTTGATTGAAATCATCTCCCAAAAATTTCCCAAAAAATTTCCAAACAGCGAGCATAAGAATTATTTGCTTTTCAATCTTTTCCCACTGAACATGTTTGACAAAAGTATAATTACTACTCTTATGCCAGTTCTCTATTGTTTCTCTGTTACAATAAAATGCATTTATAAAACGGAACTAAAATGGTTGCGAAAATGTTTGTATTGTTCTTACCACCGATGAAGAAGAACTGAGCCTCTAAGAACAATACCGAATGTGTATGTTTGTTTCGTTTTTATTTCATAAATCACATTTGCCCTGCCCAAAATTCAAGTCACAGAAACTATTTGGAACCGATGATTCACAGACATAAAACGTGTTTAACGTGATCCAGAAATGAATGTTTACTTGGAAAATATAGCTTATATTACACGCCGTATCAAGATGGCATTTGTGCTTTTAAAGAACCGATGGTGGGTCTATTATTAAATGATTGATCAAACCTCAAATCTACTAAACAATAATGGCTATAATGTGTTATTTTACATGTTTAAATGATGCATATGTTATTGTTCTTATTCCATTCATTTATTTTTTTTGGTTTTAAGACAATGCAAGCACTAAAAAAGTCCTTGCTTGACTACAAACCTATGACGGAAACAAATGTAGCTGCAGCAAACATCCTTCTGATTGGTCAGATCGGCGCAGGAAAATCCAGCTTCTTTAACTCTGTCAACTCTATATTCCGCGGAAAAATTACCAGCAAAGCTTGTAGTGGGAGCTTCGAACACAGTGTGACAACAATGGTGAGAGAGAGAGAGAGAGAGAGAGAGAGAGAGAGAGATAATTGAGAGAGAAGAGAGATTGGTAAGATAAAATAATTAAACAACAAAATTTCCCAACCAATATGCAGATAAATCGAGTTAAATTGAAGCACAAAAGAATGATAGAAAAACTTTTTCTAGTTATCATTTATGTAAAAAACAATTAGTTTGAGCGCCATTAGTACATATTGCTACAATTAACTACCTTTTCTTATCAGTATCGACAGTACAAAGTGAAGGATTTTTCCAAAGGAAAGTTTATAAACTTTCGCCTGTGTGACACTCGTGGATTCGAGGACGAATTTGCACTTGATGCTCAGGAAATTTCATTTATTTTGGATGGAAATATTCCTGACCGGTACCAGGTGAGTCACGATTCATAATTTCCTGCAAGCAATAAATGTGATCTTTACATTCTTTTCCTAAAAACAAATGCTAGTATATATTTTATATCTTGTAATCAACCCCCATCATATATTTCACATGTTAAACACAAGGCTCGTAGGTTGTTTTTCGGGCATTATCTGCTATTTGTTTTAGTTTAACCCTTTGGTTTCTTTCACACCGGATACCCCTGGGTATATCAAAGACCCAAATCTCAAAGACAAAATTCACTGCGTGGCATTTGTTATAGATGGCAGCACTGTTGATGTTATGTCGGACAAAGTCCAAAAACGGATGAAAGATCTACAAGTCAGAATGAACCACAGAGGTATGAAATTGTATAAATTAAAAAAAAAAACTTGATCGATCTGACAAATGACATTTCGGTGTGTCAAGCCATATTAAGCCAGCTTTTTCAACTTTTTTATGCAGGGTTACCACAGGTCGTTTTCTTGACCAAACTTGACAAAGTATGCCCTGATGTAAATGAGGATGTAACCAACACGTTTACGAGTTCCGCTGTCTGTGACGCAGTGGAGAAAGTAGCAGACTTAATGGGTCTGCCACGTGCTCACGTGCTTCCGGTGAAAAATTACGAAAGTGAGACAAAGCTAAAGACTGCACTGGACATTTTGTTAATGGAAGCTTTGCAGCGATGCCTGGACTTTGCCGACGATTACATGGATGAACAACTTGACAAAATGGCAGCGGAAGGAAAGAACGTTCGAACCGAAGATTAATTTGATTCGTTTTTCATAAAAATATGGCAAGGGTAGTCGAAATCATTTGATTGTTTATTGAGGGCGACTTGTTTTTAAAGAAGTGTAAAAGACAATTTACTGATTTTGTTATTGTTCTTAATTGATACATCTAAAGCTCTGTAAATTCATTATATTGTTGATTAATGACGTCAATATTACAGAATCACTGGATATAAAAATCTTTCTTTATGGTTTTGTATTGATTATTGCCAATAAAGTTTTGAAATGTTTTTTGAAATATATTTAAGAACAATTTTCAGAAACAAATGGGTACGTGTATGTGAACTAGGGCACAGTAGCAAAAGAAGTTTAAGGGACAAAGACTCTATTTGAGAAGTTTTTACAGTTATTATTTACAAACAAGATAAACTGTTTAACCGTGTTCATTAATAATTAAATCAACATAAAAATAAAATTTAATTGTCAAATTTACCAATGTAAACATATACTTACGCAAAAATAAGTCTCGAGATTTGTTTTAAAACTAAGAATGTTTAGCTTTATATATATCGCTTGTAAGTCTAGAAATAGCATTCATATTTAGCACTATAATTAGAGACATCAACAATTACAAAATTTAACTTTAATAGTAATGCCTTTTTGAAATATGATTATATGTGCGTAAACCGAATTGTCATTACC
>WFKH01003881.1:17335464-17346507 GCA_016163765.1 Magallana hongkongensis | reverse complement strand
TCCACCATTGCAGAGATCCTATGGAGTTGTCGCCCCCCCCCCCCCCCCCCCGCGCAACTAAAGACAATATATTTTTTATGATCCTGCATCTGTCCATCTAACTGTAAACGTCTCAGTTTCTTTGACATCTTCTCCACTGGACTTAATTTAACCAAACTTGGTACAAAGCATCTTTATGCAAATTGAAGTTTGAATAGTTAAAATAAAGGGCAAAACATTTCTAATGAGGGGATTGTCATGAAACTATAAAAATATGCTCTGTGTAAAGAATCTTTTCCAGAAATGCCAATATTGACATGAAGCTTTTATTTAAAGTAAAGATACTAAATTTTTCAAACCATGACCATCAGATTGACAATGAGGACATAGAAGAGGTACGGTTCAAAGTTGTAGAAATATGAAAAAAAAAAGATCTGCTTTTATGGAACAACAATGCTACAAATCATGATATTACTATGCAAGTATCTTCTAGGAAAATAGTTAAAAAAAATAAAAATGACCTGTTATATTTTAATTTTGAAGATTTTCGTTGTCAGAAAGTTTTAAGATATATTTCTTAAGAAAGATGAGGACTTGAATTCATGTATCTTTGGGTCTCAGAACCTTACAAAGAAATATCAGATTACAATATCTTTCCCTCTTTACTTAATAGCTTTTTATTGCACATTTGCATTTGCATTTCAACTAAATAATGTTGATACGAAACAAATACATGAAATCTTGTTAGTTTGTTATTTTGCGACCTTGCATAATAAGTGTATCAAGTTAAAAGTGGGTTATTATAGCCTTCTCTTGAATATTATGACAGCTTTTTGAAATTTCCATGACATATTCATTTCAAACACTTACCTGTATAATTAAACACGACTTAGTTTTAAGTTCATATGGCGTCTAGATGTGTCAATCTGAAGCACATTTTTGGGAGGTGTATTGTACATATAGTTATTCCAAGTAAAATCTATGTAGTTGATATTGTAAGGCTTAGGTTTAACAAAGCTTTTAGTGGGTGTATCTTACAACAACAATATAATGTATAGTCTGTCCCAAGATATTTATGACACATCTGGACGATTTTTGATAAAAATACACATTATCGTTTTTGACTCGGAAAAATTCACAGAAACGAAAACCGATTTCTTACGGAGATTTAAAATGGGGAATGTTTACATCTTCACTCTGAATACCTCGCACAATTTTTTTCAACGTTATCATCCGGGTGCTTTTATCTCTTTTGCAATGGAAAATACCCGTAGACTTTTAATTTTTTAGCTGTGTATTGAAACATGAAAAGCTACAGGCGGCGTTTCAAAGGGGTATTCTTAGCATTTTTTTGTACTACTGAATGCACATCGTTTGAACCCAAATGTATTTAAAGGTATAGAACAATTGAAGAAAATGTGCTGCATAGATATGTGGTTTTTTTTTTTTATTAAAAATCGTCCAAATGTGCAGCATTCATATCTTGAGACAGATAATAGATAAGTTGTCTCTATGGTATGATATACTCTACAAATTCTATCGTTTTCCTAATCTTTGAACGTCACAATGATATATGACTATTCCGGTGTATCGTATAAGAATTTGCTGTAATTAAGGTGGAAGGCTACATCGTCACAACATGTCTGACATCCGTTCGAAACGCCATTTTGTTCCGGATTTATAACATTATGTCGTGATACAAAATAGCTATACACCGTTTTATTGAACTCTTCTAACGAGGGAGATGAGAAAGGAGTGAAATCTCCAAAACGCTTATAAAATATGTCAATTTTCTTCCTGTTTAAAGCTTTCAACTAACATTGATTATCAGCTGTTTTGTTCGGAAAACGTGGAATCTAAATAATATACTGTTTCCCCGCTATTGGCAATACATTTTTGTCATGTCATGTCATCTGCAACAGACGATCATACATTTGTGACGGATTAACGATATAGGTAAGCAGATATAATATTTTCACTTAAACTATATATGTATGATGAATATAAAACGAAAGTACCGTACGTAGTACGATCTCTTGAATTGATCCTAATTTCCCAAATGTAAAATATTTGCAGTAAAAGACTTCCATTGAAACTTTGACATTAAACTAATTTATTTTGATTAAAATAGATATAGCTAGGTAGCAATGGAAGCCCGGATTTGCAAGCCAAATGAGGGAACGACAGAATTCTCAAAAGTAGCATGTTTTTCATTTCCACACATACATGTGTATCACTATGGACATCTAATGTATGTATTAATATGCGTTTGTTTGTTGTTTATAATTGCTATTGTATATAAAAAAGTAAAAAGCAATTTAACTACTAATATTTTGTTTTAAATAGTTAAATATATACAATGCTTTCATCAAAAATATGATTTTTCAGCTTCAAACATCATAAGCACTACTAATCTTATATCTACATATTAAGCATATACTTGTTCCTTTTTTTAATTTTTCTTCGTGATTTTTATTAATCAGAAAAACTGGTCCCAAGATATTTGAGACCATTTAAAATAAAGAAAGACAACTCTTAAACAGGATCTCTCATACCAACATTTTTGCAATAACTCTTTTTCTTTAATTTTTCAATTTCATTCAATTTCTTTTCTTCATCCCATTAACCAACGAATATTGTTTATGTTATCAAATTTGTGTGGGATTTTGTCCAGCAGTTTGCTTTAAAAGATTATTTGTTATATCTTAGTTTCATATTTATTGGATTCCAATAAAAATCATTCAAACTTCATTCATGATTATTTTGTCTTTTATTTCTAAACTTAATAACATTCACTTCCATAAGAGTTTTAAAACAGAGATGTTTAAATATTTGATAAATAAGGGGTTATCTGGAACCAGACTGATATTTTGAAAATTCTCTTGAAAATAGAGTATTGTATTTTGAGGTCTATTATTGTTAAATACAGTGCCTAGTATTTGTAACAAATACATGCAACAAAAATCTCCTACACTTATTTGGTGTAGAGACCTTAGAACGAAAGTAGGTCTCGAAAAATTCGCAGAATTACGAAGAACTGACAACATATTTGAAATAGGTAAGAACCATTAACAGATGAGTTTTTATTGATATGACACTATGTTATCTTTTTAATAAATAGTGTTATAGTAAAGTATTATCGAGGCATAATATACATCATTAAATAAAATTCATATTTTAAATTCGTTTGCACTTATGTTTGAGTGAGATCTAAACACGTGTTTGTTTTGTTGATGTGAGGTGGGGTTACTTTTTTAAATCTTTTTTTTTTGGAAACATTTTATTGAAACTCTTTTACAATTTTGCATGATACCAAAAAAAAATTAGCATAATATTTTGCAAAAGAGTTATATACGTTAGATAGACAGAAAAAAGAGAAAAAGACAGACAGGCAACCACATCATGTACATCAAACATAAAACATCTATGTGTATTTTACTTATAATATTATTATAATTGTAATGGATATTAGGTTCCTAGGTACTATATTAGCTAATATATATATATGCTACCTACAGTAAATCACAAATTGCTTTCCAATCTCTTTCATATTCTGAATATTTGCAGTTTTTTTAACAACATACATTTCTGAATAAGGAATCTGTGAGCAATTTTACTACTTAAGGACGACGGACCCAATTCAAGATTTTGCACCTCTGCGCAGAAACCGCGCATATGCTATGATTTTGACTGTCGAAATTACGTACATAAAAAAAAAAAAAAATGTTCATTATATTTAACTTAATTTGTGATGCCAAAATATTTTTAGTGGAGAAAAATTAAGAAAAAACAATTAGTCCGAATTTCCTCTGTTTGCGACAAGTCCGTTATATTTCAACGGTTTATAAATTCTACAAGGCCGAAAGGCAGTTTATAGTCTTATATTCTGGTAGATATTGAATTTATACATTAACCTAACACTATTTATATATATAGCAGTTAATGTAACGCCAGGCAATAAATAATTATGTCCTTTTTTAAATGATATATCTGAAGAAAAATGAACCATGTTGTGAACCTTGACACAACCCCTTAAAAAAGTTAGGTCGATGACCTAATTTTTTTTTCTGTTCATCGGTAAGCTAATTGACTTATTAATATTACAATTTAATTAGAGTAAAAAATCTATTGCAGAATTTATAAAATATCAGTTTTTATACCACGCCTTAGAAAATTCCCATTACTTTCTATTATATCTGCGGATTTTCGTACCCAAATTTTTAAACGCCCCTAGTAAAAAAAGGAAGTCAATGATCATGTAATATTTTTATTGATTTTCACTTATCATTAAATGATTAACATTATATAAAAATTTGAATAAAAAATCTATTGTAGAAATGAATTGGGTCCGCCGTCCTTAAACTAAAAAAGTCAAGTTTTTGGACAGGTTTGAATTTACATGAAAAAAATGTATTGTTTCACAATAAGTATCAACAAGTTTTGAACCCTGTATAATATTTTATTGTTATATTTATCAAAAAGTATGCTACTTTTATAAAAAACAATAGAAACATTATATTTGGTTAAGAACAGCTCTTCAATTCTATACCATATATCCTTAACTTCAGGACATTCTGTAAATAAATGTTCTACTGTTTCAATGTTTAATTTACAGAAGTTACAAATAGGAGAGTCTTTAAGCTTAATTTTATAGAGGTAAATATTTGAAGGAACTATTCTATGCAATATTTGATATTGCATCCATTGGAGTTTAGATTCAGGAGTAACCTTAAATGGAAGTTCAAAAAATTTCAAATTCATTCATATCATATCCTTTTTCTCTCCACTTTATTACAGGGGTATTTGCTTTTTATTTTCTCTAATAAGTAAATTGTACATATATTTACATCCTTTTTTACTTTTGTAAAAGACTTTTAGGGGCATTGGTATATATGGCTGAAACTTTTGTCTTACTTGTGTCTTATTGTATGTCCCTATATATTCAAAAATTGCTTTTCTCAGTCCTGCATATTCTACATAATTAGTGTTTAAATTTGAGTTAATAATCGATTCATATGTTACGAAATTACCATTTGGTTCAAAAATGTCAATAATACAGATCATACTATTTTTAAAATATTGTTTTAAAAATACCGATGCATTGTTTATTCTAATTCTTGGATTACATGTATACCATATATATATGTTCAATTGGAATTAATTCTTTTATAGCTATCGGACAATCAGTTATTTTGGTCCAGCTCAGGAGTACCTCTTTCCAGAGACTTTTATGAACCAATTTACATATTTTGAGAGTATATTCAGTACCTCTTGACCATAAGTTGCTAACACTTGTATTCATTTCAGCTTCTAAAATATGTATCCATTTAGGCGAGGAATGAAGAAGTCTTCTTATCCAGGTTGATTTAAGTGCTAACATAAATTCTTTGTAATCAATCATTTTTAGCCCTCCCTGACTGTAGTCTTGAATGATTGTATTTTTCTTAATTTTGTGTATATCTGACCCCCAGAGGTAATTGAATAGTGCTTTATCAAACTTTTGTATAAATTCATGGTTAGGGTTTGGTAAAGTTAAAATCAAATGATTCATTTTGGGTAAAATTAAAGTTTTTAGTACAACTATTCTTCCAATTGGAGTTAATTTTCTTGATTTCCATTATTTAATTGTTTGTTCAATTTCCAAAAATTTACTTTTATAGTTAAGTTCTGGCATTTCATGTAAGTTAACTGAAAATTTAATTCCTAGCAGATCAAAAGTTGCATTTTTCCAGGTCAGTTTCCATTTAGAGTGATGAAAAACATCTTTTGAAAATTTTGTACTGCCTATCCAGACCATTTTTGTTTTCGTAAAGTTAATTCTAAGACCTGAATTATTCGCAAAATTATCTAATTCTATAAGAATCCCATATAAAGATTCTGGTGATCCATTTGTGACAAGAGAAGTATCATCTGCATATTGAAAGATTTTATATTCTTCACCATGAATTGTTATTCCTTTAATATCTTTGTTATTTCTTATTAAAATTCCTAATATTTCAGCACATAATAAAAACAAATAGGGTGAAATTGGGTTTCCCTGCCTACAACCTCTTTGAGGTTTAAAATATTTTGAAAAGAATCCATTTTGTAAGATACACGAATTTCTATTATTATAAAATGGTTTAGCCCAATCTTTGATAGGTTGACTAAATTTGAATATGTCAAGTGTCTGAAAGATAAAATCCCATGATATCGAATCAAAAGCTTTTTTAAAGTCTATCATCATTAGCAGACCAGGTATTGAATTTTGTTCTGTATAGTTCATAATGTCATATATAATTCTAATGTTTTCACCTATAAATCTCCCTTTAATAAAACCTGTTTGATCTTTACTTATTAATTTATCTAAAAAATTTTTAATGCGTTCTGCAATACAACCTGAGGCTATTTTATATATGACATTAAGAAGACTAAAAGGGCGCCAATTTTTCAAAAATTGTTTAGGTTTTCCGTTTTTTGGTATACAAGTTATAATCCCTAATTTATTTGGTTCTGAAAATTGCATTAATTCTTTAGAATTATTGATAAAAGAGCTTATATCTATCCAGAAAAACTTTAAAAAATCACACGTGAAACCATCAGGACCAGGAGTTTTGTCATTTTTCATTTTTTTTTTAAAAACTAAGAATTTCAGACTTGGATAGTGAGCCTACAATAGTTTTAGACTCTGTATCGCTCAACTGGAAATTTAATTTTTTTTTATTTTGTAATAAAAACCTCTGATTTAATAATTTTCCTTTTTAGCTCACCTGAGCTGAAAGCTCAAGTGAGCTTTTCTGATCACATTTTGTCTGTCGTCCGTCTGTCTGTCTGTCCGTCCGTCTGTCTGTCTGTCCGTAAACTTTTCACATTTTCAACATCTTCTCCAGAACCACTGGGCCGATTTCAACCAAACTTGGCACAAAGCACCCTTAGGCAAAGGGGATTCAAAGTTGTGAAAATTAAGGACCACGCTCTTTTTAAAGGGGAGATAATTGGCAATTATTGGAAAATTTTGAGAAATTTTCAAAAATCTTCTTCTCAAGAACCATTTGGCCAGGAAAACTGAAACTTATGTGGAAGCATCCTCAGCTAGTGTAGATTCAAAATTGTGAAAATCATGATCCCCGGGGGTAGGGTGGTGCCACAATGGGGGGTCAAATTTTTACATAGGAATATATAGAGTAAATCTTTAAAAATCTTCTTCTCAGAAACTAATCAGCCAGGAAAGCTGAAACTTATGTGAAAGTATCCTCAGCTAGTGTAGAATCAAAGTTGTGAAAATCATGACCCCCGGGGGTGGGATGGGGCCACAATGGGGGGTTGAATTTTTACATAGGAATATATAGAGTAAATCTTTAAAAATCTTCTTCTCACAAACTAATCAGCCAGGAAAGCTGAAACTTATGTGGAAGCATCCTCAGCTAGTGTAGATTCAAAATTGTGAAAATCATGATCCCCGGGGGTAGGGTGGTGCCACAATGGGGGGTCAAATTTTTACATAGGAATATATAGAGTAAATCTTTAAAAATCTTCTTCTCAGAAACTAATCAGCCAGGAAAGCTGAAACTTATGTGGAAGCATCCTCAGCTAGTGAAGAATCAAAGTTGTGAAAATCATGACCCCAGGGAGTAGGGTGGTGCCACAATGAGTGCTCAAATTTTTACATAGGAATATATAGAGTAAATCTTTAAAAATCTTCTTCTCAGAAACTAATCAGCAAGGAAAGCTGAAACTTTTGTGGAAGCATCCTCAGCTATTGTAGAATCAAAGTTGTGAAAATCATGACCCCCGGGGGTTGGATGGGGCCACAATAAGAGTTGAATTTTTACATAGGAATATATAGAGTAAATCTTTTAAAATCTTCTTCTCAGAAACTAAACAGCCAGGAAAGCTGAAACTTATGTGGAAGCACCCTCAGCTAGTGTAGAATCAAGATGTGAAAATCATGACCCCTGGGGGTAGGGTGGGGTCACAATGGGGATCGAATTTTTACATAGGAATATATAGAGTAAATCTTTAAAATCTCTAAAACTAAGTAGCTAGGAAAGGTGAAACTTATGTGGAAGTATCCTCAGGTAAGGACTAGGTAGATTTAAGTTTGTTCAAATCACGATCCCCGGGGGTAGGATGGGGTCACAACGGGGAGTGGGGAGGGAGACAAATTTTTGACATAGGAATATATGGAGAAAAATCTTCTACAAAACCATTTGTCTAGAAAATCTGTAACTTTAGTAAAAGCAACCTTGGGTAGTGTAGATTCAAAGTCGTTAAAATAAAAATCTTGAGGAGTAGGGTGGGGCCACATTCAGGATCCAATTTTACAAAGGAAAACATTTTTAATTCACAAAAACTGAAATGTTATAATATATATGGTTTTACTTATATGCAAACATTTTGCCAATTTGTGATTCTTTAAAATTGTTAAGACTTTTGCCCCTGGACGATTCTTGGGCCTCACAAGGGGTTCAGAGTTTGATGTAGGTTTATATCCCATGTATAAACAATTGTCTAGGATCTTGTTGAGAACTGCGATGCTCAACATGTGATATGAATATAAAATCATCCTGTCAAAAAAGGATATAAACATAAGAATATCTACATGTATTACTACATTGTCCAGATATTTTGTATTATGTCGATCTCCATTAAGCTGATTTTATCATGCCTATTGTTGCTCAGGTGAGCGATGTGGCCCATGGGCCTCTTGTTTTGTATAAGCTTTCATAAAATGATTTAATTTTGTTTAATCTAAAATTTCAGATACAACTTGTCCATCATCCTTAACCACTTGAGGTATTTGTTTACTTATGTAATTTCTTGATTCGAGTGAAGTGAAATATTTTGAGGGTTTCTCTCCATCTTCTATCCATTTAATCTTTGCCCTAATACACTGACCCTGCATCTTTTTCTTTCTGATAGCTTCAAGCTCCGTTTGTTTATTTGTTAGCTCTTCTGTGGAATAATTTACTAAATTTTGTTTTATATTTGTTATATCTTTTTCAAGAGCTGACTCTTTTTCTTTTATTTTCTTTTTTTTAAATGTTGCGTAAGAAATTGCTTTCCCTCTAATTTCTGTTAATAAAATATCCATGAAAGTTTGATCTTTGACAGTAAATTGTATTGTATCATTGTCTATATTTAATAAGTGCATTATAAACTGGACATGAATATTGTATTTTAACATCATAAATTGTTTTCTTAACTAAATTAACATAATCTTTATCTGTTAATAGTTAGTTGTTGAATTTCCAGAATCCTCTACCTCTTTTTAAGTTATTTATTTTGCAGTAAAGGACTACCGATGAATGGTCTGAGCGATAGCTATTTTCAAATTTTATACATGGGGTCATTGCTTGTAAAGATCTGATATTAGAAAAAAATCTAGCCTTGCTTGTTTTATTGTATTTTTTCGTCTCCATGTATATCTTTTTAACTCTGGATTGTTGCTACGGTAAATATCTTTGAGGTTGAAATTGTCCATTAAATTCAGAACTTCTTGTCTAGACTTTGGATTATTTAAATGAATGTAGTTCTTGGTATCTTAATTTTTGTTTAGTACTAGATTAAAGTCACCACCTAATATTATGTGTTGAGTAGAGTAAATATCTTCAATTTTATTTGAAAGCTCTTTATAGAATTCTGGAGAGTCAGTATTGGGACCGTATATATTCACTAGTATAAAGTTTAGGGTTTCAACTGTTACATCCATAATGATATAGTTACCATTCTTATCATTAAACTGATTGTGAACTTTTATTTCACAGTTATTGTTGAGTAGAATGGCTACTCCGCTTGAATTTGATCTAAAAGAATTTAAAAAAAAAACTGAATAGCACCACTGAGTCTGAATTAAGTTTTCGTTTGTATTTACAAAATGTGTATCTTGTATTTTTGGCCTTGATGTGGTTAAGAACATCTTTTCTTTTGCTAGTTTTGCTAATTCTCCTAAACCTTGACAGTTTACAGTTGGAATCCTTAGTTCATTTGCTTTATCCATAATCAAAGAATAAGACTGAAAAATGGGTTAAACTGCCTCTGCCTGTGGGTGATATAAAAAATCCAAGTGGTAGAAGAATTGAGTGAGAAAATATAAACAGGAAAATGAGCAATTGCAAAATACAGTCATGTTGTGAGACTATAAGAAGTAGACTGGATGGGGATTTTTTTCTCCGAAAAAACCTGATATTAGTTAAGCTCAATCTAATGAACTGGCAAAAAGCCCATAAATATCTCTTCTATTTAGTTTATATATAGTACAGGTGTAAGAAAAACTTGTTGCCAAGTCTTTATTCTAGGTATTTTTTTTATATCAATAGTTCAATTGAGCTGTCAAGATACTGAGACTTTCCTAAACATGTGTTTATGTAAATAACAAAATATTTCAGAAATATATTTTAGCTGATCAAAATTTTTTGACACTGATCAAGACTTGTGCAAAAAGTTTTCTTCGAGATGAATGTGGTGGTGGGGGCTTGAGGATAATGCGATAAGCATTGCATATCCCCCCTACCGTTAAAAAGAAAATCCCAAAACAAAAAAAGTGTAGTAATAAATACATCAAAATATAGCAAAAAACACAAAATAGGATAATAAGTCGCTTCTATACATATTTCATATAAAAAGCGCTTACCCATTTTGTTGTAACTGTAAGCCAAAACATGATAGTTGTAAACCGGAAGTAGTATCTGCGAACTAATTACAAAATCGGGGTGAAAAGTACAGAAAAAATCCGGAAAGAGAGCGGACTTTTTCGTGCAAATCCAGTTGTACAAAGATGGTGATCAAAATACTAAGAGAAAAAAAAAAAAAAAAAATACCAAGACGATAAAAATAAAAAAAAAATAAAAAAAGCAACAAACCAAACAAAAGCAACATAAACAACAAAAAAAGGTCAATGTGCATCATTCCGATCTATAGTCTATGATGAGTATATTTAACCACATGAAACCATATTGATATTCTGATAATATCTTTGCAAAAGGTATGACATATTTTATAAATATTGAGTAGAAACGACGGCTACGGAGTGTGTGTGTTTATATATATATATATATATATATATATATATATATATATATATAT
>WFKH01003881.1:17311764-17327757 GCA_016163765.1 Magallana hongkongensis | reverse complement strand
ATCTATCCGTGCTGTATATTTTCACTTTTCGTTAGATTACCATGCAGAGCCCTTGCGAGAACCACCAGTCTGGGAATCAAATGTATTCCATGTCTTTAAAATCGTTGTTAGATAACTTTCTAGATAAAAACTAATTTTATTTGGTTGTAACGCCTCGTTTGTTTGACTAAACAAATTCATCTTTTTGTAAAACATAACTTCCGTAAAACACACCTTTGACGCGCAGCAAAGCGCATTTATTCGATTGACGTTACATTTAAAGGACTACATTTGATATGGTCATATATCTGCCTATCTACCATTTTAAGAAATAATCAAAATCAAATCTTCATAAAACATTTTACAGAGGATTTCTAGCCGGGCTCTGCTGAAAGCAGAGTTCTGGCTGTAGGCAGGCAAATCGCCAAAGTTACTATAAATAGCACAGCTTCAAAAGTAAACAAAAAAAACCGAACAGCGTCAAAATAAAAGCTTTCCGCTATACCAAATAGTTATACAGAGAGCCATGTTTTGTGAAATGTATTGTTTTTGGGGTTTTCTTTGCGAATAAATTTAGCGAATAGTGGTTGTTTTCTTATTAATTACGTGTTTTAAAAACAAGACTAATTGTATGCATTTTTGCCACATACAATGCGCATGAATTTCCATGAACTATATTACAAAGCATTAATCTTCGGCTGCACATCGAAGAAATAGGGGATTGAGTTTATAACGCTTGTTTCAAAGTGCAATGCACTGTTGATTTTATTCTACTAGACAGACATATTTTTGCTAATAGCTTTCAAAATTTAGTCACTATTTGACGCTTTGCCGACATTAAAAGCATGAAAGAGAGAGAGAGAGAGAGAGAGAGAGAGAGAGAGAGAGAGAGAGATATTCAGTCTTTAACGCACAATGTGCATTATACACATCAAAAGAGTCCGGCTTTCAGTACTTTGATTATTTCAAGTCAATCTTGACATTAGTCATCATTGTATAATAGCTGTTCATCTATGACGTTACGCAAATGGGTTATTTCCCGCAATATTGGAATCAAATGAAAATTTTGTCGTTTTTCGTTAATGTTTTTACTTTGGAAGTACAGAGAGCAAGTCTTCTCAAGTATGATTTTGACATATGTTTTTGTTCATATAATTATGCACATGCTAATTAAAAATTGTACTTGAGCAAGCATGTGTTTGATGAATTTCTCATAAATAGAGTAACCAATAAATCTAACGACAAAGTTTCAAAATTTCTAGACGATTGACAGTCTGAACAAATCACCAGATCCTTTCAACCTAAGGAAGAGTTGAATGTTCCGGTAGTTAACATTCTACTCGTCGGTCAGGTCGCGATCGGCGCGGGGAAATTCAGTGTCGTCAACACAATCAACTCTATTTGGTAAGATGAAATTTCTTCAAGATCCTGGGCCGGAAGTTCCGAGCACAGTTTAATAACAAGTGTACGAGTCACATTCCTTATCATACATTTATTAATATATTTAACAAATTAGAAAAAAGTGAAAGAATTTTGACAATGGTACTTATTTGCGTAATCCTTCTAATACTTATTTTAGTTTACTAAGTTTCGGATATCTGACCTTTCTACAGGAATAAAAAAATGACAATAACAAACCGTCAACCATCTCAAAAATCCATAAAACGAAAAA
This sequence comes from Magallana hongkongensis, assembly GCA_016163765.1. Lineage (NCBI taxonomy): Eukaryota > Metazoa > Mollusca > Bivalvia > Ostreida > Ostreidae > Magallana > Magallana hongkongensis. The sequence continues at coordinate 17,326,106 of WFKH01003881.1, read as the reverse complement.
CAAATTCAAAGCAGAGCATCCTCTGCTGACTGGTCACACCCGCATTGTGCTCTTTTTCGTAATCGGGAAAAAACGGAAAGTTCGGTAGACAATTAGGTGATTAATTATGGTCTAACAATTAAAATGAAAAACGTCCTTCAGCATGGGACCCAGTGGAAGATTGTATTTGCTTAAAAGGTCGTTGTATCGACCATAGAACTGACGAAAAGATGACTTCAAACGAGACTGTTGATAGTCCTGTTTTATCAACTTGTTTGTTAGTAGCTTGCCTCGTCTCAGAAACTGTTCATACGAAGAGCATGCCCTTGCGTATCGAATACACTGAGAGACAAAAACACCATATGCAGGTGATGAAGGTATATTGCTTACGCAAGTAAGGAACGTTGGCTATAGAAAAATAGAAGCCATCGCGTTTATCATAAAGTGTTGTTGTTAGGTTACCATCAATGTCCATTTCCAGTAAAATTATCAAATATGAAACAGACGACGCAGACTCTGTGGTATCTTTTATTTCAAGTTCACTGGGATATATCGTATGGAAATAACAATTGTTAATTGATAATACGTCGTCGATATGATGTAAAGAAATTCTTAATTTTTAAAGGATTATAAACCCGTCATGAAATTGGAACTTTGCCGAATTTTGAATATAAAATTAATTACTTAAAGAGTCATTAAATATGACCTGCTTCCGCTAAGTTAGTCCGAATCAAGGGTTCTTATTCTAAACACCAGTATACGTACGTATAATCTGACTAATAGTCAGGGATTTATAATTGGTACATGTATGTTGTACTTAGATTAAGTCCCCATACTCTAAGGAAGTGTTAATGACTGTCATACTACAACAATTCATATACCTAATTTAGTTTGGAATTGATACTAATACGGAACCCCCCCCCCCCCACGACATCCTGTCAGTGAGTGAAATGGGAAATTAGAATCTACCACCCATTATTCTACAGGAAATGATGAATTTTTTATGTCAAGTAAATAAACATTTAAGTAAATAAGGCAAAGGTTCAATTCTAGTCAGTCTATGTATGTATGGATGCATAACACACTAATTTCAGATTTTAAAACCTTATGATTTTTAGAAGAGAGATGATCTTGATACTCACCATAGCGACTGCTTGTCTGGTTGAGTTGGTGACAGGACACGGTCGGTTGATTGAGCCTCCAAGCAGATCCAGTATGTGGCGCTACGGATACAGGAATCCCCCAAATTACAACGATAACCAGCTGTACTGCGGTGGAGTACAGGTAAATTATTTTAATGATGTTGATCTGGATACTTCAAGTTAGTTATGATTATCAACAGAAGATCTTTAGATAAAATTAAAATCTCTTACAAACAACCATCCAGTGAGATATTTATATTTATTGTAATTTAACATCTGAAATAATATGAGATATATCCAGATTCTTTTTTAGATGAATATGACGTAAAATTCTTGAAACATAAATCTAAAGTGTATTATTTCATACGATATCATATGCTATCTTATCATAGAATTTTATAATTTTATTTGTATAATTTAAAATGATATATGATATCCTTTAAAAAAGTTAATAATACAATTTTAGGTGGCCTGAGTAACTCAAATTACTTATTCAATGACTATTGTTCCACAAGGGCCATGCCGTGTAACGACGAAAAGTGACCCCCGTACAATATTGACCAGGGGTCATTTTTCTACGTAGAAAAATGACCCACTCAGTTGTAGAATACTTGGATTACATCGTAGAAATTATGGTCTAGAGGTCATTTTTCTTCGTGTCGGTTGTAGTAAAATGACCCTGTAGAATATCGACTATATATTACTATTTTCTTTAACGTGGATACGGGGGGGTGCTGGGGGGGGGGGGGGGGGCGGATTGCCTGCTTGATACCATATTGTTCCAAAAACTAGCTTGAGTACACTTCTCTGATCACCCGTTATTGCTTATCATCAATTCATTATCTCAGTCTGTCTATTAATTTTTTAAATTAAAAATTAAAAGGTATAGTAATATTTCATTAATTAAAGTACACTGAATATAAAATGTTTCCTTTCCTTACATTTTTGCAACAGAAGAAAAAGACGTACCTTAGTTAACAACTAAATTTTAAATAGATAGTTAAAGAAGGCGCGAATCTAGAACAAAATTAAAAGGTTGGGGGACTTGGTGGGGAGGGAGTAATGATATATTATATAACGTATGTTTACATTAATTGTCAAACCATGACTGAATAGGAATTATATCAATCTGACTGAAAATAAAAATCGCACTTATTGTATGCAGAAATTGATACCAGTTAATTTACAGGGGAAGAGAAAATTATTCATCACGCTCTATATCGTCATGAGAGATTTATTTACCATGGGTCTCAAATAGGCACATCTTATCACATGCGTGAATCCAGAAAATTTTATCCGGGGATGGTAGAAGTAGTATAGAGTGGGTCTTTTTGTGCTAGTTTGAGGCTCCAACAAATTTGAGGCAACGACGATAAATTTGAGGCAACGTCGATAGATCATCACGGAAGTATTATACCAAGATAAGAAGTTCAGGAAGTCGAAATCGGATATGAATAGATTTATAACACGAAAGTTTTAATCCTTTTAACAACTTAATCCGTTCATCAATACACAAATATTTACATATTAAAATAATTTGACAACAGATATTTTTTACAACGGTCATTTCTCTCGCGACGGATGTCGTATAATATATATCGCAATCTGTGGGTTTATAAGAACAAGTTTCATAAAATTAATGTGTCCATCTGAATTCCGAGAATATGTATAAAGTGTAATATTTACATTCACTTTCTTTCCCCCTATTAAATTGCATTGATTGATTTGAATGATATTTACGCATAACACAAAAGACCCAATCACCAAATCTGGTGCGTATGAATACAATCTTCCTTCAGTATTTTTCAAAAACATGACTGACTCTCCTCGCGACTTCAAACCGGATCACGACCTGATATTATACTTACGCTGATAAACATTTCATTGATATAAATATTTTTTAACAGTTAAATGAAATCAATTTATTTATTTATTATTATACCAAAGATTATATTTATTGAATAACAGATTAAAAATAAAATTGTGAACTTAGAATTATAGCGTTGTGTACTAGTTTTTTCAGCATAATTCTGCTGTTCCAATGGCTCTTCCGTTAATTGCGCATTACTCTTAGAATAAGGCAGAGAATTTGAAAAATAAATCTTAATTGCGGAAAGGGAATAAAGTTAAAAGAACGTAAATATAAGCATTGAATCATTATTTTTTGAAAGATGTGGTCTCATAACTAGCGCGCGTTATTCAATTTGTATGCACACACCGTTGCAGTTATGAGACCACATCTTTCAAAAAATAATGATTCAATGCTTAAATAAAGTCGACGGAAAATAGATTTGTTATTACAATACATTTGAATTGAAATACTATGAGTCAAATCTAAGATTTGTCTTTGTAAATGAATACAAGAGAAGATTTCGCCCAATTGTTTTGAATTAATAAAACACCGTCGTTTGGTCGAAAAAGACAATTATACAAACATGAAAAAGACTGTGAGATTTACAGGTGTCGATACAATAATTAACATTCCTTACGAGGATCGTAAGGGAGAATGGATGTTAATGGCTTTGGACATATGTCGTTTTCGGAAACGGATTAATTGTTTATCACAAATCCTCGAACCAATACTTGAAAAACACTTAGTTTCATATAAATTAAGATATTCATGCAATGTTTAATGATGAAATAGTATTAAAACTATGTAAAATTATTTGAAAGATGTGTATCAATGCAATAAACATAAATCGGAAAGGATTACTGTTCAAGAGTATGTGTAGTTGTACCTTATTATTTCACATCCTTGTTTGAATAAAATCAAATGTAATTATTATAGGTTTCATTAGACAAACTTCCGTTTGATTTGGTATTATTTTATAAGATGAAATCATTTGAATGTTTTAAACCAATCAGACAAATATTCGGAAATGACAGTGTTTCCGATTTAAACTCTAAGATAGCTATAGGTACATTCATTTAGTTAGAAAACTGATCACAACAACATGTCTTCTACCCAGTGCAGTCTAGAATTAGGAAACAAGCGATACATTCAAACATGTAAATTAAGCAATGGTGAACGGAGAGTCGACATACGGGAATGGAAATCAACGGAAAATCGTCAGTTTCCAACTAAGAAAGGCATCAGTTTAAACTTGCAGCTTTTTAAAACCCTAACTCTCTCCATTGATTTGATCGACACAGCCCTAGCCAAGAAAGAAGATCTTAACTATCATATCGGTGCTAATATATTCTTAACGGTCAAAGGAGACAGTCCCTGTGTTGACATAAGAAAATACTGGAAACCAGAGAATGAAGAAAACCTCGTACCCACCAAGAAGGGGATTTGCCTCCGCCCTCTCGAATACTTAAATCTAAAATCACATCCGAGTAGTATTGAAAAAGCCGTTCCCGAACTGGAAAACACTAACCCATGTTTTCTACAGGACGATCATCAAAACCAATTGGGGATGCTTCAATGTGCAGTGTGTAATCCCTTAGAACATCAGAACTGGTGTAAAAGATTACAAACTAAATGTGTCAAAACATTTTCAATGTTAAAACAACTATATAAATTGTTTATAACAGTCACATTTTCATGAATCTCTATTTTAACTTTGTGTGTATATTCATATGTATTTATATAAATATATGTATCAAACACGAATCCATAATTTTGTTATAAATCATAATTCACCATCGAATTACGAACAAATTACAAATCCATGGTTGAACAAAGCGTTGTGTATCAAGCAGGTTTTTTTTTTTTATATACAGACTAATATGATGTCTTCTACCAAGTGTCGTTTAAAACTGTAATCTTAAACACATAAATGTACATATAAATGTACATATAATAAATTAATGAACATATAATAAAGTATACAACAATAAATGGTTTATGAAACAAGGATTTTTATCCGGTTTATTCCCACTTAGCCAACATTCTGAAATTCTCAATTCCCACCTGGCCAACATTTTGATTTTCACACCTGACTGATCAGGAGGCTATAGTCTGTTTTCACATTTAAATGTATTTGTTATCAATTACCTGAGAATAGCTTGTTGAAAACAAATAAACAAATGGCATTTAATTTTGCCTCAAACATGATAATCAGAATAAATAAATAAATAAAAATAACCAAAGATTATTTTTTTAAATATTGATAGGCAATTTTCTGCAAGATCATTACAAAAACATATTATATTTATAACCAATACCGCTACTTGCATGATTAAAACATTAATGTAAATAATTTATAAACTGTTTAAATTGGATGTATATATACATAAATAAGATTGATCAGCAGTTTTTAAAGAATGGACTAGAAACATGTAATATTACTATTACTTATGTTGTAATATAATATTATATTTAATTAGACCCTTGACATTACAATTTCATGCTAATAACACATTTCTGTACCTCATGTACATGTGTATTTTAATGGTTTGACTTTGAGAGAATAAACATATTGAAATTGATAAGCATTATATTAATTTACAGAATCAAAAGCCTGAAAATTATGAGTTCTTAATTGTTTTATGGACTGTTAGTTGAAAGATGTAAAAAATCAAAATCCCCAATCTTCAATCTTCAGGTTCAGGTCAACTTTCTAGAAACGACCAAGGAGGATTTTATCTTCTTAACTAATGATGTATTGATCATCATACGATGAATCTTATTAAATGTGATGTATACACCATTAAAAATACATGTATAAGCACTTTACTGAAGCGTTTTTTGTGTTTTGTTAATATCATATTATGTAGATTGAAAATATTCAATATAATCATAGAAACCAAAGAAAATTGTAAAAAGAGAATTGAAATATGACCCATATGGATTAAAGTTAAAATTTCAAACGTGATTCTTATAATTTACAATATTTTTCAAGGCCAAGTTTAAGTTAAGTCAGCTTATTCAATTATCTCAATATATGATGAAAATAGACAAGTCATGATATCTGTATCTTAATTAAGGGCATAAATTATAGGGGAACAGTTAATTTTTGAAGATTAAATGTTCATCTGAATTAATTATATAATATAAAGTACTGGGACAGAAGCTCAATTCATATTTGTTCTTCTGTAGGCTAACAAATATTTTATTTTTCCTACTTTTATCTGAAAACAGACTATATCTTACCTGTAATTAAATTCTTTTGTTCTCTACCTGCACCCCATTCCCACTTAGCCAACACAGATCTACCTGTATTTTACCTGTATTTTTTCAAAATGTTGGCTAAGTGGGAAGACACCTTTTTATCCATGTAAATTGTGGAGAATAAGTTCATTACAGTTCTTTATCTCCTACCCTTGTGTATACCCCCCAAACACCAAACAACCAATACAACACATCGGCGGAGGGGGGAGCAGGGTGGTGCTTGTTTTGTTTTGAAGCCTAAGCAAAACACTGATGTCGACACTCGAATTATGTAATCTGAAATAATTTTATACAAGTCATTTAAGTTGTTTTACACTTTCAAATTATTTGAATGAGAGAAAAACCAAAGATGAGTGTTGTGTAATATTTCATATTGCTATCATACCCACAGACATGGTTTATGAAACGGCGAGGCAACGACGATAGATCACGGAAGTGTATTATACCAAGATAGCAAGTTCAGGAAGTCCAAATCGGATATGAATAGATCAATAATACGAAAGTTTTAATCCTTTTAACAACTTAATCCGTTCATCAATACACAAATATTAAAATATTTTGACAACAGATATTATTTTATAAGGGTCATTTCTTCTCGCGACGGATGTCGTATAATTTATATTGCAATATATGGGTTCGTAAGAACAGGTTTCATAAAATTATTGTATCCATCTGAATTCCTTGAATATGTATGAATTGTAATAAAGTCGAGGGAAAATAGATTTGTTATTACAATAGATTTGAATTGATATCCGAGGAGTCAAATTTTAGATTTTTTTCTTTGTAAATGAATACAAAACAAAGATTCCGGCCAATTGTTTTGGATTAATAAAACACCATCGTTCGCTCAAAAAACTGGTCTGCTATGTACCAGGAAGGTATTTAGCTTAGTTATTAATTTGATTTCATTTGATTTAAGAAGATATGAATTGATGAAATAGACATTTTTTTAAAAAAGAAAAACCGTTCCAGGGGAATACAATAGATTTAATTAGACGTTGAGATATCAATTGTATTGAGTATATTAGACAATCGTGACTCTTTGTGAAATACTCCTGTAACAACTTGACACTTGTTCTAATGTAAACAATAATACTAATTATATATTAAAACTATTAAGCGTAATATGGTGTATTAAAAAAAAGAAACAAATCTGATTTATTAATAAAAAGTGATTTTATTCTAATATACACACATATTAAAATCGAATCCACGTTGTTTAAAGTCTGTATCGAGATTTTGCTTTAATGTTTTTATTTTCAATTTTTTTTTCTTTTTGAACACTGGCTTTTCTGTGATAAGCGATTCCTCGGACTCCTTCGTAGATAGATTGGTTGATGTTGTTTCAGCCTTTCTCGAGTCCTCGGATTCGGTCTGAGTTGACATGTCAATGCTCTGTGATTTCTCCGGGTGTGGTAGGGCTATCATGTTTTCAGGTACATTTTCTGCCAAGACTCCCTCCGCGTCTGATTAACAGATAAGATCGTGACGTAGCAAGCAGGAAGTCATCACGACTTCCCCGGATTAAATCATTTGAAGAAGTTTTTCCGGAAAAGCTAATGATTTAGTCTATATATGCTTCTATTAAAAGCGTGAACGAATAATTTAGTTATGTGTGTTGATAGATTTGTTTCATATATAGGTGTATGTATTCAGATGGGATTTTATTTATAAAACATGTATTAAAGAAAATTTTGATTGATAACAAAGAATCTTTTCTTACCGTATAACGAATAATTATACCGATGTGTGTACTCAGATGACATTTCATTCATAAAACTTACATTTGATCTTGATGTCGATAAAAAAAAATGTGTGAAAGATTTTTAAATGAGGTGGTAATAATTAGCATTCCGTACGAGGACCGGAAAGGAGAGTGGATGATGTTGGCTGTAGACAGTTGTCGGTTTAAGATACGAATCGAGAGAGTATCCCCAATGATTGATTTAGTCCTCAAGAAACATTTAAAACTTATATCGGGTAATATCAATGAAAATCGATGTACTCAGACCCGAAAGCGATTATATTCGTAAACAAAATATTGTACAAGTCAGCTCACACAAAGCTGAAATAGAAAAGTCATCCCTGATCTCGAATCGCTTCAATGTCGTACTTGTAATCCATTAGAATATGTCAACTGATGAGAAGACACAGTGCGAGCAAAAAGACTCTCTTTTAAAGAGTCTCTTTACATTGATAATTATTACAATTATTATCTTATGTATTATTTACAGTAAAACCATTGTCGATATGTTGTTCATCACTTGTGTATGCGTGTATGGTTTGGAAGACATGTACGATTTTGAAGTCGACACTCACAAATGACAATGCTTTAAACAAAATGAACATTGCTTATGAGTGAAATATATGGAAACTTTATAATATTCATAGATGTAATAATCATGTAAAATAAAACAATTAGAAATCTTCATATTTGTTGTTATTTAATCATATGATTCAGCTAGGATATACATATATATTCCTCGATAAATAAGGCTTGATTTATTTTGCTCGAATAATGAGACTGACAAACGTCGTGTACCTTCGAGAAATAAATTGTGTTATCAATATCAGACAACTTGCAACACAGTAATTTACTTATCGGTAATTTTTCCAGCAAAATTTTGAGATGGAAATATAGCTTAGTTGTTTGGTTAGTTTTGAATAGGGGACCGAATTGGAAGGGTGTAAATATACGAATGTTTTATATTGAAATCAAACTTGTCAGTAGACTAGATACCTGATAATAAAAATTCAGTGTTTTTAAAGAAATGTTAATTAAATTATCATGGAACGTTATTTTCACAATTGCAAAGAAATCGACGAGTTTTGAATAACTTAGCCGTTTTTATACAAGCCAAAGTATTAACCTTGTAATCGACTGAAAATTGTGACTACTATTTTTAAAGATTACATTCACATACATGTAACAGTTTTATAATGACTTTTAGTTAGTCATTTAGTCTATAATTGCTTTATTTAAATACGGATTTGGAACATCCATCTATTTTAATTGTAATATTATTTAAATTACAAAATACCTTTTAGGACATGAATATGACTTTTAGCGATTTTTTTTTTCGTTAATTTTAAAAATTATTTTAATCCTAAACATAGTATTGATTTAGTAATACGGAACAGATAAAGTGACAGCATGAAAAAAAAAAACTATTTGTGATCTATTATTTCAAAGCCCACATCATATTATTTTGGAATCTTATTGTTATTTATCATTTTTAAAATCGAAAGCCTTTGGATATGATATATCATATTTACGTGTAAATGATTAATAGAATATTATTGAAAGTGAAAATGGTGTTACAAGATGATTGCATGCATTTAATTTTATCACAATGAATTGGGTTAACTGCAAATGAATCTTTTGCAGACTTGAAACAAACAATTTTAAGCCTTCATTATTTTTGCGTTGATTTTTAGAGTTGAGGTAGAACGCTAAAATAATACTTAATTTGCTTTGCAAAATGTAATATTTTACAGTGTTTAAATCTACTTCTTAAAGTATAATATAAATCGTATGATGTTTATAAAGTGATTTTAAAAATGATCCGTCCAACTTTTAATGCTTTGTAACATGTAGGTTTCGACTCTTCCTTGACTGTTTATCTTTGCCTCTCGGGTAACTAAAACACATAAATATATGAAACTAATTTCTGAAAGGATGGTAGCATACTTGGGGGAAGATATCAGTGAGTGGAATTCATTGCATTTTATTACGGTTAGCAGATAATATAACTTTTAGTTCTTTAATACTTTACTTCATCATGTTCGTAAAATAAAGTATTTATACCTGTCTGCCTTTTCCGCATAAAGAATATAACACACTTTCAAGAGTAGAATAGGTCATAAATTACAATAAATAATAAATATAATAATAAATAAATCTCGTGAGTTCGTCAGCACACACGACTTTAACCTGATATTTCTTATATATATATACATGCTTGATACGTCATGGAAAGTGCTTAGTATACATGAGCTTCAACTTATACATACAAAAGGAATAGAAAGTGCTAATAATTATTGTACATCTTTCTACCGGAACTCTTTATAATGTCAACTTTATTAAAGTCTTTATAATATTTATAATTGTGAGTTACCAACAAGAGCAACTACTTCGCATCGCTGTGCTCAATTTTAAAATAACATCATATTAACCAATTTTAGAATTGTTTTGACTTAAGAAGTCTACAAGTTGTTGAAAGAATAGGACAAAAGGCTGCATATAATTGTTCATGCTTTTAAACTGTTCGCGATTGTGTAAAGGATCTGGACTTTATTTTATATTAAAAAAGAGTAAGGAATCAAAATGGTTAATAAGTGAGACAATGTTCAAATTATATATGTGCTATGTGTGTTAACCAATGTGAACAACTGTTCAAACAAAAAAAAAAAAAAAAAAAAAATGAGTTAGATTTACATATTTTGAACATTTTGAAATTTAAAAAAAACCCTTACATTATTGTTTGTAACCGGGAAAGAAAACATAATTCAGGCTGGATTTTTTTTTTCATTAACGTATAATTATTTCAAACCACAATTTTTTTTCAATATTCCGTTTTGAAAGTCTTATGTATTTTCAATAAAATCAATTATAAAATTTAAGACAAGTCCTTTACTATTTAGTCTACAACGCGGAAAATGATTTTGTTGCTGTCGTCACATCTGCAGAATCAAGTTTACAAAATCCCAGTGAGTTCTTACTCTCGGCAAAATTGGCTTTGGTCTCGTTCAAGGCGTAAAATATCTTGATGTCCTGCTCTCTCATATACTGTTGAAGGTACCGATTGTAAAATTCTAATCCCTTGTCGGTACGGATGGCTTGGGTCGTCTCGGGCCACTCAGTATGTCTTGGAATGCCTCGATGACAGATTTAGTCTTTCTGTCTTTTAAGAGTCGAATCCACATGAAACGAGAGAACACGTCTACGATCACTAACAGGAATTTGATTCCGTTGTTGTACTCGGACAAGTTCTGAACATCGGCGAGATCTGAACGGCTGATTTTAATCAGATTGGAGCAATACGGGCCTCCAAAAAGATAGAGGTAGGATTAGGTGCTTAGGAGGAGTAAGCATCCTCTGCTGACCAGTCACACCTGCCGTGGGCCAAATGTCATATCGGTAAAATGTCATTATCGGGAAAAATGTCGTAATTCGGGGAAAATATCATGATCGGAAAAAACGGAGATAAATCTTTAATGTTAAAGTCTGATCGTGATGGGTAGTGATGTAGTAGGAGGGACAGATATTCATTGGCCAATCAAAATCAAACAAATAAAATTCTGGCAACATGGTGCGTCAATGTGCCTCTTCTGCCACGTACAGCATTGTAAGACGGACGTATTTCAATTTTGATATTTATCTCCATTCACCCTGCCTCCACAAATATTTTTGGCTATAAGTTATATATGTAAGCATTTTCACATGTATTTTTCTTAATTCTTCTTTTGTGTTTAAGTTGCAATTACTAGAAGTTTGGGTTATCTCTCTTTACAAAATTGGTTTTTGTCTACTCGAATTATATGTCACTGTTAATAATATTTTTGAGATTTTAAAACAAAATAATAACCTTAACAGGTGGCAACACAGCAAACTGTTTTCAATATTTTTCATATTTATTCATTGAAAGAGGATAAAATAAAGTGTTCTGGTAATGAGAAGATAATGAAAAATATAAGTTAACGTTCACTGTACTACAGTCTTTTTACTTATAAAATTCAAGTGATTTTGATGGACTCGTTTTATAACTACAAAATGTCAAAGTAAATGATTTTAAACTGCCATGTTAATGAAATGCAAATAGTTTGTATAAATATGCACATTTTATATTTGACTATTATGGGGGTTATTTATGCTCAAGATGTTTGAAAAATAATGTATTTTTTTATATCATGATTATCTTTTTTTAATTAATTTAAGTAACTATTTAAAAATAGAATAAAATGCAACAAAAGTCATTTTTACTACTACATATTATGTAAACGACAACAACTTATCTGAAACCTTTCGTGGTCAACCGATTTCAGAAAAACTCATCTTAGTATGTGTGTAATCTAGTGTTGTTAAAACACTATTTAAAACTATATGCTTTTTTTGTTGGTTTTTTGTTGTTGTTTTTTTTTTATGAAATTAAAAAAAAAAGTTTGTTAAAATTTCAATATAAATTACCAATCTCCGCGAAATGATTTATTACGTCATATAAACTCTGACGTCATATATGAAAAATTGGAAGTTGGTATTACGCCACAATGTAAATTTGTGAGTTATCTCCCTTTTACTGCAAACCTTACCTTAAATACCCTTTATTACAAATCTTAAAATAAATATCAAAATAAATGGACCAGCCCAAAATATGTACTTTTTACAACTCCTATGTTACTTTGTATTTGATATGCAAATTATTAACCAGTCAGGTAACTTATTGTGTCAAGCGTCTCATGCAATGACATCAGACTTAAAAATAAAATGCCGCATATGTTCGACTAACGAAGGAAAAAGTAACTGCTGGTAAGATTTTGAAATGACTCCACAGTACAAAAATTAAAATGCGGGCATGTAAGTCTAGAGATTAAAGTTTGTTTTTGTTCTTCAGAATTAAGTCACCATTATATTTAAGAATTTACGCTCTATTCATGCATGAAGACATTATCACACGTGCAAATTAGACACGTGCTCTAATTAGCAAATGGTATGACATAAAATTATGAAAGACAAAATGCTCTTGCGTAAGTAGATTAGTGTTGTAGTGTTTGGTGAAAGCTGAAAACGACTCAATAAAAGGAATGTGCAATACTAGTTTTCATACTTCTCATATCGGCATGTGGGTAGTATACCCTCTGTAATCTTGAATTAACCTCTTAACATCCTTGATTCATTATATTATTCTTCACGCCTTTTTTTTTTGTGATACGTAGACCTGTACTAGTGATGCCCCTAACCTACTGCATTTGCTTTTCGACCGAATAACGATGCAATGTAAACTATATCAAAATCAATAACGAGCTGGTTTTAAAAGCAAAATGATTTACTATGTAAAATTACTAGAGACGTAAATTGAGGCTGAACGAATAAAGGGGAGAAAACTAAAACATGATGGGCATTATTATTTATAAGTTGCGTTCGTCTTATGGTTATCGAAAACATAACGCTTAACAGTAAGACATTTTTAAGTGGTTTTGATGTATAAACCTTACAGCTTTATGACATAAGTAGATGAATACGCTGTTGACGATCTTTTAAATGAGAAAGATAGGCAATATCATAGTGGAAATGCAAAAGCTGCGCTGAACCTGTCATATGTATTCATGAATGATTATACAAAACTCTAAACAATCCTTCTGAACATTTATTTTGCACAATGTAGATAAATTCCTATTGAATCAAGCAATTTGTTGTTATATTGATAGCCAATATCATAGCGGTAATTCAAGAGGTGTTATGCTGTTGGCATCGATTTTCATAAACGACTATACAAAACTGTCATCAATTCTTTAGAACATTTTGTTGTGCACAGTTGGGGTACAGTGAGGTGACAAATACTCATGCATGTATCACTAGCAATTGCACAAGTAGATAAGTACATTGTAAAATCTGAATGGTCGGGACTAATAAACTAATAATCAGTAATTTATTAGGCACGCACCCCTTTCTTTTTTTAAACTGATAGTTAAATATAAACAAACACGTAATTCATATTTGAAATTCCCTTTATTACAAATTATCGAATAAATATCAAAATGCAAGAACATTTCCCCCTTCCCAAACATCTGTTACTTGCCGTTTGATACACAAATTACTGACCAATCAGGTTACAGAATTTTTTGGTTAGGCGTAACAATGACGTCTGAATAAACCTTTAAATAACCCAGACGCATGTCTACGAAACCAAATAAAGAGTAACTGCATGTCGGAAGTTTGAAATAGTTCAACATAGCGGGGAGATATTGAGTAAGTCATTTAAAATTAATATATATTTTCTTGTTACTCAAATTTGAATCACTGTTAAGTTTGTTAATACGCAGATGCGTATGAGTGATGTTCATATATATATATATATATATATATATATATATATATATATATATAT
>WFKH01003881.1:17294086-17304226 GCA_016163765.1 Magallana hongkongensis | reverse complement strand
TAATATTATGTTTTATAATATTACGTAAAGTTTTACATTGTTATACAAAAATTAATGTAGCTCCTTTGTACGAAAATCAATTATGGATGAATCTTATTACAGATCAACACCATATTCAATTTAATCCAAATAATCACAGACACTAATTTAAGAATGACATGTCACTTTAGTATATGCATGTGATAGATAATAAAAGGGAGATCACTCTAACATATATACAGGTATATGTTTCTATTGGTAAAACAAGATGTCCGTAAAAATAAAAATTAAAAAAACCCCTTGATTTCCCAAAGATTTCTAATTTAGTTGTAAAACGAGAGCTGTCCCAAAATGGCCTAGACAGATACATGTAGCTGTATTCAGTTGACAGAGGACACAAAAAGATGAAACATGCGTCACAAAGGGTTAATTAATTTGCAATAAAATCATGCATTGATATCAAATACTGCACGAGATTAGATTGGTTAAAAAAAACTCTACTAGAAAGTAAATAAATTGGGCACGCGTCACAATGTCAAAACAGAAATGTTAAAATCATTATACCGATATAAATATCATAAAGAAAAGTACATTACAAGTAAAAATAAAAAGTTTAAGAAAAATCTATTTCAAATTTGCTATTTTTTTCTTTCATTTACCGCTATAATTTTTGGATTTTTTTTCAAAAAAAAATATTGCGTTTAGCGACCAGTTGAAGGGTGAGTTAAACGTTCGTAGTTAAACGGCGAAGTTAGCGTGTTAGGTGTTGCAGGTAAATAACTTAAACAAGTCTTGTGAAAATCAAAAAACAAATTCCTGGGCGATTTTAGTGTTAAAATAAAATCAAAATAAATTCCTGAGAAATGCATTATGTGTTCTAGAAATAAAGTAACATAGGAAATTATCAGACGGGTATAATGATATCAAGTAAAAAAACAACCACCGACCGATACAAATTGACAAAAACATGTTGAACGACAGATTTGCGGAAGGCACACACTAGATAATAGGTCATGCAGGTTTAAATAAAGCATTTCGTTTGTTCTTAGAAAGTATATATTTTTGTTTACGTCTACAAATATATAATTTATGTGCATGATGGGAAAATATCCTAGGAAAATAATGTTGTCCAAGACATTTTAGAAAGAAAGAGCCACCTAAATATTTTCTAATACGACGTAAAAGTTTTAACAACGACGTACATGAAAATCCTTGACCTCGTGCAGCATACCAAATGGCAACTCAAATTGATTTGTTTGTTTTTTTTTAAGAAATAAAATAGGCATGTATTTCAATGTTTGGGCATTGTTAATCATAGGGTCAATGAGCAAATACAGTCGTCTGACAAAATTGCAGTAAACAACTGAATACCGCCTTAGGTGTCTGATATTTTTATAATGTTTTCAAATATAATTATTACTTCTTCATAGCAATTCATTGTACATTTCGTCCGTCCTTACCATTGAAGCAAGACCCTCCGAAGATTGCTTTTCCATCTGGGCAGTAGCAAATTTGCTGTCCCTCTACAACTTTACACTCATTTGCTCCAGTGGACCCAGTACATTGCTCAGACCAATCACATGACTCAAAGAGATGAAGATTCACTAAAGTAGTAAATATATTGACCATTGTTTACATGTAGGTGTTAACATGTCATTAACTTTATTAATTACCAAGAAGTTATAAAAATGTGATGTAGTTTAATGGTATCGTTCTGAGATGTCTTACTTCTGTAACACATGGATTGCTTTTCAATATAGTCGTGGTTACATCTACAGGTCGGCTGCGATTTTCCATAGCTAGAACATGTGTTTGCATTTTCCGTCCCAGAACATTGCTGATTAACTTCACAAGTTTTGTTCAGTGAAAGTCCACCTGAGCAAGACATGTTTTCGAAAAAAAAACAACAAGATAAGCGTGTCTCATTCAATTGACTATATATTACTGACAACTGCAATTCAGTTACTTTAACTTTCAGTTGGCTAAACATAATATCACAACATCATCGTGTGTACATAATTTAGTTATTACATGTATTTTAAATGAATGTTAACGTAAATCATCTTGCTACAAAGACACACGTTTGTAAAGTTATATACATATATTCATGTAGACATTGGACTGAACATTTAAAGACGGACAACATATCATATTAATATTTAAGGAAATAGATACGTTTATAAAACAATGTAAACCTGAAACAAACTGGTGGTTCTGATATTGATTGACATGATAACCTACTTAAGCGTAACTGGACAATATTTTTAAAATAAACAACAGCCATAATACCGTAGAGGGAAGTTGTACCATATTTTAATTCCTCCCTAACATTACTACTTCTATTTATGTCTTTAATGTATCTCTCTGTACAAGTTCCTACCTTTGATGCAATTGGAACCGCTGGTAATATAACCTTTCATACAGGAACAAACATGTGTTTCCTTGGTTTGATTTCGAAGGCATCTGGATGCATATTTTGTTCCCGAACATTGTTCTTCTTTAAAACAATTTTCTCCAAGGGTTAAGCCGACTAAAATAACATGTACTAAAATATAGACAATAATTAGGAAGTAAAAATTTAAAACCAAATTAACGTGCAATTTCATCATGGGCTTTGAACTATTCAGCTGTTTAGAGAATTTATAAAGATGGATTTATTTGGTCAATAGAGATAAAACATTTTGACATAATAATTGTCGTGACTTTTGTACATATGTAAACACCTACATGAAAATTCATTCCAGCTAATGATGTCAGAATAAGGCAATAGTTAAAACACTTGTATTCTTTTATGTTGATTGATATCATTCTACATTCCTTGTCATAGACATACCTTTGACACATCGTCCATCAA
This sequence comes from Magallana hongkongensis, assembly GCA_016163765.1. Lineage (NCBI taxonomy): Eukaryota > Metazoa > Mollusca > Bivalvia > Ostreida > Ostreidae > Magallana > Magallana hongkongensis. The sequence goes on along the minus strand of WFKH01003881.1, from coordinate 17,301,393 downwards.
CTTCCGTGTGGTCGTCAAGACACTGACAAGTTCCCGTGTGGCCAGAATATGTACATCTACTGTTGTTGTCACAAGTTGAATATACGTCACATGATTCATTAATGTGGCGTTTTGCTTCAAATCATAAAATCAAAACGAGTACGTAAACAAGTAACCTTAAACATATGCGGTTCTATTGAAGTCGTGTTATGTACTGTAGTATATTGTGCATTTGGTTATTTTCTCTTAACTTTTGTTTTTTAGAAAAATATCCATGTAGTATTTACTAAGTCTTGATTTATTCCATTAGGGTAGTTTGTAGTCGCTTTATAAGAAACAACCAAAGTTTTGTGAATGGTTATTGTTATCGATAACATATTAGTCATAAAATTATATTTTCATTACACGAAATTAACAAAGCAAACAATGCTCTCCAACTGCTGATAAAAGTTAGGTAACAGATACACTGTACATGTTTAATAATTTAAATACATATCAATTTCAAATATCATTGTTTTAAAATCCGCTGGTTTTCTTTTATTGCAAGTAGATAAAAATTAACTTGTTAATTGTTTAAGAAGGCATCTCGCCTAATGGTTTAATTAATCTGGATACTTAGTGTAATGAACATTTGGTTTATTCCCGAAATGGTTATTTTTATAAGGGTTTATATTTCAACTTCTTTAAGGGCCATTTAGTTATTATAAAACATTGAATGACACTTGAAAAAAATGAAATATAACCATGCAAAAGGAAGATTTTTTACGTTATTTTAGGGTTCATGAGTTTTAATTATATTCTAAATATACACATTATAGTATTCTTAAACATATCATGCCATTAGGACACGAGCTTCTATGTTCAAAATAATTTAAATTAACAAACTTTAACATATCATGGCCTTGGTGCAGGAGATTTTTTGTTCATCGTTTAAAGAGAAAGAAATTCATCTTACGGATGCAGATGTGTTGATCGATGGCTGGGTATCTACTACAGACCCCCCTCTCTCTGTCACAGTCAGCGCTACTGTTGCACGTGATTCCGTTTCCGACTTAAATAATCCGTTCTTGAATGCTGAGAAAATCTTAGTAGAGGTGTGTCTGCTGTACAATTTGAATTAGTTTCGAGAATAACGTTAAGAAAGTTATACGAATAGTGTTACCAGCAGAGGCTCTAAATGTATCTTTTCGAAGACCTATTTAAGTATAACAAGTACCCGTCTTTCCTTCACAAATCAACATCATCTCCACATTTTGTAAACTATTGGTGGTTTACATGAAGGTTGTTTCAAGGCAAACGTGTACGTCCTTCCAAAAGCAGTGTATTTTACTTGGGTCTTTGTTAATTCCGACTTCGCTGAGCTATTGTTCATTTCTTTCATGAAAATCAGGCATATGTCTTCGGCAGTTGAGTGTTCTGAAATGTAAAAATTAAGAAGGTTTTACACTCTGTTTAACATATTTTATAATGCTCAAGAAACAAACAATCGTTTAATTCGATCTAGCCTTTTTTAATATTTGCTGCTATGTTCCCTGGTAGAAAACCACATTTACTTCCGCTCTTTATAAATGACAAGAAATCGAGATAATGGTAATTTCTGAAAGAATAAATCAAAAGTGACATAATTTAAATATTTCAATAATTCATCTATTATGAAATAAGCAAAAGAATGAAAATTTAAAAAAACAAGGTTTCTTAAACTAGATAAAAATTACAACATAAAGACTTACCCAACAAACATGTATGCGTATGATGGAAGTATCAATGTTGAAAACAATAGGCATATGTCTGCAAGTTTTAACAAAAGGCATGTAGTACGCATATATTTTGTAATTACAGAATGCTAAAATATATACTACATAATATACTTACACAATACTATTTGAAAGTATTTTTCTGTCTTTACGATTGGCATGATCAGTATTAATTGAAACTATCGAAACACTTCAACTATACATGCAATATCATTTCTCAGTTGATCCTGACTAGAACTGATTGTTGTTGTGTGACTAAATCTATCCAAAGTTTCCAGGCTCAATTAAATTAAAATGCGGTAATTAATCAGATTTTTTCGTTTGAACGAAATGTAAAGCTAAGTAGTTTTCCTGTTCAAACTAAAATTCTATTCTCAATGGAAATTCATGCCATTTCCGATTGCTGCAGCTTTTTTAATATGCTTTTTGATATACAAAATAACTCGTTGATATTATTTGTTTGATATAAACTACACTTCGAACCACAATTTCTATTTTTTTAATCCCATTTATGGAAAAATGTACTTTATTTATATATCAGCGAAAATAACAATTATAATAAAATATTGATCAGCATCAAAATAGTTCAACTTTTTGTAGCAATAAAGCAATTTGTATATCAAGAAAGAAAATGAAAAAAATAAATCTATCATTTTAAAATATTCATTAATGCATGTAATATGGTCATGAATATGACGTATGCAAAAAATGTCAATGCTCATATGATTAAAAAAAAAGAAGCAAAAATGTCTCTTCATATTAGTACAACAATGGTAAAATATTGTTCGAAACCTATTTCCATGATCAGCAGGTTGACCTAACATGTAATTTCTGGTTACAAAGTCAAAAACTGTATTGAACCCAAGAGGTGCAATTATGAGATTTAGTAAGCTTATAATATGTAATTTTTTGAAGTAATGAATTCAATATTTATTTGTTTTATATGATAATTTTTTTTTATTGAACAAACAAGTAAACAAGCAGCAAGCAATAAGACATACAATTTGACCAGAATAATTAGAAAAAAACAAATCTGCTTACAACTTATTAAGAAAAAGAAAAATATCAGCAATTTAGGAGACAACAACAACAGAGAAAATATGCACACAGTTAAACATGACTGTATAATGTTAAGTTACAGAAAATATAAGATTTTCTCTTATGCACAACTTCTAAAAATAATAGATTAAGTTATTGTTGCTCTGTAATATATTAGATAAGAAAAAAGGACAAGGGGAGGAAAGAAAGAAAAAATAATTGGGGAGGGACGATTTTAACATTACATATCTACTATAATAGAGCATATAGTAATTAAAAAAAACTAATGAAAAAAGTCATTAAATTAAAGATTAAGAGACCATTTCTGCCAGAAAGTATTAAAACTATTGAAATTTGTACTGTCATGAGCATTGTATTTCAGGGTTTTAAAGTAAGAACTGAAAATATTTAGGAAACCTTTGATAGATGGACAGGTATTTTGACAACGAGCCTTATAAATGTATTGTTTTATTAGCATTAGCATAATATTAAACAGTTCTGAAAATTCATTACTTTGTCCAAAAATAAAAGTTCATCACTTAAATTTTATTCACTATCTTTTGATACACACATACTATGAAGTTGTTCTAAAAATCTTTGAACAATGGGGCATTCCCAAGTTAAATGATAAATTGTTTCTTCTTCTTCTTTACAAAAAGTACATTTATTTGTATCTGTTATACCTATTTTGTACATAAGACTATAAGTAGTTGAAATATGATGATTTATTCGGTATTAAAACCACTGCAGTTTACTGTCTTTTGAAACTAGAAATGGAAGATAATAAATAGTTTTCCATTGTTTATCACTTATTTCAAAATATCTAGCCCAATTATCTTTACCCTTTGGTTTTACTACTGATGTGTTTAGAATATCATACATAGGTTTTGATCCTTTCTTTGTTTGAACAAACATCTCAATAGGTCTAATAATAAAGCCATTTCTACAAAAATTGTTCCTCTTTAAGTCTGCTAATATTGTCATTCGTAGACCATTGTATGTTACATGATTTGTTTTAATGCAAAATTTCTTTTGAAGAGTATCCATTGATAAAAAATTACCAGTTTCATCTAAAAGATCAATTACATGACTTAACCCTTTTTTATACCAGGATTTATAAAAAACAGTTTGTTTGTCAATTCTAAAACTTTTGTTATACCATAAAGGTTGACATACATACTCATTCCAATCACTAATTTCTAATCTATCTTGAAATTCCTGATAAACATTAAAAGTGTCTTTTCAGAATTGGTTTTCTGTGTGCAAATTTATAATTTCTAAGTTTGCAGATCCAGTGTTTATTAGTTTGTCAGTATTTATAGTTTTTTTAGTAACATTATCCATTTGGAATCATTATCATTAATAATTTTCCTTATCCATGTTGATTTCAAAGCTTTTCTATAACACTCTAAATCAATCATTTTGAGTCCACCATATGAATATTTTTCGGTTGTAGGTTTTCTTTTTATTTTATCGACATTTGAATTCCATAGAAAATTAAACAAAATATTAAGATTCTTCGAAAAGCTAATTTCTGGGGTTGGCAAAGAGATAAATAGATGATTTAGCCGTGATATAATAAGTGATTTTATTAAAGTGACTTTACCAATCGGGGTTAAGTTTCTCTTTTTCTACTGTTCTACAATTGATTTGATTTTAACAAATTTTTTGTCATAATTCATTCTAATGATCTTTGAAAGATCACATCATAGTGAATACCGAGAAGTTTAAAGTTAGTTGTCCATATTAATTCAATTTCCTGGCATAATTTGTGATTATAAAATTTTTTACTACCTATCCATACAACTTGGGTTTTTAATTGATTAATTTTAAGCCCTGACATATTATAAAATCTTTCTAGTTCAGACATTAAGGTCTGAAGAGATTTTTCTGATCCATCGAGGATTATTGTACTATCATCTGTATATTGAGACATTAAAAATTTAGTGTTTGCTATTTCAATTTCCTTTATGCTTTTGTTGTTTTTAATCTTTTCTGATAATATTTCAGCACATAAAAGAAAAATATATGGGGATATGGGGTCACCTTGTCGACATCCACGTCCTAATTTGAAAAAGTTGGATAAAAAACCAGCCTGGGTCACACATGAATTTGAATTGCATTGAAAAGTTTTAATCCATTTACAGAAAGAAGGACCAAAGTTAAAAACGTTGAGAGTTTCTTGAATAAATTTCCATGATACTGAGTCAAAAGCTTTTTCAAAGTCTATCATAACCAGTAATCCTGGTATATCCTGTAATTCAGTAAAGGACATTATATCATAAACCAGGCGGGTGTTTTCCCCTATATATCTCCCTGTTAATAATCATGTCTGATCAGCACTTATAATTTTGGGTAATTATGCTCAATTCTCTGTGCAATACAGCCTGACCATATCTTATAAATAACATTAAGTAAAGAGATTGATCTCTAGTTGCTAAGATGAAATTTACTTTTACCTTCTTTGGGTATACATGTTATTATTCCTTGTTTTGTGTACAAGATAATTCACCATTTTTGTACCCATGATTTAATGAACGAACAATAAAATGACCGAATTTTTTTCAGAAAACTTTAAAAAATTCTGCATTAAAACCATCATTTCCTGGACTTTTATTGTTTGCCATATTTTTTTAAAACACTAAGTGCCTCTGAATATAATTTTTTTCCTTCTAAGTGTAAACTATCATGGCTATTCACTTTTGGAACATTATAATCTTTTAAAAATGTTTGAAGGTCAATAGTTTCCTCACTTAAAGGTTGTGAAGTGTATAATATTTTGTAGAAATCTTCTACTTCTGATATAATTTCACTTTGTTTTGTTATCTCTAGTTGTTTATTTTTTTCTGTTCTAATTAATTTAGGTATTACTTTATTTGTAAAATTTCTATTTTCAAGATTAAGAAGATAATTAGTTGGCTTTTCTCCTTCATTTATCCATTTGGCTCTAGATCTTATCAGATTTCCCATTATCTTATGCTGTCTTATTGACTCTAATTCATTTTTTTCTCTTCCAAGCTTTCTAAATTACAATCATAATTTTCTTCTAATTTGGCTATTTCCTGAATTAAGTTTTTTTCCTTATTAGCATTTTTCTTTTTCAGTAGCTACCAAAAGAGATTGTTTTAGCTTTTATTTCAATTAATAGTGTCTCTAAAAATAGTTGATCATTAACAGTAAACTGGATTTCGGAGTCAGGTATTTCATCAATAAATGTTGTACATATAATTTTATTGGTACTGCACATTGCATTTTAATTACTTTTATATGGTTGTTTATCATTTCAAAATATTCAAGTTCCTTTAGCAAGGCGTTGTTAAATTTCCATAAGCCCTTTCCATGCTTAAAGATAATGAACTGAAGATTTATCATCACTGCTGAATGATCCGACCTATAGCTACCTAGGATATCACAGTTTTTACATTACATATCAGGGAGTTAGAGACTAGTATAAAATCTGTGCCTGTTTTAAGGGGTTAGGTTTCCTCCATGTATATCTTTTACCATCAGGGTAAAATTCTCTGTAAATATCAATTAAGTTATGTGTATTCATTTGCTCAAGCACTACCTGCCTTGCCTTAGGATTATTAATGTGTAAATAATTAAAGTAATCCTTACTTGTCTCTTAAACTAAATTAAAGTCTCCTACTTTGATTACATCATAACTAAGGTTAGAGATTATATCAGACATATTTTCATAAAATCTTGACAATCTTCGTTGGGTCCATATATGGTCAATAGAGTAATTCTTTTACCTTCTATGATAATATCCAGTGCCAGATAATTATCATTGTTATCTAATATCTGCTCGTGCACTTTGAATTCAAAATTATTATTGAACATAAGAGCAATTCCTCTGGAATTTGATGCAAAAGAACTATAATAAGTTTCGTATCCCCACTCAATTCTAACCGTTTGTTCCATTTCTTGTGTAAAGTGAGTGTCAATTAGACACAATATACTACAATTCTGCTGTCGAAAATATTGAAAAATATCTCTTCTTTTATGATTATCCTTTAGACCTTGACAGTTGACAGATATTATCTTAATTTCCGACATTTTGGTGTAATTTTTTTTACAAGAAAAATCATCGAAAATAATGTTACTTCACTCAAAATACTAATGTAGGTATATAAAATTGTTTGGGACAGTTTAAGCTTTATTAACCAGCGGTTTATAAAAAGCATACACTGTCCCATATCATTTTATATCGTATAAAACTAACAAATATTGAATTCATTGCTTATAATTTAATTTTTTGCTACTAAATGTAGATAAAAATGATAAAAAAAATTGACCTTTTAAAAAATGACATTAAATTGTACAAAATCCACACGTAACTTTAGGCGGATTGATACGTTGTCGACGTTAGTCTTACTATGACGTAAGCAATATTCTTGATACAATATGAAATAATATTTCAGCCAATCAGAAAGCGCGTTACAACCAGAATTAAATTATACCCTTATCAAAATCATATTTCTAATGCAGTACAGTAAAATAGAACTTGGTGTATTACAAAGAGAATAATACATG
>WFKH01003881.1:17279159-17289242 GCA_016163765.1 Magallana hongkongensis | reverse complement strand
ATAAATGAAACTGAAAATGACAAACTATCTTGAAAATCATTGCGTTCCTAACCCCTAAACCTATATATTTTTGTTCCTATTGTTATGGCGCATCAAATGTTATATAAGTCATGACCCTAAGCGATTGTTTGACCACCATCAAACAGGAAAATACCAAGTATCTTGAAAACTGTTGAGATCCCCACCACAAAACCATATATATTCTCGATTCTTGTATTATCATGCATCAAAAGGTGTGAATGCATGGCCCCCAGGACATTTACACCCGCCAACTCCCTTTGAAATTGAAACTGATAAATATTTTGATAAGTATTGAGATACCAATCCCTAAACCACATTTTTTCTTGCTCCTTGTGTCATTGTGCATCAAATGTTATAAAAGGTATGCACCCTTTGAGACGCCCTGACTTTCCGGATCTGGAAATAATCAAGTATTGTATCATATTCATATCTCGATTTTCACCCATTTGGGTAATTCCTTCACCAATGATGACCCTGCTTTGTTTGAGAGACTCTATAATTGCCCCGATTACATATTATCTCTTGTTGATCTTATAGATTAAAAAGCAATTTCCAAACGCTTGTTGCGCATCTACGGATGAAAAGTAGTCAAGAGATAATCTTGCTATTGTAAAATGTAAGAAGATACTTCGAATCATTAAAACCAGGTTTGATGGAATGGGGGATAAACATTTTAAATTTGTTAAACAAGTTTAACTTGGATACTTTACTATATTGTGGTGATTGTAAGATGAGTTTTTGGAACCATGTTCCGGTTATTTTTTAATAAACGTCATTTTTTAGCATCTCATTTATTTACCCTTGGATGAAAATTAAATGTTTGAAACCTCATTGTGCATCTAAAACACCCCCAGATACATTTAAAAGATGATTTGGCTATAAAGAAAGTTGTTTAAGGAATTTTGGGAACCTTGGTTTTTATAAGGAATAACATTATTGTTGACCCCCCTCCCCCAACCAATTCAATGTTTAAAATATTATTGCGCATCTGCACGACACCCCTATTTATATTCAAAGAAATTATTTGGATATTGCGGGAATTTAGGAGTTATGGAAACTAATTTTTTAATGTGTTAACATCATTTCTTGCAACCTATTTACCACCGGATTTAAAATGAAATTTCTAAAACTATTACATATCAGCAGGACATCTCCAATCATTTTTTAAGAGTTGATTTGGCTTAATCATAAAATATACACCTTTTGGGAACTAGGACTTTTTGCAAAAGGAAATTGTCGTTTGTAGCAACTTATTAACCCCCGGGATGAAAATTAGGTTTACGAAATTTATTGCGCATCTACAGGGTACTCCAATCATAGTCAAAGAGATGATTTGGGTATTCTGTAAATTGTAAGAAGAGTTTTAGTCACGTTTTGTTTTGGTAAAAAAAAAATTTAAAAAATTGGTTAAGGTAAGGTTTGCGGCTTGCATTTTAATGGAGTTGTACAAAAATTACCTACCATTTTGTTGACTATACTAAAGTCTTTAAGTCTTTTTTCTCATGAAATTCGAATGATTTTGCCGAACCCGTTGTATAACTACAAAAGGTCCAAGTTCATTATTTCAAAATTTCATGTTGATGAAATGTAAATAATTTCGTGAAAATAAATAAATTTTATATGTGACTATTATGAGGATTATTTATGAATAAAATGTTCGAAAACAATGTTACTATTTATATCAAGATTCATTTTTTAAATTTCTAATGAACTATTTAAAAAAGAATAAAATGCAACAAATGTCTTATTTTGGACTACTTTTATGTAAACAAAAACATCTTATTTAAAACCTTTCCAAGTCCACCGATTTCAGGAAAAACGTATTTTAGTATATGTGTAATCTGGTGTTTCTACAACACTTTTCAAAACTATATGATGCGGACTTCGTGTTTGTGGAAATTGATAAAATGCTTGTGTTCTGTAACGTTTTCAATGAAACTACAAAACCCCGGAAAATAACAAAAACCTCACACCAATTATGACGTCATATAAATTTTAACGTAATGGCTGAAATAAAGGTAGTTGGTGTTACGTAACAATAAAAATCCCTGAGTTATCTCCCTATAACCACAAACCTTACCTTAATTCGCCCCCATAAGTAAAATTAGATTTCGAAAACCTAATTACGAATAAAAATAATACCCCAAAATATATTCTAAGATATGATATGTCTAGATTGTAAAATGTTAGAGCAGTGTGAGAAATAAAAAGGTGACGGACGGTTGGACAGACCGACGGATGGTCGGACAGAACAGGATAACAATAATATATCCGAATTCTCTTTTGAAAGTACGGGTTTAATAAGTGTGTGCCGTTTCGAAAATTTAACATAGAACTGATGTAAGGATATCATCTTCTTATTCACCTTGAAGTCAAAATTTAGAGACCACCAAGTCCAATACTAGTCTTCCAAACAGTTTTATCTATTGCGTGATCGTATAGGTTTTACAAAGCTACAAACTCAATTCTATATAGATGTTTACTTATGACCAACAGATTTGATTGGTTTTGTGCAACTGTGAGGATCTTGAACATTTAGGGGTTAAACTCCGAAGTTAATTTTTACTTGTAAATGCAGTAACAAATCTGTGAAATCTGTCCATCATATTGTATTGCAGGATGCGGGTTCTGAACCTCCCGTATTGTTATGAAACATAGCTTACGTGCAATATTGAAATGTCATATATAGAAACATACATTCATACAGGGTTTTAAAGGTTACAAAGGTTATATTAAACATACAATACATGACTATGTATACAGTACCAGAGCTAGCGATGTAGACACATGATCGCAAAATATGACAACTTGTTTATAAACACTGAATTTGTAATTTATTGTTCCTGAAATCTGCACCTGGTTGCATAAAATTATCTAAGACAACTGCGCAATATAATTTGGCTGTGCTAACAATAGTCATTGTCAGGTCACAAAGTTTATTCTGTCACTGCATTATAACAACGATTGCGCAGTATATAGGTATCAACGTATGCATGGCTAATTTGCCATACTAACAATTTGTAATCATCAAGGTCACAGCATGACTATCTGGTTATACTGATGCCGTTTTAAATTTAGAAATTTAAAGTCGAATTGTCAAAGTTATAAGATACAATCAACTTAAGAAACAACTGTGTTTACAAAAGTTTCCATTTTTTTTATAGAGTACACCAGTTTTATGCACAAGAAAAAAATCTACACTTAAATAAAACGCTGCAAATGTCTTTAACCTTTTACTAATATACTATTAAGTCTTAAGGGGGATGTGCGGCCATCTTGTACATTTGAGGATAAAAATGGAAATATTTCTTGAACTGACTTGTTTCTGCCCAAAGCTGAATTAAACTGTTGTCAAAAGATAAAAAAATAAATATGACCTTAAACATGTTGTTTGTATGCAAAATACGCATACAAGAGCAGAACAATGCCTTTTTAGTCACTTAGAACTGCGCAGCTACATACTTTAATTCAAGACATAAAAATCTTTAAAAAATATGAAGGTAGGTCATTAGTACCACTCTACAACCATTTGTTGAGAAAAAGGTCGAAACTTGCTTATTTAAGTTTTAACTTTGTCTAAAAAAGGGTACCCCATTCTTAAAATGTGACTCAAAACCATCAAATCGCACGAGCTATTCTTGTCTGTGTCTATGGAAGTACATTAAGGTTATGTTTTCTTTGCAAAATATAGATATATTTTTAATTTAGACAATTAATATTTTGCGCCCCTACCCTACTTCCAAAAAGAATTAAATTTGATTTATACTTATAGAACTTAAAAAAAATCCTTGGAACTAGAGATGTCTGTCACATGCAATACAGATTGTTTTGAATTGACATTTTTTTTAATGAAATTATAACGTCAATGTGCCTCCATAGACACAGGAGTTCTAAGTATAGACTGGAATTTTCTGGTTCTAAAAATAGATATCATGCCGAGTGATAAAAATAGGGTACCCTACTTTGAGGCAACGTTACAACAATAATGTGCAAGATTCAACTTTGTTCTTAACAAATGGTTGTAGAGAGGACACCAATGAACAATTTCTTTTTGTTTCCAGGTTTTTAAATCTTCAAAATAAGTCTGCAGCTGCGCAGTTCTACTGCTGTTCTAAGTGATTAAAAAGGCATTGTTCTGTTCTTGTATGCGTAATTTGCATACAAATCAACAAGCAAAACCTCATATTTATTGCTTTGTCATCTTTTGTCATCTTTTGACAAACGTTTAGGCCTGTTTTGGGCAGAAACAAGCCAGTTTAAGAAATGTTTACATTTTATTCTCAAATACAAGATGGCCACAGATTCCCCTTAATCTATTGTGTTATTGAGAACAGGGACAACATAATTTATAAAATATCATTTTGTTATATTTAAGGTAAAATACTATTTTGAAAACTATTTTATAGGAAAGTAGCTATATGTTGACATTTGAACAATTTCATTATATTTCCTGAAACTAACATCATCATCATCTTATTTAATTTACAGTTTGATTATTCAATGTATACAATACAATACAAATATGAAACTGCAGAGTTTGATCTTTGTAAGTACAATCATTTAATTATTAATAAAGTTGTATTTTTATATGCTAGTAGATGAATTTTTACTGAACAAACTGACTAAATGATAATTTTGTAAGATACGAGATAAATGTAAATAAACATGTTTAGAAAAGTATCTCACAAATACAGATCTTGAGAGCTATTCCTGTGATTTTGACATTCCTCCATGTTTCTGTCACAATCGTCATTGCTTTTACACATTGTTCAGTTCAAAACGTTTATGAAACGATAAGATAGCAACTTTATTTTTTAAAGCTTCTTAAAAGTCTTTTGAAGAAAATTTACAAATAGCTACGACTGTCCTTATTATGAGAAAACAATATGAAACCAGGAGGTGGGTCATTGTCTGCGCTTATTTAAGGTAAAGCTGAACAACTCTGACTGTTGTTTTTATCTACTCGAAGAGACGGATTCATTGTGATTCAGTCCTTTTAGCGCCCAAATAGCATTGTGAATTGTAAATATTACTTTAACTATAATGGACAGATGCTTTAAGGTGAAGCTGAAGAACTATGACTGTTGCTGATATCAATCCGAATTAACGGATTCATTGCGAATTGTGTTACTTACTTTAACTACAATGAAAAGATGCGTTTAGCAAGTTTTGTTGTCCATACTACTGAGCTTCCCTACATTAACGTTAACGCAAACGAATGGCCTAAAACGTTGCCAAAAGCACAAACTTCAGAGACAAGCAAGAATAGCTGCAAACTTGCAAATGGGAGACCAAAACATCAACAGGAATGCCCATATCCTAGTCCAAATACTACAGAAAAAACGGGAATGACTTCAATAAACCTAATGAAAGCCTATCAAGTATGATTAAGCATTCAGAACGGATTAACATTCAAGTTATATCGAGAACATGAACAAAAACTCGACCTTCATATACCTCTTTTTATCAAACGGTCTCTTTAAAACATGTATTTTCATTTTTTCAATATCTACGCTTGTTCATCTTAACTCTTTAGTTAAGGAAAAGAACATTTCTTTAAACAAGTTGAAAAGCTAATCCAAAGAAATATATCTTAGGATAAATAAAAAAAATTCATTTTCTTAATTAAATACTTTATCATTTGCTGTTCTATTATCATCGTTAATACTTAGCTTATTTAATCAAAAGACAGTACTTGTGATATGTTCACAAAGATATGTGTGTACAATTTGTTTAATAGCGAAACTTGTCTTTATTATCTGTTTTTCCTTGACAAATCAACGTCATTTCCACATTTTGTAGGTTAAGGGAAGATGTACATCCACAATGATCTACTTCAAAGTTGTATTGTACACCAAAAGCTAAGTACTTTACATGGACATCGCTTATCTTTGACTTGGCAGAGAAGTTTATTTTTGAATCCATGAAAACCATGCACAATTCTCTAGCCTTTGAGTATTCTGAAATAAAATTTGAATGGAAAGCCATACGAATAGAATTGACTAAATTTTAATTATCTTTCAAAAGTTCCATTCTCTTGAAACTAAAGATCTAACTTTGAAATTTGACCTTTTATAATGTCCGATGTTATATTCCATGGAATAAACCCACATCTGTTTATAAATGACATGAAATCTAGAAAATGATAATTCCTGAAAGCAGTAATTGATATTAAAAAAATATTTTATCAGATTAGGACAATAATACAATAACCCCCCACAACCCCCCCCCCCCCAAAAAAAAAACACAAAAAAACCCCACAAAAACAAAACAACAAAACAATACAAAACAAAACAAACCACCATCCAACATCGATATTTACCCAACAAAGAAAAATGCGCCTGATTGTTGAAGCAAATACAGGGTCAGTATCTATACAGTAGGATAATCTAGAAGGAAAACAGAATCAAAATTGGCACGTTTACATTGTTATGAAGATACATTAATAAATAACAATAAACTAGATTCAATCCGGACAAAAATATACATTTACACATTATTCGTTGGAAGCTTCGATCGGTATTTTTGACCAGAAATTCCAGGATGTTTTCTATGATTTTTAGTCCACATCTATACATGTAATTAATTTGAGCCTATGTATTCTGATTAGTTAATCACTAAAAAAATTATAATTATTTTCCTTCCTGAAACATAACGTACACACGTAGACAAAGTTTCCTAATATGAGACTTAAAAATAAATGATTTACTTTTATTTATTATATGTGTATTTCCTGTGCAATATGAAACCGATTGAGCTTATGATGCAACCGAGAGGAAGAAGTACGAACAAAATTCTTTAAAAAGTAATTTTTTGGTTTTTGATTTTATTCTTACTTTAGACAAGTGGAAACATGACATTTCTCTCAATATTCTTAAAAGTGTCCATTTAAACAAATTTATTGTTCATATTTAAGCGGTGTTTTTGCTCTTAAGACTACACACTTGACAGTGTATTGATTAAGCTCCGCCCCTCAACTGTCTAACCTGACCCCACCGTTACCAAAATTTTCAAAACACTCAACTCAGTCCTCAACTCAAATCCTTCAATGAAGAGTGCATAACTTTGAGGTAGAAAAATCAGACTTGAGGCTGAGTATTGACTTGAGGACTTTGGTGACGATGGGGCCAGGGGTAAACCAACCCATTGAAAATATCGGTCTTTAAACATTTATACGTAATAATACCAAATATTACCTAGCACTTTGAATATAAATTGCATTCATTTCAAATTTAATTGCATGGTGTATATTCTAAAAAGAATTGTATCAAAAATGAAAGGGATAAAAGAAGAATGTCAATGTAACAAGTCAAAAATGAGAAAACCAACATGAGAGCTAATTTGATATAAACAAGTAGATAAACGTATTTTAAGACAAACTATCCGTGTTTTATCATAGTCGTTGTTTTGTTATTTTTATAAGTGTATTATCATAGAGTTCAATATCTAAACACGGATATGAACTCTCACAGTTCATTTTCTCTGTCGTTTATCAATTAACAGCTGTTATAAGTATTTTAGAAATGCAGCAAAATGCTTATATCGGATGTGATCTACATTTTCAGGGATATTCCAAATGTTCCTTTACATTTTCTATCATTATATTTTTCTATGAATAGAAAAAAACTAGTTCTGATTTTGATAATAAAATTATGTACTTTGCTTGTTATTTTTAGCTACTAAGTATATAATTATGTAAGATTTATGTTTGTAATCTTAAATATTACTCAATTTCTTGTGGTGCAATTTTTTAAAAAGCTTAGCATTTAACTACATGTAAACACTTTCAGAAAATGAAACTAAATTTTAAGATTTCTTTTAGAAACGACGGCAGTTTTTCAGATAAACCAGTTCCACAATCGGAACGATGACAATCAATTGAGAAATTTGTAGACGGTTAAATATTTACAGTCATTTTAGGGGGAATTTTTACAACCATCGAAGAAAATTGGTATACAGCTTTAAATAAAAATGTTATGCAATATAAGGGAATAAACTTCGTACGTCTGATTGTTTGAATTGTCATTTTCACTTATGCGATCCAGGCTTCTTCACCATTCTTTCCTAGGTAAATATAAATATATGATCAAACGTTCAAACAATTTTTGGTCTACTGAAAAAATAATGATAACGAAAAGTACTGGAAATGTCTGCAATGTTCTTGTTTTACTTTTCAGACTTTACTATAGACTTATATAATTCGCAAAAAGTAGCTTTTAAAATGAAGCTCCAGCTTCAAAATACCAATATCTTTTTTGGGGTTTGGTCAGAGGTATACGATTCCTATTGGCTGTGCTTATTCTATCTGTGTTACTAATAAAACAAACCGCGTTGGTAACAATATTTTTAAAACTCATTTTATTTTTTTCATTATTCTCAGTTTATTCTATAGGCCGATATTACTAAGACATGTTGATAAATGTAAATACATTTTAGATAGACGAGTACACAGAAAGCTCTTGTCTTTTGCATTACCAGTATATGATTTTGTCACACATATTGCAGTTTCATCTACATATCACCTGTTTACAACACCATGCTTGACACAACCATAGATGAGCTGAGACACTATCACAGTGAAACAAACAAAGCCACCATTAAAGAAGGAATAAATGCCCGTTTGCTTAAACAATAGATTAAATAAATGATTTTCAAAACACATACTTGGTATTACCAAAGAGTGTTTTGCAGATTTTATTGTTAGCATTATAAAAAAAAAATGAGAATGTTTGATCTCTTTTTTACTTCCTATACCTGTAACTGAATGTCAATGTCACATTGTTAAAAAAAGATTTACCTTTGAATGTAGTGGTATTTTTCACTTCAAATATTTCTAAGGTCTGTAATGTACATTTCTCAATCATTAACCATATATCATATGGAGTAAAAACTACCAAAACGATATCGGAATTTTTTTTGACAATAAAATAAAATTTATAGGCATAATTAGAATTGCCAAAATTGATATTTTCATTATTAGTATAGGTGGTGGTATTGTGCAAAACACTCTCTTTAAATAAGATTTAATTTCAATTTGTTTTACTCTAAATTTGATTCCCTGGTTTAAAAATCCAACAGTGATGTCAACAGCAAAAGCTATAGGGTTAACAATGTAGCTATCTAGATCTATTGAGCCTAGTAGATATACCATGTAATAACTAATACTAACAAATTGTTTCCCTCCTGAGAAAAAACTGCATGACATCTCTCTGTTAACCATTAATTAGATATTGACAAGAATAGAAAATATAATTTTTTGCTGGGATTTTTGAAGGGAAAATCTGGAATCTTATTAATTTGGAAGTTCTAAAACTCCCGAACAATTTTTAAACATTTACAATAACGCAAGAGTTACATGATCCGGAGTTTACTGTAAATATGATTAAAAAAACCCTGTTATTATTCCAACACAATGAATTGTTTTCTTTGGACTTATAATCGATACTGTTGAATACAAGATCTATCTAACAGAATGAAAGACTTTACAAATCTTAGTAAATTGTGATGATAATAGGTCCACAAGATTATGAAAATTTCGCAAGTTTTAATCCTTGAAACCTTTAGATTGTAAATATTATACTTGTACTGGTGTTTTGCAAGAGCAATTTAGAAAAGGATACACATAAGAATTTGAAAATGAACAATAACAATTATGATTCTTTTATGGTCTGTTCTGATATCAGTCTTTATTTATGTAAGCTCTTATGAGGGTATTGCTGTTCTGAATTACTCGTACTGGTATACTGGGTGGTTCCTCATGGCAGCTGTGACCAGGGCTGGTGGCCATTGGCCCTTATCACCCCGATTCTAGTATTTCCTAGTGTCACCTGTCTTTCCACAGTCATCAGTCTCTAATATAACTGGTTTCCAAGGGTTGAATAATACCTAACACAGTGTTGTAACGTTCTTTTATAGTGTCCTTCCTCAGTTGACCTTGCCCATGTGCGTAAAATAATTGAAAATTATGAAAAAAAAATTACAGCTATATCACAAAAAACATTTTACATTTTTATCAAAACAATCGATAACTTTTAATGCTACTTTCTAAGTTCTTCAGTTAAT
>WFKH01003881.1:17263463-17274091 GCA_016163765.1 Magallana hongkongensis | reverse complement strand
AATGCAATCTTTCAAATTACTTCCACCATAAATTAAATATCATTTTATAGTTAAATCTGACTATATTTTCTAGAATCTGATTTTTCTGATGACCGTCGTTTACTGAAATCCTTATGATCTGTGAAAAGCATTATTCTTTATTCTTATGATTTTGTCAACGCAGCTATGGCTTTTTTGAACATGTCTTTGATGAAAAACTTTAGGTTAAGAGCTCTTCTATAAAATAATGTCTTAAACGTAGAGATAATATCAGTTAGTGTCAAATTTGTTTGAATATGAAAACATAATAATTTAAATACAAATATATATACACGTTTTGATGTTCAGTAGATTAAACAAGTATATGCTTCTTTGCAGCAAACTGTTATACCAAAAAAAAAAAATCAACTGCTAAAGATGTTATTTATGCAATAGAAAATAATGACACAAGCACTGGATTTTTTCAAAGATTGCAAGAATGTTATACTACAGCTAGATACAGTCATAAGTCAGTAATACCCACACCAAAGTGTTTGCCTCCATGAGATCCCATCCCAAAATACATAAGAGCGCAGGCGGTGGATCAGCTTTTGTATGCCATCATGCGTGATTTAGTGAGGAGGGTTGGGGTCCGGACCAATAAATGAAACTGAAAATGACAAACTATCTTGAAAATCATTGCGTTCCTAACCCCTAAACCTATATATTTTTGTTTCTATTGTTATGGCGCATCAAATGTTATATACATCATGACTCTAAGCGATTGTTTTGACCACCATCAAACAGGCAATTACCAAGTATCTTGAAAACTGTTGAGATCCCCCCCACTAAACCATATATATTCTCGATTCTTGTATTATCATGCATCAAAAGGTGTGAATGCATGGCCCCCAGGACATTTACACCCACCAACTCCCTTCGAAATTGAAACTGATAAATATTTTGATAAGTTTTGAGATACCAATCTCTAAACCACATTTTCTTTGCTCCTTGTGTCATTGTGCATCAAATGTTATAAAAGGTATGCCACCTTTGAGACGCCCTGACTTTCCAGATCTGGAAATAATCAAGTATTGTATCATATTCATATCGTGATTTTCACCCATTTGGGTAATTCCTTCACCAATGATGACCCTGCTTTGAGAGACTTTATAATTGCCCCGATTACATGTTATCTCTTGTTGATCTTATAGATGAAAAAGCAATTTCCAAACTCTTGTTGCGCATCTACGGATGAAAAGTAGTCAAGAGATAATCTTGCTATTGTAAAATGTAAGAAGATACTTCGAATCATTAAAACCAGGTATGATGGAGTGGGGGATACAAATTTTAAATTTGTTAAACAAGTTTAACTTGAATACTTTACTATATTGTGGTGATTGTAAGATGAGATTTGGAACCATGTTCCGGTTTTTTCTTAATAAACGTCATTTTTTAGCATCTCATTTACCTTTGGATGAAAATTAAATGTTTGAAACCTCATTGTGCACCTAAGACACCCCCACATATATTTAAAAGATGATTTGGCTATAAAGAAAATTGTTTAAGGAATTTTGGGAACCTTGGTTTTTATAAGGAATAACATTATTGTTGACTCCCCTCCCCCAACCAATTCAATGTTTAAAATATTATTGCGCATCTGTACGACACCCCTATTTATATTCAAAGAAATTTTTCGGTTATTGCGGGAACTTAGGAGTTATGGAAACTAATTTTTTAATGTGTTAACATCATTTCTTGCAACCTATTTACCCCCGGATTTAAAATGAAATTTCTAAAACTGTATTACACATCAGCAGGACATCTCCGATCATTTTTTAAGAGTTGATTTGGCTTAAGCATAAAATATAAACCTTTTGGGAACTAGGACTTTTTGCAAAAAGAAATGGTCGTTTGTAGCAACTTATTAACCCCCGGGATGAAAATTAGGTTTACGAAATTTATTGCGCATCTCCAGGGTACCCCCAATCATAGTCAAAGAGATGATTTGGGTATTCTGTAAAATGTAAGAAGAGTTTTAGTCACGTTTTGTTTTGGTAAAAAGAAAAAAATAATAAAAATTGTTTTTTCCCGTTAAGGTAAGGTTTGCGGCTTGCATTTTAATGGAATGGTACAAAAATTACCTACCATTTTGTTCACTATACTAAAGTCTTAAGATGAGTTTTGGAACCATGTTCCGGTTTTTTCTTAATAAACGTCATTTTTTAGCATCTCATTTACCTTTGGACGAACATTAAATGTTTGAAACCTCATTGTGCACCTAAGACATCCCCACATATATTTAAAAGATGATTTGGCTATAAAGAAAATTGTTTAAGGAATTTTGGGAAGTCTTTTTTCTCATGAAATTCAAATGATTTTGCCGAACCCGTTGTATAACTTCAAAAGGTCAAAGTTCATTATTTCAAATTTTCATGTTGATGAAATGTAAATAATTTCGTGAAAATAAATACATTTAATATGTTACTATTATGAGGGTTATTTATGCATAAAATGTTCGAAAACAATGTTACTATTTATATTAAGATTCGTTTTTTAAAAATCTAATGAACTATTTAAAAAAGAATAAAATGCAACAAATTTCTTATTTTTGACTACTTTAATGGAAACGAAAACATCTTATTTAAAACCTTTCCAAGTCCACCGATTTCAGGAAAAACGTATTTTAGTATATATATATATATATATATATATGTTTACTTATGACCAACAGATTTGATTGGTTTTGTCCAACTGTGAGGATCTTGAACACTTAGGGGTTAAACTCCGAAGTTATTTTTTACTTGTAAATGCAGTAACAAATCTATCAAATCTGTCCATCATATTGTATTGCAGGATGCAGGTTCTGAACCTCCCGTATTGTTATGAAACATAGCTTACGTGCAATATTGAAATATTGAATGTATATAGAAACATACATTAATACAGGGTTTTGAAGGTTACATGTACAAAGGTTATATTAAACATGCAACACATGACTATGTATACAGTACCAGAGCTATCGATGTAGACACATGATCGCAAAATATGACAACTTGATTATAAACACTGAATTTGTATTTTATTGTGCCTGAATTCTGCACCTGGTTGCATAACATTTTCTAAGACAACTGCGCAATATAATTTGGCTGTGCTAACAATAGTCATTGTCAGGTCACAAAGTTCATTCTGTCACTGCATTATAACAACGATTGCGCAGTATCAACGTATGCATGGCTAATTTGTCATACTAACAATTTGTAATCATCAAGGTCACAGCATGACTATCTGGTTACACTGATGACGTTTTAACTTTAGAAATTTAAAGTCGAATTGTCAAAGTTATAAGGTACAAACAACTTAAGAAACAACTGTGTTTACAAAAGTTTCCATTTTTTTATAGAGTACACCAGTTTTATGCACGAGAAAAAAAATCTACACTTAAATAAAACGCTGCCAATGTCTTTAACCTTTTATTAATATACTATTAAGTCTTTAGTCGGATGTGCGGCCATCTTGTACATTTGAGGATAAAAATGGAAATATTTCTTGAACTGACTTGTTTCTGCCCAAAGCTGAATTAAACTGATGTCAAAAGATGAAAAAATAAATATGACCTTAAACATGTTGGTTTGTATGCAAAATACGCATACAAGAGCAGAACAATGCCTTTTTAGTCAATTAGAACTGCGCAGCTACATACTTTAATTCAAGACATAAAAACTTTTAAAAAATTTGAAGGTAGGTCACAAGTACCACTCTACAACCATTTGTTGAGAAAAAGGTCTAAACTTGCTTATTTAAGTTTTAACTTTGTTCTAAAAAAGGGTACCCCATTCTTAAAATGTGACTCAAAACCATCAAATCGCACGAGCTATTCTTTTCTGTGTCTATGGGAGTACATTGATGTTTTCTTTGCGAAATAGATGTATATTTTTAATTTAAGACAATTAATATTTTGCACCCCTACCCTACTTCCAAGAAGAATTAAATTTGATTTATACTTACAGAACTTGAAAAAAATCCTTGGAACTAGAGATGTCTGTCACATGCATTACAGATTGTTTTGAATTGACATTTTTTTCTATGAAATTATAACGTCAATGTACCTCCATAGACACAGGAGTTCTAAGTATATACTGGAATTTTCTTGTTATAAAAATAGATATCATGCCGAGTGTATAGGGTTCCCTACTTTGAGGCAACGTTACAAAAATAATGTGAAAGATTCAACTTTGTTCTTAGCAAATGGTTGTAGAGATGACACCAATGAACAATTTCTTTTTTTTTTCCAGGTTTTTAAATCTTCAAAATAAGTCTGCAGCTGCGCAGTTCTACAGCTGTTCTAAGTGATTAAAAAGGCAATGTTCTGTTCTTGTATGCGTATTTTGCATACAAATCAACAAACAAAACCTCATATTTATTGCTTTGTCATCTTTTGACAAACGTTTGGCCTGTTTTGGGCAGAAACAAGCCAGTTTAAGAAATGTTTACATTTTTATTCTCAAATACACAGATTACCCTTAATCTATTGTGTTATTGAGAACAGGGACAACAGAATTTATAAAATATCATTTCGTTATATTTAAGGTGAAATACTATTTTGAAAACTATTTTATAGGAAAGTAGCTACATGTTGACATTTGAACAATTTCATTATATTTCCTGAAACTTACATTATCATCATCTTATTTAATTTACAGTTTGATTATTCAATGTATACAATACAATACAAATATGAAACTGCAGTGTTTGATATATGTAAATACAATCATTTAAATTATTAATAAAGTTGTATTTTTAAATGCTAGTAGATGATTTTTTACTGAACAAACTGACTAAATGAAAATTTTGTAAGATACGAGATAAATGTAAATAAAAATGTTTAGAAAAGTATATTACGAATACAGATCTTGAGAGTTATATTCCTGTGATTTTGACATTCCTCCATGTTTCTGTCACAATCGTCATTGCTTTTACACATTGTTCCGTTCAAAAAGTTTATGAAACGATAAGATAGCAACTTTATTTTTTTAAGTTTCTTAAAAGTCTTTTGAAGAAAATTTACAAATAGCTACGACTGTCCTTATTATGAGAAAACAATATGAAACCAGGAGGTGGGTCATTGTCTGCGCTTATTTAAGGTAAAGCTGAACAACTCTGACTGCTGCTTTTGTCTACTCGAATAGACGGATTCATTGTGATTCAGTCTTTTTAGCGCCCAAATAGCATTGTGAATTGTAAATATTACTTTAACTATAATGGACAGATGTTTTGAGCAAGTTTTGTTGTCCATACTACTGAGCTTCCCTACATTAACGTTAACGCAAAGGAATGGCCTAAAAAGTTGCCAAAAGCATAAACTTCAGACAAGCAGGAATAGCTGCAAACTTGCGAATGGGAGACCAGAACATCAACAGGAGTGCCCACATCCTAGTTCAAATACTACAGAACAAACGGGAATGACTTCAATAAACCTAATGAAAGCCTATCAAGTATGATTAAGCATTCAGAACGGATTAACATTCAAGTTATATCGAGAACAAAAACTCGACATTCATATACCTCTTTTTATCAAACGGTCTCTTTAAAACATGTATTTTCATTTTTTCAATATCTAGACTTTTTCATTATACTCGAACTCTTAAGTTAAGGAAAACAACATTTCATTAAACAAGTTGAAAAGCTAATCCAAAGAAATATATATTAGGATAAATAAAAAAAAATCATTTTCCTAATTGAATACTTTATCATTTGCTGTTCTATTGTCATCGTAAATACTTAAATTATTTAATCAAAAGACAGTTCTTGTGATATGTTCACAAAGATACGTGTTTACAATTTGTTTAATAACGCAACTTGTCTTTATTACCTGTTTTTCCTTGACAAATCAACGTCATTTCCACATTTTGTAGGTCAAGGGAAGATGAACATCCAAAATGATCTACTTCAAAGTTGTATTGTACACCAAAAGCTAAGTATTCTACATGGACATCGCTTATCTGTGACTTGGCAGAGAAGTTTGTTTTTGAATCCATGAAAACCATGCAAAATTCTCTAGCCTTCGAGTCTTAAATAAAGTTTGAATGGAAAACCATACGAATAGAATTGACTAAATTTTAATTATCTTGCAAAAGTTCCATTCTCTTGAAACTAAAGATCCAACTTTGAAATTTGACCTTTTATAATGTCCGGTGTAATATTCCATGGAATAACCCCCCATCTGTTTTCACTCCTTATAAATGACATGAAATCTAGAAAATGATAATTCCTGAAAGCAGTAATTGATATTAAAAAAAATATTTTATCAGATTAGGACAATCATACAACAACCCCTCCCCCTCCTAACAAAAAAAAAAAGAAAAAAAAAACCACCAAAAAAAAAAACCCCACAAAAACAAAACAACAATACAATACAAAACAAAACAAACCACCATCCAACATTGATATTTACCCAACAAAGAAAAATGCGCCTGATTGTTGAAGCAAATACAGGGTTAATATCTTTACAGTAGGATAATCTAGAAGGAAAACAGAATCAAAATTGGCATATTTACATTGTTATGAAGATACATTAATAAATAACAATAAACTAGATTCAATCCGGACAAAAATATACATTTACACATTTTTCGTTGGAAGCTTCGATCGGTATTTTTGACCAGCAATCCCAGGATGTTTTCTTTGATTTTTAGTCCACATCTATACATGTAATTAATTTGAGCCTATGTATTCTGATTAGTTAATCACTAAAACAATCATAATTATTTTCCTTCCTGAAACATAACGTACACACGTAGACAAAGTTTCCTAATATGAGACTTAAAAATAAATGATTTACTATATTATATGTGTATTTCCTGTGCAATATGAAACAGATTGGGCTCATGATGCAACCGAGAGGAAGAAGTACAAACGGGATTCTTTAAAAAGTAATATTTTTGTTTTTGATTTTATTTTATTAGACAAGTGGAGACATGACATTTCTCTCAATTTTCTTAAAAGTGTCCATTTAAACAAATTTATTGTTCATATTTAAGCGGTGTTTTTGCTCTTAAGGCTACACACCTGACAGTGCATTGATTAAGCTCCGCCCCACAACTGTCTTACCTGGCCCCACTGTTACCAAAATTTTCAAAACACTCAACTCAGTCCTCAACTCAAATACTTCAACGAAGAGTGCATAACTTTGAGTTAGAAAAATCAGACTTTAGGCTTAGTATTGACTTGAGGACTTGAGGAAAGTTGGTGACGGTGGGGCCAGGGGTAAACCAACCCATTGAAAATATCGGTCTTTAAACATTTATACGTAATAATACCAAATATTACCTAGCACTTTGAATATAGATTTCACTCATTTCAAATTTAATTGCATGGTGTATATTCTAAAAAGAATTGTATCAAAAATGAAAACAAATAACAGAATAGGGATAAAAGAATGTCAATGTAACAAGTCAAAAAGGAGAAAAGAAACATGAGAGCTAATTTGATGTCAACAAGTACATAAACGTATTTTAAGACAAACTATCCTTGTTTTATCATAGTTGTTGTTTTGTTATATTTATACGTGTATTACATGTATCATAGAGTTCAAAATCTAAACACGGATATGAACTCTCACAGTTCATTTTTCTCTGTCGTTTATCATTTAACAGCTGTTATAAGTATTTTAGAAATGCAGCAAAATGCTTATGTCGGATGTGATCTACATTTTTAGGGAAATTCCAAATTTTCCCTTACATTTTCTATCATTATATTTTTCTATGAATAGAAAAAACTAGTTCTTATTTTGAAAATAAAATTATGTACCTTGAATATTATTTTCAGCTACTAAGAATATAATTATGTAGGATTTGTTTGTAATTTTAAATATTACTCAATTTCTGGTGGTGCAAGTCTTTAAAAAGCTTAGCATTTAACTGCATGTAAACACTTTCAGAAAATGAAACTAAATTTTAAGATTTTTTTTAAAAACGACGGCAGTTTTTCCGATAAATCAGTTCCACAATCGGAACGATGACAATCGATTGAGAAATTTGTTGACGGTTAAATATTTCCAGTCATTTAAGGGGGAATTTTTACAACCATCGAAGAAAATTGGTATACAGCTTTAAAAAAATGTTATGCAATATACAGGCATAAACTCCGAACGTCTGATTGTTTGAATTGTTATTTTCACCTATACGATCCAGGCCTCTTCACCATTTTTTAGGTAAATGTAAATATATGATCAAACGTTCAAACAATTATGGGTCTACTGAAAAAATAATGATAACAAATAGTACTGGAAATGTCTGTCATTTTCTTGTTTTACTTTTCAGACTTTTACTATATACTTATATAATTCGCAAAAAGTAGCTTTTAAAATGAAGCAACAGCTTCAATATCTTTTTTGAGGTTTGGTCAGAGGTATACGATTCCTATTGGCTGTGTCTTTTTCTATCTGTGCTACTAAGAAAACAAACCGCGTTGGTAACAATATTTTTAAAACTCATTTTTTTTTCATAATTCTCAGTTTATTCTATATATTACTAAGACATGTTGATAAGTGTAAATACATTTTAGATAGACGAGTACAAAGAAAGCTCTTTCTTTTGCATTACCGGTAAATGTTTTTTACACACATATTGCAGTTTCATCTAAATATCACCTGTTCACAACACCATGCTTGACACAACCATAGATGAGCTGAGACACTATCACAGTTAAACAAACAAGGCCACCATAAAAGAAGGAATAAATGCCCGTTTGCTTAAACAGTAGATTTTCAAAACACATACTTGTTATTACCAAAGGGCGTTTTGCAGGTTGTATTGTAAGCATAATAAAAAAAATTTAAACTGTTTGATCGCTTTTTTACTTTCAATACCTGTAACTGAATGTCAATGTCACATTGTTAAAAAACATTTACTATGAATGTAGTGGTATTTTTCACTTCAAATATTTCTAAGGTCTGTAATGTACATTTCTCAATCATTCACCATATATCATATAGAGTAAAAACTACCAAAACGATGTCGAAAATTTTTTTGACAATAAAATAAAATTTATAGGCATAATTAGAATTGCCAAAATTGATATTTTCATTATTAGTATAGGTGGTGGTATTGTGCAAAACACTCTCTTTAAATTAGATTTATTTCAAATTGTTTTACTCTAAATTTGATTCCCTGGTTTAAAAATCCAACATTGATGTAAACAGCAAAAGCTATAGGGTTAACAATGTAGCTATCTAGATCTATTGAGCCTAGTAGATATACCATGTAATAACTAATACTAACAAATTGTTTCCCTCCTGAGAAAAAACTGCATGACATCTCTCTGTTAACCATTAATTAGATATTGACAAGAATAGAAAATATAATTTTTTGCTGGGATTTTTGAAGGGAAAATCTGGAATCTTATTAATTTGGAAGTTCTAAAACTCCCGAACAATTTTTAAACATTTACAATAACGCAAGAGTTACATGATCCGGAGTTTACTGTAAATATGATTAAAAAAACCCTGTTATTATTCCAACACAATGAATTGTTTTCTTTGGACTTATAATCGATACTGTTGAATACAAGATCTATCTAACAGAATGAAAGACTTTACAAATCTTAGTAAATTGTGATGATAATAGGTCCACAAGATTATGAAAATTTCGCAAGTTTTAATCCTTGAAACCTTTAGATTGTAAATGTTATACTTGTACTGGTGTTTTGCAAGAGCAATTTAGAAAGGGATATACATAAGAATTTGAAAATGAACAATAACAATTATGATTCTTTTATGGTCTGTTCTGATATCAGTCTTTATTTATGTAAGCTCTTATGAGGGTATTGCTGTTCTGAATTACTCGTACTGGTATACTGGGTGGTTCCTCATGGCAGCTGTGACCAGGGCTGGTGGCCATTGGCCCTTATCACCCCGATTCTAGTATTTCCTAGTGTCACCTGTCTTTCCACAGTCATCAGTCTCTAATATAACTGGTTTCCAAGGGTTGAATAATACCTAACACAGTGTTGTAACGTTCTTTTATAGTGTCCTTCCTCAGTTGACCTTGCCCATGTGCGTAAAATAATTGAAAATTATGAAAAAAAAATTACAGCTATATCACAAAAAACATTTTACATTTTTATCAAAACAATCGATAACTTTTAATGCTACTTTCTAAGTTCTTCAGTTAATCTGAATTATGTATTTTGAGGTTGAAATGTATTTGTAACAAATCAATTTTTATCGCTACTGGTATTTAAAATTTCGAAAGGGTAGTCGGACGTCAAATACAACCGCTAAGGCTTTGCAATCCGGTCATGCGCACTGCCAGATTCGCAAACGCTTACTAATAGTACAACAACTCATTGAATTTGTTTTTCGTTTCACGGAATCTTGTCATTTCCAATCCAAAAAAAAAAGATTCCTCAGTTTAGATGTGTAAAAACGATCGAGGACGTTGAAAGAAGTATCGCAAGGATTATTATAACGTGAATGAAGACATTCATAGGCGTCGGAACTGGGGGGAGGGGGGGGGCTGGCTTAGCCCCCTCCCACTTTTTTTGACATAGTTAGTTAGACATAACCATAACCATAATCCTTTTTTTTTTCCTTGTCAAGATTTCTGATAAGTCTGACACCCTCCCCCCCCCCCCCCCCCACCACTCTTAATATGCTTCCGACGCCACTT
>WFKH01003881.1:17209237-17229346 GCA_016163765.1 Magallana hongkongensis | reverse complement strand
AACAATGTTATGAATATACTACACCTTCTTCTCACAAACATGCATACATATCAGTTGATCAGAGAGAGAGAGAGAGAGACAGAGAGAGAGAGAGAAAGAAAGAGAAAGAATACCTTTAACGCATCTTCCTTTAAAATCTAAATATCCATCCTGACAGAAGCAAAGTTTGTTGTCATTTTCATTTAAATCTGTACAATGCCTTGCATTGTCTGTACCATTGCATTGTTGATAATTAATGCAAGTTTCGAATAATTTCCTTCCAACTATAATTCAAAGAATATAGTACTTGTTAGTATAAATGTTTTCAAATGTTATCAAATCAAAAAGCACAACAAAAGAAAATATAGTCAAATTTTGTTTGTGAAGCAAAAAAGTGCATGATTTAATATTAATTTGTACTTTTTAGACATTTTCCGTCAATCCAATCGAATCCGTCGTTACAGCTACATATGCCAATACCTCTCACAAGACGACAAGTATTTGCATTCTCTGTTCCATTGCATTGCTCATTTCTAAGACATTTTTGATCTTTGTTTCTGTTTGCTAAAACAAAGAAAAAGTCTGAAATGACATTTTATACATATTCTAAGGTAAAGTTGTTACTCCACGTTCAGATAAAAATTTGAATCAATAGTTTTACATGTATTTTACGTCACCTTTGTGACAACTAAGAGTTTTCTTGTCCTGTACGTATCCTGTGCTACACATGCACAGTTTCCTTTCAAGTACTTCTGTGCAGACTCCCTTCCCTGATGTTCCGTTACACTGATCACTTATCTCACAGGCTTCATAAAGTTTTCTGTTTGCTAACAAGATAAGAGTTACGCAGGTTATCTACTTTTGTTTTCTTTTTTTATTTCTTTGATTTGTCTTTGATTATAGCAGACATAGATTTTAAAAGGTCTAAATTGTTGTTTAATATATCAAAATAAAGAAAAATAAAAGTTCTTAAAAATCTGAAAATATTTTTTGTACCTTGCAAACAGCTGTCAGCATATCTTATAAATCCAGTCTTACATCGACACATTAACCTATTATTGTTTGTTTGGTCAGCCATACAAACACCAGAGTTTTGTGTACCTGTACACTGTCCATTAATATAGCAGTTATCACCAAGAACTAATCCAGCTAAGAAAAAAAAAATCCTTTATTAATATTTACATTACCAAACTGCTTAGTTGTCAAAAAACATCGTAACCATTTATTTTATTTTTTTCTTATTTACTTTAATAAATACATGTATAATGTTGTATGAAGTATTACTTTTTTGCTCTTACATTTTAAGCATTGTCCTTCAAAGTCTTCTCTATCCTCTGAGCAAAAGCAAATCTTTTCTCCATTTACAACCTTACATTTATTTGCTCCAATGGATTTAGTACACTGCACAGACAAATCGCAAGACTCATAAAGGCCACGATTCGCTAATAGAATATAGAAATCGAAATACTTTTCAACCATTTCTTTAATTCACAAATTAATCATTTTGTAAGTCAATAAGATGTCTTACTTTCGTAGCACTTGAAATTTTTCTCAAGGTAGCCGTTGTTGCATCTACAAGTCGACTGTGATTGATTTCCATAGCTTGTGCACTTGTTTGCATTTTCCGTTCCAGTACATTGCTGATTATCTTCACAAGGTTTATGTAGAATAAGCCCATCTAAGGCAATTTAAAAAAAACTATTTGATGTTGACTTCACTTCGATATTACTTGTATAGGAACTATTACTAGAATAAGTATTTAAATGTACGTGATTGAGCGTACAATTACCAATTTATAAACCTAAACAATATTACATGTAATCTTTAATGTGGAGGAAACTGATATAAACTGAATGATTCAATTTGATAAATATATCAAAGTATGTAAATACGGCTGTCTGGAAATTACTATGTGTTTTACATTTTTCAGTTGATATCTTAACGGTATTACGAAATCATATAATCCAATGCTTATTTCCAAGATTAGTTTATTCGTTAAAAATGTATACATAAAAGACAATCGTGAACCTGGAATGCATCTGGTAGCACTGGCAATATAGCCTTTTACACAGGAACATACTTTATTGTTTTTTATCGAATTGTACAGACACTGAGAGGCATTTGTAGCTGAACATTGCTCATCAAAAGTGCAGATTTCTCCTAATGACAACTTGGCTGAAAAAAAAAAAATAAATACAATAGTCGAATTTGTTAAAGCTCTGTGAGAAGTTCTGTTCTCAATGCTTTATAGTTGTATAATAACATTTCGTTTAGTGTTAAGAATTTTTTAATGATACAAGTACTGTCGTATTTGATATTAGTGGTACTAATGATTTTATTCTGGTAATTTGATATCGCATACACATACTTTTTTGGCATGTAGATACAGTTACGCGAATAGTCTGTTATGTCATTGAATATATGATTTCAAACAATGAATAATATGTATACAGCTATGCAAATGATGTTTATATTATAAACTGGAACATCATTTCTTGAACTTAAATGTTATTATTATATGTATATAGAATATTTTAAAGAAATTAAATTAGATAAATGTAATATTTTTAAATTAAATACAGTCGAAGTTTTTTGTTTACCTAAACTACTTATTCAGACAATTGGTAAAGCGTCATTAATTAAAAAACTCTTTTCTCGAAATTTTACCAGAATTGCTGAGATAATGATTATTCAAGTCTTTGAAAAAAGGATTGGATGGGATTTTATCGTACGAGTATATTGCATTGTTTAATATGGTAGCACTACATGAATCTGTCAAATACTCACACTTTACACATCGCCCATTTATATCAGTATAGTTATCCGAACACTGACATATTTCTGTAGATCCCGAAATTTGACATTCACTGTTCCTGTCACATGGTGAATATTTATCACATGATTGGTATAGATGACGTACCGCTATAACATACATAATCTATTTATTATAAAAACTACTCCAACTTATTAGCATAATATATAGTAAAAGTTAATATTAAGTGTAATATCATATCATTAAAATCTTTACAATATTATATTAAAAAAGAAAGGACATATCTTACAAATACAGAATTGTTGATCCATGTCCATGTACTTTTGACAGACTTCCCCTTTTCTTTCGCAAGTTGAATTTTTGTCACACGTTGTTCCATTTACCCCTTGTTTTAATTAGTGTAATAGTTTGATATATGTTTTAAATCAGATATTGATGAGGATACGTTATAATTTGCAAGCTCTTTTATTATAAAATGGCAGATACAATTTATGACAGAGCTTACTCCCTGAATCTTTCAGGTCAACAAAAAATTGTTGTAAAAACACATGTACACGTTTATACAATACCTGTTTTCTGTCGACAAATCAACATCATCCCTATGTTTTGCAGATGACGATCAGATGCACATGAATGTTTTGTTTCATAATTGTATTGTTTATCAAAAACAAAGTATTGGACTTGAACTTTCCATATCTGAGACCATGCAGATATATTTTCCACTGTCGTCATGAATGTTATACAAAGGTCTTCATTTTTTGTCTGGTCTATAATATCAGATTGAAAAAAAGATAAGAAATACAACCTAGAAATAATTACTACCCAAAAAAGGTTGTTGTTTTTTTTTTTATCTTTAATTATCTTTATTTCTTACATTTAAAGTTATACCTTTTATCACGTTTGATAAAATATTTGATGGAATAAATCTACAGCTGAGCCCACTCCTAAGAAATGTCATTAAATCTCGATAATGATATTCTCTGTAATATAAATGGGCATAATTTTTTAGAATACAACACACTTTTTTCTATTACAACACATAGTGTTGAATTGAAAATGCATCGGCGTAAAGTTTCATAATCATAGAAATCATAAAAACAATGACAACCATCCAAAAATAATGCTTACCCAACATAAATTGAAGATGTGCATGACGGTTGTATCAAGTGCAAAATCAATACACTGACCACTGAAACATCTGTAAGGATTAAAAAAAAATATTGATATGCAATACAATTTTTACTGGTAAACAAGTCATTAAATGGACATAAAGTTACCTTACACAATATTAGTTTAAATAGTCCGTCAGGCCTGCCAGTTAGCATGGTACTGTTTTATTTTCTTTAAAGCGCTGAATTGATATCTGTGATGTGTTCCTAGTCCGGCTAACTCTTTATTTTCAAAAGAGAAAATTTAGAGATATACTTCCATTTTTGCAATATCAAATTATACATGCAATTATAATACTTTCCTCATTGAAACTCTGAGTAAAAGTTAAATGTTTATTTCCCTCGCGCTTAAAATACAACACTTGCGTTTTGATTGCACAAATCTGAAAAATAAATATAAATCGAAACAGATGTCATCTGTCATCTGTTATTTATTGAAACTCATACACTACCACCTGTTTGAAACGATTTAAAAATATGGATTTTCTTCTCTTTTTTTTGTATTGCTTTGGCTTGGTCATTCAAACGAAAAAAAATGAATTCTGATCCATTGATTCCAAAGAAAGTTTTTTTATCTATAAAAAACAAAAATTTCAAACATATTGATTTTACATTATAAAAGATTTACTTATATACCAGCTGTTTATACCATAAAAAGGATCTGTTACCCGCAACCAGCGCCAGGAGGTAACATATGTTCGAAGACTAAAGATTAAAACTTAAGTTTGGTACGAAATTTAACTTTATTTGATATTTAATTACCGTGTATAACTTCCTCTGAAGGTGGAGAAACGTATAGATATATATGTACATTTGTATTCTTCAGATTAAAGGAAAATATGGATTTGTGATAATTAAAGTTGTGTTCCTTGATTTGTGTTCCTTGCCTAAGTAAAATCACTCTAAAAAAGATTTATCATAAGTAATTTATAGCACTGAAATAACACACAATAAAATCATTTAATTTCTATAAACCCGATCAAAAAGTTGGAATTTTATCCCTGAATTTAGAAAACTCTAAAGATTGAAACTAGAAACAATCAGTGTAATCTTCAAAAAAGTATAATTCAATTAAAGTAAAAATACAGTAACAATGTAATGAAAATGAATGCTAAACCCTATCTATAATTGAATTTGTGAAATAAAATTCAAGATAGCAGATTTAGTCGTATACAAATGCACTATTGTGATAAATGAATACATTTATCTAATGCAATGTTACAAGTAAATAACAATTAATTCGTCTAACAATCTATTTAAAAATATTATCTTGGACTATGTTGTCTCTCCCAAATAGTTAATGTTGAAATCATATGAAGTTGCGTATCCAGGAAGAAAACCAAAATGTGATTTAATAAATTGAATACTGTTAATTGTTTGGAATGTACATGGCTTAAGAAAACAAATCATAACTTACCGGTAATGGCAAAACAAAAAAGATTGGCATCATGTGAAAAATTGAATTCTGACATCAAAGAAGTATTCATAATATAATGAAACCTTCATTTATTTCCATGACTTGCTGTTATTGATGTTAATGGAAAATATGAAAATCATTAAAATGACTTATGTACCAAACTGATCAAATGCACGCTTCATGATTTGAATTAATACAAATCGATACATGCTCTTAAAAAATGATCAAATGTTTTAATGATTATTTTTTTCCCTCATTAAGTTAATTGATTGTTAAAAAGGGTAACTGATGTACAATTTACCGACACGTTCTTCCTAATGAAAACGTTTTGTATTTCCTTGCACAGTTTAAGGTTTCTCACGAGTAATGATGAATTGTAATTATATCTCATTAACAATTTTGTAATGCATTTTGTGCAAATGGTGCCCTATAATTAAATTTTCATTAACAACTTTATAATGCATTTTGAGATTTGATGCTCTATATGTGTTTGTTATGCGCCTTTTGGCAATTAAAATTCTCTGAATAAATATTCTAGAAAGTCTTTGTGACCACTGTAATTATTCTAATTTAATAAATTATCTCTAATCAAAGAACGAAATAGTAGGTTATTCTGAGAGGGTACGAACTCTTTCCAAATTTTATGTTCTAGAAACAGGACATAGTACTTTAAAGGATTTTGAAAATATTTTTTTTGTAAAAATCTTTAGAAATATATTATACAATTTGCCAACATATTTTGTTTGGGGGATTTTTTTAAGGAGTCTGAAGAATGGTTAGTATTAGGTAGTATTAAATTTACAAGAAAATTGAAAGGACTTATGACTTAAGTTGCATGGTTTACCAGAAATATTTTATTGCAGGAAAAATGCTTCAGCACATGTTCTGCAGTTTGGAGGCATGGCAGAGATTCAGAAATTTATGGGAGAGTCGGTCACCTCAGACAAAATGATGCAGAATGGTACAGTCCGAAAACTATATCGACAGTCAAACAGACACACCATGACTGAGAAAATTACTGACGAGATGCTATCCCTGCTGGCCTCCAACAATCACTCTCCAGATGACAAAATTTAGAGAGGATCAGCAATCACAGCAGGTGGTGAAATGGTTATTGCTGGTGACTGGGTGGAGTATGGGACACCAGGCGAGAATGTTCAGAATGTATAACATTTTAAAGTGATAGTGGAGAGTGAAGTTATTATGAGCATCCTCATTTTTAGGGCACCAGAGTCACTCAGGTGACCTATTGCTATCTGTTTTTGTCCTTCATTGTTTGTCGTATGTCGATCGTCGGTCGTAAACTGAACCAATTTCAACCAAATTTGGCATATAGCATCTATGGGTGAAGGGAAGTTTAAATTGTGAAATCCATGGCCCCTGCCACTCTGGAGCCTAAGGGGTGGGGCTAAAACCATCAAAATTAATGCAATATTTAGAAAAAAATTCTTCTTTAATCCTGGACATCAAGCAGTCAAACTGCTGGCATGAATGTAATAAGCATTGATCTTTCTACCAAAATTGTGAAATTCATGGCCCCAGGGTCAGGGGTTCTGGCACTGGGGTGGGGCTCTAATGATTATATAGTGAAAATGCATTAATACTTTGAAAATCTTCTCCTCTGCTCTTGGGTATTAAGAAAAAGAACTAAGTACAAAATTGTGATGCGTAAGAATGCCCCTTCCAAAATTCCCCCCCCCCCCCCCCCCGGATCAGGGGTTCTGGTGTTAGGGCAGGGCTCTAATGATTATTAAGGGTAGGGTGGCGTAATTGCAACTGAACATTTTTTTTTTGTACTTAAGATTTTTTCAGTTATGTCACTGATTCTATGCTACAATATTTTAATTATTTTTTTTAGAATTCAGAAAGTTTATTGGATTAAACAATCCCGGAATATTAAAAAATAATGATTTCATTATTAAACATAATGCACATGAATATACATTGGAAAAGCCACAGTGCAGTTACTAAGGTGACCGATAAGGCCCATGGGCCTCTTGTTTAAAAATACACAGTGTTTATTTCAATCATGAATAAAAGGGAAATGTGAAAAAAATCATCATCTGTGCATTAGTCATAAATGCATTCATTGTTTCTATATGTATTGTTTACTTCTTTATCAGGAGAGCTGTGGAGTTTTCAAAGAAGGCATCATAGTTTTGCCTACCAGAGGGCCAACAAAGATGATGGCAATAATACAAAAGGCCACAGAATGTTCGACAAGTTGTGATTAACTGGGATGTCCAAAATTACATATGGGAAATGAGGTTGTTGCCATTCATACAAGCAAAGTCATTAAAAGACTAAATGTTATGCATGACTGCCTGGGTGCAAAATGCAGCATACGAGACACTCGTTTAACAGAGAGGGTGGAGCAGGAAGAAGTGCTGACCAAAAATGTTCATTTGCATCATAACTATGACCATGCATACTTTTTCAAAAACTTCTACATGCTTAGTGATTATTGTTGACCTGGTCTTTATCTCTAGGCATCCATGCTCAACTTTTTAATGGTTTTTGCAAATTACATCAATACATCTCGTGTAGTATATAAAAGCAGCACTTTTTGCTATGCATATATTGTATGTTTAGTTTTTAAGTGTTATCTTTAAACATAAATATTAAGGTAATTCCAGTGGCTTTCATATATGATTCGTTTTTTTTTAAAGAATGTGATAAATTTTCTGGCTATAGTTTTGGGCATATCAACAATATTACAGTGTAAATAGATGATCATTTTAGATCACATGTATTTGAATTACCGATAAAGCATTGTACAAGACATACATTGTACATGTAGTATAGCCAAATTTTTTTCAAAAGGAGAGGAAAATCATAAATATGTCCAAAATCTTGGGGAATTATATTTACTTGACTAAAAGGATTGCTACATAATGCACTTATTTCTATATTTTTGCCAGCTAGGCCCAAAATTTTAATATTATTTAATATAATTTGACTATGTATATAATTTATAGTGACTGAATGTGAGATTGTGTCTATATTCTTAAGATATATCTCTTTTTTTTCTCTCCAAATTTTGCAAAAATAACAACTTTTAACATTGTATATATCCAACAATATGGGCCGGGGTATAAATTGCCTGTTATATTTTCAATCCAAATGGATTTTTCTTGATTTAATGAAAATCAATAGATAGACTTATGAGATCATAATTGCCTCATTGTGTTAAAATTTGGTCTTTGAATTTTTAGGCCAATGTGATCAAGCTGAATTAATTAATGCTCACTGTATGTTAAAAATGTGCCTGTGTATGAATATTCTGCCTTTTTTTAGTAAATTATATAGGATCTGTTTTAACTGTCCAAATGAAAAAAAAATAATTTGACACACATTTCTGAAAAGCTGGTTCTACCTTAATTTAAAATGTAAATTAAAAAATATGTTATTCTTGAAACATCTTGCATGTAGTCAATGCATTGCTTAGAAAGGCTTTGGCAGCCAATTGAAAACTATTTGTTTTCCATGGTATTTACGTAGCATTGCAATATTTTCGCATCGCGTCTGTTTTTAAACACCTGCAGTTTGTTTGTTAAATATTATCAGATTATGATCAGCTTGAACTTTTTTTACAATCAGCTGATGCCTAAAAATCTTCTGCATCAAACTATCATGTTGTTTTCATTTAAAGCATGGATATTATTCTAAAGGTATTATTTATGATAATGCTTACATAATAAAAAGGCATATGGCTTTTGTACATGCCTAGGTATAGAGCTCTGGATGTAAAGTGAAAATGAAACAGGGGTACTTCGTCATTGCACATGAAGAGCTTTTCGTTTAACATGTATCTATTATTATATATATTGTAAGCATCGTGATATTTTTTATTTAAATTGCTGACTCACAATTGAAGACTATATATATATGTCTTGATGGATTTCCGGTATACCAAAGACAACCATCCAGAAAGTTGAAAGACTGCTTAGCTCGGTTATATTTTACAATATTCATAGGTAACTCTATTTTTATCAAACAAATGGCCCAATAATAAGCATAGAAACAAACGAATGAATCAAATCGACGACAGATTGAGAATGCCACGTGTGTACATGAACAATATTCACCACGTCACATGGCCTATGTACACCAAATGTATACTTCAGTTGTATAGAAAATAGAATATGCAAAATGATTTTGTTAACATCACCATGTGAAACATTGTTTATTAGTCAATTTTTCTAAACATTTTATTGAATGAAGGTTGAAAATAACAATGATTAATATATTAGGAGTTGCTTAGAGAAATTTCTAATGAAAATATTAGGAAATGCATGTAGTTATATTTGTGGTTTTGCAAATCAGCCTTACAATAACTATAAAGTGTCATACAATGTTTAGACATGTATGTATGGTTTACCTTCATTCTAGAGACATGAGTGATACAGCAACATCAGTCATGTACACATGTACATGCAGATAATATTAATGTTATTCAAATGCATGCCTTCACACATATGTAAAACATATATTCTTAACGCACGTGTAACATGCGTACGTGGCACAAACATACGTGGCACAATTAGCTGTGTACTGATAACGACTAGCTAGTAGAATATATTAACATATACATTACTACTAAGAGCAGAATACTGTCTGTTATGTGTATGGCTTCCAGGATCAGAAAATAGTGTATGTGTGTGTGTGTGGGGGGGGGGGGGGTGTCACGTTGGGGATACGTAAATGAATCGAGTACTTCTATAACTAACTCTTACAAATAGTGAATGGTTTATTGCAACGAAATGTTGAAAACACAATACTGCGTAGAGTGACAATCACAACTTAGATTTGCATAAAGCATCATCTTGTGTTGAATTTGGTTATAGAAATATATTAAGATGACGATATTATACACACGTGTTTAAAAAATTCATTTATCAAGCATATGTAATTGTAATGCACACTTTAATAAAGTGAGATTGAATACACAAAATACTGTATACAGGAATCTTTTCTCCCAGTGTTATTTTCGCCCTTTCTTACTTGCAAATGGTTGCGCCCTGTCTTGAATTCGCCCAGAAAAAGCGTGGAAGAAAGAAAGAAAGTTTGAGACATAAGAATTCGCCCAGTCTTAAATTCGCCCGCTGACAACACGGACGAAAGGGGCGAAAATAAAACGGGGGCGAATATTTCCCTGTATACAGTATATAAACTTTTAATCATTAAACCATCCTATCATATCCCCAAGCGATATTGACAATATGTTATACTTACAATTACTGTTGATATTGTTTTATTGTTATACAACGTAAACTATTATTACGAGGTACATGTAAGAATTGCCAGTCAAAAATTAATATTTTTTGCATGCTTCAGGAATCTCACTCCTCAATGTTGTTGTATCAAGAATTTCTTGAGAAGTATATCATTGAAATCTTTAGACAAAACATACTTAAAAAATACAAAGATAATGGGGGTCAGCATTCATCCCTCTGAGTTATGGCTCATTTAATTTGACCTTTTTGCACCAAAAATGCAATTTCAGCCCGATTAGAATTTGTTGTCAGTATTTTTGAATAAGCAAACTTATTTCTTCAAATATTGTTTTTAATTAGACACAATGGTCGCACTGAATAGAGAGATTACGAAAAAAAAATTGTACGAATCTGCATAAATTTTTGTGTGACCTTTTTGCACTAAAATAGACAATTTCTATAAAAGTTACAAATTGATTTGAAATAAAAACTTTTTGAATATCAAGAATTTTATAAGATTAATCCAGTTTTCCTAGATATGTATTAATTATCATTTTGACATAATAAAATATGGGGGTCAGTTATGTCAAATTTTAGATATAGGGTAAAATTCTCGCAAAATTTAGCTTCAAAAACTCAGTCATTTTCTACATATTTGCATGATTTTATGCTAAACGTCTATCACTCTCTCAAGATTTAATTTTGTACATGTCACACAGAACCTATAGAATATGTTACAAACCAATCCAATGTTAAAAATGAGAATAATGAATGAAGTATAATAAAAAGAAAAGTATCTTGAAAATTCATAAAATTGCTTGTTTCTGTCATTTTCGTCTATAAAAACCTTCCGCACGAAAAAATAGTTCCCCCAAAACTTGTTTGTTTCTGGAATTCAAATGGATTTTCTTTATGAATGTTGTGTAATTATGAAATAATAATCTTTCTGTGACGATTAAATAAATAAAATCATATTAATTTTAAATATAATGATCATCTGCGCAATGAAATTAAAACGTGAGGAGTGAGATACCTTAAAATCACAAGTAGAAAATCTTTTAAATCTGTACGTGTACTTTAAAAAGGCATTGTCCTGTTCTTGTATGCATCATTTGCATACAAAACAACATGCAGAATCTCATATTTATTGCTTTTGTATCTTTTGGCAACAGTTTTGGTCAGTTTCGGGCAAAAACAAGCCAGTTCAAGAAATGTTTACATTCTTATCCTCAAATGTACAAGATGGCCGCACTTCCCACTTAACTGAGGTATTTCTTGTGGTCATCTAAAATGTTGACGTCAATTGTCATGTTATTATGGAGACACCGTGCTCAAATTTATTTTTTATGTGAACAACATTTGGTTCAGCTTTACGTTAACATAGGTTGTAAAGTCTGGTAAAAGCATTTTCGTTTTTGTTTTTTTTTTATATGCAAATATACTATGAACATAAACAACCAGTTTCTACTTTTGTCACCATTTAATTT
Organism: Magallana hongkongensis; assembly: GCA_016163765.1. NCBI lineage: Eukaryota > Metazoa > Mollusca > Bivalvia > Ostreida > Ostreidae > Magallana > Magallana hongkongensis. The sequence goes on along the minus strand of WFKH01003881.1, from coordinate 17,217,305 downwards.
TCACGTTTTAATTTTCTATTCAGCAACCTAGATAAAATCGTAACTTTAACCGCGTCCTTTTACATGTACGCAGTTTTACGATCTCAAACACTACACATTGACTTGCACAAGAGGATAATTGTAATTGGAACAAATTAACCTATCTAAAGTGAAGAACGCACTTAAAATCAATTGTATTGAGTACGTTCTGAGATAACCTATTCATTTAAAATGGAAAATATCAAAATAATGATCATAGAAGATAAATATCATCGTACAATTCAATCACGGAAATACAAACTTGAATTATAATTTGTTAATATGAATATAAGTACATCGACGTATTTTAAAACAAACTTGCATTCCTATAACAATAACCGTTGGTGTTTTATCTTTCTACGTGTATAATTTTAAAGTTCAAACTTAAAACACTAAAATAAAAATCTCTTACAATTTCCATTCCCGGCCATTAATTTAATAACATCTGCAACAAGTAATTTATAAAATGGAGAAAATGCTCATTTTAGGTATGATTACTTCATTTTCCGGAAATTTTTAGTTTGACTCAGTGTACTTTTCTCCGAATAAAATTATATGAACAAAGATTAACAAGGAAACTTATAATACTTTCGAAAAACTATTGAAGTACGCATAATGGGGAAATGCAGTCGTTTATTGGAATACCAATTTATACTTGTTCAGTTGTGGAACATATTAGGACTTTTTTGGGATATATTATTTATGTGACACTAAATGTTTATCCATATTAGACACATTTGTTTTAGATGAATGAAGCTATGCAATTTATAATGCAAATTCCATACTTTTAAATGAGACAATTATGTCAAGCTACACCTTAGGATATATAGTCATAAACACAGCTAAATGGTTTAATAGAGCTGTTCCTTATTATTATAGCAATATATTCAGGAGTCCCTTAATTGTGGCAAAACATGTACAGCTTGTTTTCCACAGATGATGACGTTTTAATATAAGTTATCAATTGACAAACATCTCAAATTAGGGAGGTTATGAGATTAATAACTAGTATCTTACTGAGGTACTTAAAGCTCAACACACTATACAAGGTCAAAATTATATACAGTGAAAAAAGATAATGCATGGGCTCACCTCTTCTCTCGTTTTTAGTTCAAAAAGTCTTTTAAACAGGCTGAATATGCTCAAAAGGTAGCTTACCCTTTACAAAACTAGCTGCAGGGTCTTTACACAAATTGTACAAGTTGCATTGATTCTCTCTACTCAAAATATCTACAGACGTGCTAAGGCCACTGCATGTTAATGCTTTATTTTTTTTAACCTGAATATAAACACTGATGAAGTATTACAAAGCATTATTTTACAAGTGTTAAAAGTAAAACGATGTTTGCTTGCGCCAGCTTATTGGGTGATAAGCTTAGTTTCTTTGCACATAAAACAGTGCATCATGAATTGGATAAATGTACCGTATACACAGCAATTTAAAACAAATATTCATAACTTGTGTTCTTGCATTTTTGAACACATCGATTCTGACATTGATTTTGGCACGCCATATATAGCTTCAGACATCTGAATTGGTTTTTGGTGAAGATAATTGTATATGTCGCTATCAGACTCCCGTGTTCCATAAAATTGTGGTTCCGAGCAACTGTAGACGTTTTCAGTGCCTTGCTCCTCTCTTTGATATGCTTCGTCGTAGATGTTTTCGGCTAAAGCATTGCTATAGCTTTGTCGATTTTCCGCTGTAGTCTGAAAGAAAGCAAATACACTTTTTCTTATAATCTCGGCAAAAGAACCCCTAAAGCACTAAAAATGTTTAACGACACGAACAATTGATATTGTCAAAGAGCTAGGCCCACGAAGGGTCAAAATCGGCCCTGTCTCGAAAATTAATGAAATTGGTAGAATATATTGTTGAACTATCATATTTTATATATCAGAGGGTAATAAATAAAAAATAATTAAAAATTTGTTAATACAGCAGGTCAAAGGTCAGAAGGTCAGAATGAAATTTCAACGATGAAAGAAAATTAATATAATCATTTTCTGTTTGTGCTACATGTGCATAATATATTCCTTACATTTCACCTGTTTAATAAATTTGAATTGCGTGAAATGTATATTAACTTTTAAGCTGTTTGCAGTCGTAATTCTATTAACAATGTTTTGAAGAAAAAATAGGTCACCTGTTTATTGTTTATGCTATTTAGGTCAAAACACAAAAATGTTACAAATTGCATTGACTGAAAAATGGATGAAATGCATATTTATAAATACACTGTACTAATATATTCATATATAAAGTCTTTGTTGAATCATAAACATTGTAGATAATTTAATTGTAAGTTTGAAAATCTAAATCAGATTTTTTTTGCAGTGGTTTCCATGGAAACTATTTAAAACCTCCTTCACATTTTCATTACTTTTAAAATACAAGATATTATAATACCGGTAATAATAAATGTAGTGATTTTCCTAAACAATGATAACAAGTCAATCATACTTTCTGTACTTAGAAAAATAAATGTTATAATGATTGAGTAACAGTTATCAGGATTTTATAATAATAATAGCCAATATATTATTTTATTTAATAATATTTTACTAAGATATTAATAAATAAAAATCAGTGATAACATAAATGAAAAAGATTGATCAGAAAATTTATTATCAAATCTCATAATTTTAAATGATATTTATTTTGAAGCAGGTAAAATAAAAATAAAAAATCTTTTTTCCTATAAACACTGTGTAACTTTTCAGGTTAATCTCTTCAAATAGGTTATTTCTGGTATTTAGAGTAACTTTCACTTTTAAACTGTAGGCCTACCGTAATTTATTTTTTCTCTTGACAATGTTATATTAACTCATTCTTTAAAAAGTGAATAATTTGTATAAAGATGAATCTGGTTTAATTGAAATGAAAATTATACATAAAGTGCTAGACCTGAATATTTTAGATATATAAAATGAGACTCAATATTTTAAAGGGGGGGGGGGCAGAATTGATCAATTGACCCTTTTTACAGCAATTATAAGCCAAGCATTAACCACAGTATTTAGTATAACAAAATATCAAACGTTAATTCTATAAGTCCATATAAGTCCATTGAATCTGTACAGACTGCCCTGTGTATACATGTATGTTGCATGTACATGTATAGGCCTTAGATACAATCATGACTGGTGCATGGTCATCATTTTTGAGATGCATCTATCGATCTTTTTATATAAGTTAAAGTCAGTCTTAAATTAATCTACTGATTGCTAAAATATATTATCAATGTGTTAAGACTGTATTCTTTGTATAGTTCAATGTAAAACCCGCAAGTAAACTGGATCATGCATCAACATCTGTCGTCTGTTTACATTGGAGACGGGTAGGACTAATTACAGTAAAACTACAAACTAATGTTTCCCAGGTTAAAAAACATATAAATTCTCTGACATATATTTATAAAATATAACTAAACAACTGAAAGACACATATATTGGAATTATTTCATTTACAGCATATTCATAAACATTTATTTATTAAAATATGCAGAATTGTAGGAAAGTGGCCTTCGTTAGAATTTTTGAAAAATGTTGATTTATGATATGAGCACAGGTCTGCCCCAAAAAACTTTTATCAAAATTAAAAACTTCTTTACTTTATACTTAAATTGATATCTAAATTAAACTGGGGCAAGCCTGTGCTCTATATAAAATTTGAGAAATTTATCTGAAAAATGTGATAATTTTAAGGAAATTATTGTATCTAAGGAAATTTAGACTTATAGATCTATGGTATGCATGCACCGATGCTAAAGATATTCTCACTTTAATTAACTACAATACCTAGGCCATATTTAAAGCAGAAAATAATTCATCAAAACTATCGTTTGATTTTTGCCATTTTACAGGGCCGATTTTGACCTTTCGTGGGCCTAGCTCTTTTCGGGACAACCAGTCCCTTCTTCATGACAAAAGAAATAAATTACATGGGTAAAAACAATGAAAACAAAATCTACCACTACAACTAACACTACTAAAGAAACTATAAAAAGAACAACTACATTATAAACAATTTTGAATCTCAATGTTTGAGAAGGTGTTGGCAATGCGACCGATCGCTCTAAAGTAATCAATCGACTGTCAACTTCACGCCTGATTGAGTTAATTGGCTAATAAAATTAACGTCCGAGTTAATAAAGGAAAATTTAAACCCCCGTTGTTAACTCGTACGGCACTTATAGTTTACATTCGAATTATTAAATTAAGTTTATAATGAGTAAGAGTTTGATACTCTGTGTTTGGTTTTGATACATTTCTTATTTTGCTTTTTCAGAAGTTTGAAGGTATTTGAAGGTATCGTTTTGTTTAAGAGCCATGGAAATAAATTAAATTTGAAATAAAAACTAAATAGCCAAAGTATGTATAATTTATAGGAATGTAGTGGACCAAAAACTATAATCAGGTTCGACTTAGTATTTGTCACAGAAGATGGAAAGAGGTAGGTCGTACCAGGGTTGAAACTTGTTGATATGAAATTTAGGAGTATTGATTTAGAAATCGCAAACATAAAAAAATGGGGGATTGAAAAGAACCAAAAAGAAAAAGTGAGGAAGAATAAAAATAAATAAATAAATAAATAAATAAATCATAAGAACTATGTACACGGAACAAATTCAAATCCTACCAGGGTAGGAGGAGACTCTGTGCCGATAAAAGATGCTAGTGGATCTGAAGATACAATTGATTAAGAATAATATAAAAAGCAATGAATAAAATCAACAACACTAGGCATCTTTAAAGTGTCGGATCTAATATATTATAATAGTTACTATAATTTAATTAAGAATTATTTAATTAAGTTTATAATGAGTAAGAGTTTGATTTAAAATAGAGAAAAAAATATAATTAATAAATTAGAAATTAGGAAATTATAAAAATAATTTTAAACAAATAAAAGGTAGTAGAGGAAACTAATAACTAAAGAAGCGCAGTTGACAGATTTGGTAAAATTACTATATGGGTAACAGGTGATGTTTGGCTATGAGACGTTCATTTTAATGAAGTCAATTTGCTTGTTCATGCCATCACGTCTGAATGATTTCAGTCTGTGCATCCAGAACTTTTCATTGCTTTTCCTCTCCGCGTCTGTCCAATGAGGATTGTGGTCAATAACCACTACTGTCATGTCTTCCCATTTGTGGCCACTCATATTAAAATGTTCCCCGACGGGCTCCTTGATTTTTTGGTCTTTATGGTAGAGCAGTGGTTGTTGATTCTTCTGCGGAGGTCACCTGTTTCATCAATGTATTGCTTAGAGCATACTTTGCAACTAATAAGATAAAATCAGTTGTCTGTGCGGCAAGACGTGTTGTCAAATATCTTGAAGGTGAGACCCGTGATGGGGCTTTTAAAACTGTCCGTGTTGGTACTGTGCTTGCACAGGAAGCATCTGGCATCAAAACATGTTTTAAAACCACCATTTGGCAACGGGTTGTCTAATGTCGCTCTCACTACCATGTCCTTTAAGTTCCTTAGGCGTTTAAACGCAGCCATTGGCGGATCCTTGAAAAGGTCGGACATTCTTTCGTTAGTGTAAAGAATGGGCAGATTATTTCTAAGGATGCTGTTAAAGTTCTTAAGGGCGGGATGATAGGTAGTGACAAGTGGAACCCTGCTTCTGTCTGTTTTTTCTTTGTATTGCAAAAGGGTTTTCCTGTCTTTTGTAACAATCTCATCAAGTGCAGTTTGGACTGTGTGGGCTTTATAGCCTCGATTACACAGATGGGATTTTAATATCCTGCTCTGTTCTTCAAAGATTTCATCAGAATAACAGATCCGTCTGATTTGGGTTGTTAATCCTTTAGGAATTCTTCTAAAAGTATGGGGAGGGTAGCAGCTAGATGGATTGAGATAGAGATGAGAATCAGTGGGTTTCGTATGGAGACTGAATTGTATTTCACCATCTTCCAGAGTTGCTGTTGTGTCCAAAAATACATTTTTGGAACTAGATACGTCCATTGTGAATTTAATCGAATTGTGGAAAGAGTTGGCAAAGGTAATGAAGTCATTTAGGCAGTCTTGGTTTTCGACCCATTTCATCTCAATATCATCTATAAACCGCAACCAGCTCAAAGGTTTGAAAGGAGCTCTAAGGAGCAGGTTGCGTTCCAATCTTCCCATAAATATATTGGCGTAAGAGGGAGCCATTTTGGTGCCCATGGCTGTTCCACTTATTTGTATGTAATGTTCGCCATTAAACATGAAATTGTTCAGCTTGAGAACATGTTCAAGGAGCTTGAATAGAGATTCGGTTGACGGATGCTGAATCGTTCTGCTGTCCCATACCTCCTTGCAGGCCTTGATACCTTCATCGAGAGGGATATTCGTGTGCAAGGACGTGACGTCCATTGTAACGAGAAGAGTATGGTCTGGAAGGCCAGAGGAAAGTGTTTTATTTAAGTAATCTGTAGTGTCATTGAGGTATGATGGGAAATCTTCTACATGCGGACGGAAATGTAAATCTATAAATTTTGATATTTGCTCCGTGGGATGACCAATGGCACTAACTATAGGGCGTCCAGGCATTCCTTTCTTGTGGATTTTTTGGAAGCAGACAGAATTGACCCGGTCTACAGTTGGTTGCATTGGGCGAAGCGTTTCGTAAACATTAACACCTATTTCATAATCTTATACATTTCGTCCAGGGTGTCAGTGATGAGAGCTAAAAACTCTTCGGTTAGATCAGTCTTGTTTCTTGTAGAAACGATCGTCTGTCAGTTGTCTGTTGGCTTCTGCTAAATACGCTTGTTTGTCAAGGACAACCACTGTGGATCCTTTGTCTGCTTTTTTAATGACAATGTCGTCCCTGTTTTTCAACCTTTGTAAAGCAGATCTTTCTTTCGTCAGATTGTCATGGACGACTTTTTGGTTGATCAGAAGCTTCTCAATGTCTGACTCAACAGCGTCAATGTAAGAATTAAGTGCTCCACATTTGCCTGGTGCCGGTTCCCAAGTACTTTTGGGTCGGTACAACTTATATTTCTCTAAGTTGTGCAAGGGCGGAGGAGAGTCATCTCCATGATCTTTGCTGGAGTCTTTTCGCGAGAAGTGTTCCTTTAATCTTAGCCTTCTGAAAAATGATCTGGTGTCCTCTCTAACCTTTTCGTCATCGACCTCATGCGGTGTTGGGCAGAAATTGAGACCTTTAGATAGTAGCGATGTCTCAACGTCTGTGAGAGGAACCTTAGATTGATTCAGAACTGGGCAAGTGTTAGTATCGGTCAATGACTTTTCTTCACTTGTTTGCTTTTTGCGCTTAAAGCGTCTATAGCGCCTAGTTTTAGCAGAAGGACAAGGTGACAAAACACATTAGGCCTAGTTCTGGTTGTTTCTGGAACACCATCCCGAAGGAACTTCCTTTTCTGAGTATTGTTGATATCCATTGATAGGGATGTATTGAGTGTTGTTATGATTCTTTTGGCTTCAACAAAATCGTTTCTGTGCTAGATTTTGTTTGCATTGTTTTAACCCATGTAAATTATTTCTTTTGTCCCGAAAATTTGACAATATCAATTTTTCGTGTCGCTAGCCATTTTTAGTGCTTTATATATTCAGTTTACTGCCTTAGTATCTATATATTTGATCCGATACTTTAAAGATGCCCAGTGTTGTTGATTTTATTCAGTGCTTATATATATATATATATATATATATATATATATATATATATATATATATATATATATATATATAAAATTGCAATGTTTGTTCCTATTATATATGTATATATCAATGCATTGTGTATCGTTCCGATCCTCTCAAATTGTCGTTTAACTGTATTTCACCTGTATCTCAAACGACTGTGTAGTGCGCGGCCAGCGCGCTAGGTTCCGTTCGTCATCGAAAGCTAGATTTTTGTCTTGCCAAGATGGCCGAGTGGTTAGCGCGGTGGCCGCTCACTGCTAGGAGGGTTCCAGAGGTCGTGAGTTCAAGCCTCGGTCGGGGCGGAGGTGGAGCTCCAATAAAAAGTGAATTTCCCTGTGCTTTATATATATATATATATATATATATATATATATATATATATATATAT
>WFKH01003881.1:17192664-17209227 GCA_016163765.1 Magallana hongkongensis | reverse complement strand
ATATATATATATATATATATATATATATATATATATATATATATATAGCGATGATATAATTATGTTTTTAAGTCACGCATTATCTTTTATTTACTAATACTTTATGAACCTACCTCAGCTGTACTTCCACACGCGCTGTTATCTACGATGGAATAACGGATGTTTCTTACTGGTGTACATGAAGAACTACGACATTCTAGCCTGAAATGATACGATCATGTAATTGTACATGTACAATTCTACAAATTACATGAAACATGTATTGCAATGACTAAATCCAGTATACCGTTTTGTATTTGAGTTTCTTCTTTTCAGTGCAAACGATATCGTAAGTGAGCATGTCATTATACCAAAGAATCCTCCTACAGCTATCAGAAGTAACAGCATGTTCTTTTCTAAAACATTTAAAAATATTGAACTGGGTTAACATAAGTTAGTTTTCCCTTATCAAGAAATTGGCACTGATGAACAACTTTAAATTCTAAAGGTATACCCCTTATATTATGACCTTTATATTATTCCGGATGGACCAAGTTATTTTCTCGTTATTATCTTCTGTCGCAAAACATTTTAGAAACAAATTGTAGAATATTTTTGCTATTGTACTATACTCTGTCCCAAGTTTTTGCGTTCACCACTTTTCACTTGATATTTCGATAATCATGAATATCTTTGTACTCAAACTATGTTCAACCACTAATATGAAAAATGTCCAGATTATCTGTTTTGAAACGCCCTATCTACCGCTTCAGGTTTCAATACACAACCCAAAATGAAACGTCAACGGGCATTTTGCATTGCATCAGCCATGAAATAGCCGGGATGATAACGTTGAAAAATTGTGCGAGGTTTTCCGAGTGAATTCCAAATGGTTAAAAGATGTAAACATGTCCCATTAAAAATCACCGTAAGAAATTTGTTTTCGTTCATGTGAAATTTTAGTGAAAAATAATCATGTGTTAATGAAGATATCTTGGATATTTTCCCTTTTATCAATTTCAACTGTATTTCTTTCACAGGTATGTGTATTTTAATTGAAAATCATCAAAAAGTGATGGAAGCAGTAACTTGGGACAGACTTTAGACCATGATCATCTTCTACGTATTTACTTGGTAAGCATCCTTCTTTACTTCCTATAAATCCTTCATCACATGTACAGGTCTGGTTTTTTCCACAAACACCTGCATTTTCTGTTCCACTGCACTGAAGGTTAATTTCGCACATATCATCCAAGTTTCGTTTATCTAAAACAATAATAAAAATTATATACATAATCGAATAAAATTGGAATAAACTCACCCTCTAACACCAACGATTGCTTTTACAGCAAAATGAATGTCTAATACAGGGGAACTTTAGTTTCTGATTCCGCATTTGATTAGAAGAAAGATCTAGACGAAAAGAGAAAATGAGTTTTTACCTTCGATGCATCTTCCTTTAAAGTTTAAATAGCTTTCTTGGCAAAGACAGACAGTGTTATTTCCGATATCAGTACAATTTCTAGCATTTTCTGTCCCGTTACATTGCTCATGATAAACACACGACTCATACAGATTCAATCCAACTACAATTTAAAAAAAAAGTAACAATGTATTGTATACTATTATTTGATACTGAAGCACCAATATAGTTATATTTTAATAGTACAAGGTAAAAAATAAATAGACACTTTAAGTAGCACGAAAGTTATAACGAGTACGTTCGGTGTACAGGTATGTGTAAGAATGTACACGTTCGAGCTGTGAGCATTAAAATACCAGAATGTCTAAAATTTATAGCAGATTTTAGGTCAACAGGAATGGGGATTTAAGGTCATTCATTTTTGGAAAAAGAGCTTACATGTAACAACTTTTCTTCATATCTATTATCCTTACTAGATGAAAAAAAAAACGATTTTTTTCTGCACCAATCGTTAAACAGTGGTTTTCTTTAAAAAAAAAAAAAACTATACGAATACATGAATTTCTGTAACACAATAAATATTTTTTAAAATTAAGTTTACAAGATAGCCGCCACTATTACTGATTTTTTTCCATGTAAAACAAACTTTGAACTCAACAAATTTTAAATCATTTTTTATTAGATTCAGCAAGTGTGACATTTGACGCATAGTTCATACTCTTAAGATTCTCTGCAAATTTGTGTGCTAAAATAACTTTTCCCTTTTTCACACTCTTATTTTTCTAGATCTGTTTTGTTTACTTTCACTTGTTCCGACAGGTCTACAGCCTCCTTAAAAAGTTGCTCCATATCGCCAAATTTCCCTTCATTTCCAGATCTTTAAATATATAGTCATATGCATAAGATTGTAAAAGTAAGACATCATGCAAACAGGTTTTGAAATTAAATGAAATGGTTTTAAATTTAAATAAAAATATATGAATATTGAGTGAATTTCGCTAGTTATCTTATCTTTACGGTTTATTTTTTTACAGTACCCGCAGCGTTATTCTATACAATCCTATCATATCGTATCGTGTATCAATTATATCGTATCGTGCGTGTGTACTGTTCTATCGTGCGTTAATCCTTTCGTATCGTGCGCTAATCCTATCAGGTTTATCGTTCAATTTTAACAGTTTTTTTGTTTATCTATCCTGTTGATCGTTTCGTGCCTTTTCATAAGCAAGTAAATTTATTTCAAAGTTACAAGTCGTTTAGTGCGCCATATACGTTAATTTATAGAACAAGAAATCGTACAATCCTATCCAGCATTCTATCAAGATATTAATTTCTTAATTATTTAGATCAAAATTAACCAATATTACATGTAAATCATATTTGTAAGTAGTGAAAATGAATAATTGATGTAAACTATCGAAGTTCTTAGGAACAAGGTAACATATTTACATGTATATCGAATATATTAAATCGCACGCGGCCTGTGTATACATGCGTACACATTAACTTGTATGTAACATAATTCGTTTTTTGCGCATCGTTTTTACAGAAACAAAAGTATTTATGATATAATTTACTTAAAACAAGAGTTGTATTTTAATTCAAACCTCTATTTTCCGTGTGATATTTGTTCTCGGGCTGAAACGTTCTCGGTGATCTGCTAGGGTAAATCGCAACTTCTCGGGCCTTTCCGACAGGCTCGGAAAACACCTCGAATGTATTACATAGGCGTCCATGACAACCCCCCCCCCCCCTTTTAACTTGATTTAAATACAACACATTTTACGATCTGTTGATATATGACCTAGACTTCCTTAAAGAGGTTCGCTCCTTAGGTTTTGGGTAACCATTTGTGGTCACCTCTAGTCTGAAAATTCTGCATCACATATTAATTCTAGTAGTATATTTATATTTTACAATGCCAAATAAACTATCTTGAATAAAATTGTTTTTAAAAAATTACATTTTTACAGAGTTTAGTAAGGAACTATATTTTGTGGCGGAAGGTTTTCAAGAAGGAAATGAACAATTTTCATAACTCACTAGTTTTAAAGTACTGTTACTTTAGCTTCCTAATTTTCAGCGCAGACCAAACTTCTAGGTAGTTTGTGTATTACGATATATTTATGATATTCTGAAAAACATATTTAAACAATATTTTGATATTTCTATCGATATATTTTGGCATATTAAGCTTATATTTCATAGAAGTTAAGAAAAAAATAACTCCAATTTTGGCCTAAAATTAGCTTATTTCATGCTATATCTCAAATTTTTGAAATGTGACCCCTACTTGTTTTACTTTTAAATGAGAAATTAAATGTATGTCTATTTGTATGCAAAGTTTTGGAAAGATGACATTACTATAATTTTTTTTATTTGCGTTATAATTTGATTACTCCAAAATTTTGTAACATCTGTTGTTGTGTTCATTGTGTACTGGCATTTGAAGCCACCCGTAAAGCAAGAATTTTTAAACTTTGACTTAGATTTTACTTTAATAGTCACTACATGTGTTCAACTTCATACTGTATTAAAATCATAATTATATAATTGTTCAAACTATAAATATTTATTTGATTTCTTCAAATTATCAATTTCTATGTCAAATTTTAGCAAAAATTTCAGAAAAATTATTATATCTGTTTGAGGCCCTATATTTCCAAAAAATGGCATGTGACATGGGTCACAAATAAAATAAATGAACATTTTAGGTCCCCATCTTTATATCTAAGTGGTTTTCGAATGATTGACATTACTATTATTTCAGGAGCCAACCTCCTTAAAGTCAATGATATACCCTAAACTATACCACAGAAGCGACATACAAGGCTGTCTAGCCGATACTTATTTTAATGGGAAGCGACTCCATTTTGTATGGAATTCTAACATTCGGTTATGTTAATACATCCGAGGTGTTTTTCCGAGCTCTGCCGGAAAGACCCGAGAAGTTGCGATTGCGGTTAGGGTGTGCGGAAATGAAAACAATGTTAACAAATCGTACGCGGAATGTGTATCTGCGTAAATATTTATTTAACTTGTATGTAATATGCTGTATTTTTAATGCATTATTTTTTTTTATACAGAAAGAAATATATCTATGATTCATATTTTGTTAGAACAAGAATTGTTAATAATTGAACCCGCTATTTTTCGTGTGATTTGATCTCAGGCTGAAATGTTCGCGGCAATCGGCTGGGGTGTCCCGGTAATGAAAACAATTATACAGATAAGAAATTGATCATTTTAGCTCATAATTTTCGTAAAAAAAATTTAACTGGTAATTTTGTTTACATTTTTTAAATGATGCAGCGATGATAAACAACTCGGCATTTGTTAATAACAAGAAATTCCACTTATCTCTTTTGGTAAGTGTTCTTTCTCAAATTCTGCCATTATAAAGTTAATCGTGAAGATCGTTTAACGCAATTATACGTTTATCATGAACATCGTTTTCCTTTCATATCGTGTATCAATCCTATCGTATCGTGTGTGTATACTGTTCTATTGTGCGTTAATCCTATCCTATCGTGCGTGAATCCTATCCTATCGTTTATCTTGTAAAAAAGAACATAGCGGGTACTGCATTTGTACCTGTTCGTTTGTTCCCTGTTTCGTGCCTTAAAGTCGGAAATGAGGAAAGTGGTCATCTTTCTATATTGCCCCCACCCCATTCATCTAATGAAGTTCCTTATTTTACAATCATAAAACAATTCACAATGTCAGTCCACTTAATTGTTTCATTGCCTCGTCAAGGGAAATGGGAATTCCTGATCGTATATCTTTAAAAAATCAATGCTGTCCTGCATTGAAAAGAGAAACATTTTCCTTGTTGCTGACATGCTTTAGATTTATCTCAGTCGAAAGACCTTAAGAGATTAAAATAATTCTGAAATTTTACGGTTTAGAAAATAAATGTTCCTAATTAATAAGAATTTGAAAAATAAAGAAGTCGTAACAAACTCTAAAATCAGAATCAGGGTAATGTTCGAACCCCCCCCCCCTCTCTCTCTCTCTCTCTCTCTCTCTCTCTCTCTCTCTCTCTTTGTGTTTTTTTTTATTTGTTTTATGTAATTGTATGTTCTCTACTAGGTGCAAACTTAAGAAAATTTGATAAAATTGGATAGACGTTGTAACATCTTGAATAAAAAATAAAATGTATTACTTACGTGTAGACCATTCTCAAAAATACAAATACAAAAAACTACACGTTAAAACAGCCCTTCATGTCTGCATATCTTGATCTCGTCATACGAACACGCTCGCCTTAAACGAGTATCGATAAGTCTCTATTTATACGTTTTTAATCAAGGAATAAACATAATTGTTTGAAAACGTTAAGATACAAGTTGACACAGTTTTTTTCAATGTGTACATAATGCAATAAGTGAATTTTTCTTACCTTTCAAACATTCACCAACAATCAATGCATACTCCTTGTCGCAGCTACATACGCCTTCTCCTTCCTTATATTGACAGGTGTTCGCATTCTCAGTATCCTTGCATTGCTCATTCACTTTACAAGATTCATTAAGTTTTCTGTTCACTGTAATGTAGCATATATCACTGTATATAGTTATATGCTAATACGAAATGACGAACTAATAAAATAACATAGACAATAATATAGACAATATAACTCACCATGCAAATAGTGATTTAATTTAATTTGATTTCACTAAGACACTATAGCAAACAGTTTTTTAGCACAGAAAAATACCTTTGATGCATTTGCCTTTGAAATCAAGATATCCGTCCTGACAGAAACATACTTTGTTGTTTTCTATCTCGGTACAATTTCCTGCAAAGTCTGTTCCGTTACATTCTTTATGACTGATACACGATTCGTAAAGCTTCAATCCAGCTAGATTGAAAAAAATGATGTTAAGATAGACAATTTGATACTTATCGTTGTATAGTAATTTGGAAGACAACTCAAATTTAATCAGTTACTTCTACATGACGAAAGTTTGCCATTCAGTCAATTGAAATGTGTCTGAAAAGTGTCTGAAAGATGATTCAATGGCACAGATGGGACATTCAGTCACCTTACAGACAAACTGAATACCGCGCGTTAGTGCAGTATGATAATTTGTCCTCACTGCCAGATGTGCTTTAGGAACGACGATATACTATATAAGCATTCAATTCTTACATGTGTATTAATATTCATAATGATGTTTATTTGCGTGAAATAGTTGTGTAGCATCGTAGATGGAACAGCCATATTAATATGCTATTTAGTTTGCTTCTGCGACTAAAGATATAGTGCCAGAAACTTTGTAGGGAAAAAACCTGTATTTTTAACGAATAGATATGATTTAATGATTATTTTTAATGAGAATATATCAAATTTGTTATGTAAGTTTTGACGTTTCATTTGATATAACAACAATAAATATATTCAAAACGCGTGATGACGTTTACTTGTGCTAATAAGCCAAAGCACAACAGAGTAAATAAATAAAAAAAAATCAGTTCACTCAAATCAATACAATTTATTTATAAAAATTCATTTCAACTATATATGTATCTTACTTTTCAAACATTTTCCGTCAATCAAATCGAACCTGTCGTTACAGCTACATTTGCTTGAATTTACAAGACGACACGTATTTGCATTCTCTGTACCAGTGCATTGCTGATGAGTCTTACATATTTCATTTAATTTTCTGCCAGCTATAATAGAACAATTTAGAAAAAAATTAATAAATGAACTTACATAAAACAATCTCACAAGTACAACGGGCAGATGGGATACACTTAGTCTACAATTTGCTCATCAAGATTATTTTTTGCCAAAACAATAAATTCGACACATATCAAAATCTAATTTATTTAGGAATGCTTAGGAATATAATTATTTATATATTATTATTATGATACAAAAAATATTCAACTGAAAAATACAGCATAGTATGTTGTATACTTTCCATTGTTATAATTAAATTCTGAATAGCTTGATTCTATATATTATCAATTTTAAATGTCTGTTTATTTGAAACATGTATCTTATTCATAGTGATTACGATATGAATTTACTTTAATTTTCCCTCACAAGAATTGATGATAATGATAGAGCAGCAGTAAAGAGATAATACCTTCAATGCAGCTTCCTTTGAAATTCAAATAACCATCTTGACAGAAGCAAAATTTATTGTTGTCTACATGTGTATCTGTACAATTCATTGCATTGTCTGTCCCATTGCATTGTTGATGATTTCTGCACGTTTCAAATAACTTCATTCCAACTATAATTTAAAAAAATCTAAGGAATGCTTTTAAACCGTAAAGACAGCAAAAGAAAACATATTCAACTTCTCGTTTGCAAAGCAAAATATTGTTTGCTATTGGGTATTTATCACATTATTTTCTTACTTTTTAAACATTTTCTGTCAATCCATGCATACCCGTTGTTACAGCTACATACGCTTTTATCTTCCACACGACGACACGTATTTGCATTCGCTGTACCAGTGCATTGCTCATTTATTGAACATCTTTCATTTACGTTTTTGTTATCTAGAATGAAAGAGGAAGTCTAAGTTGCATTTTATATTTTCATATTAAGTTTATACTACAATAGGTTTGAACTTGTAAAGAGATTGCATCATACGTCACCTTTGCGACACTTCAGATGTTTTTGGTCCTCTATGTACCCTGTTTTACACATACATACTTTTCTACCACCTAATTCTGTACAAACGCTCTTCCGTGACGTCCTACTACACTGAACATCAATCGTACATTCTTCATAAAGATTTCTTGTTGCTAACAAATAAAAAGTCTTATATAAGCTATCTTTTCTTAAATATAAGCAAAGAAAGATTTTAAATGTTTTAATTTCATTGAAAAAAGAAGGACGACAAGAGTATTTTCAATCATTTCTATAAACAAAACCATAATATATATGTGACAGTTACCTAGAAAAAAACAGAGAAATATAGTTATCAAATATCTGATAATGTACATTTACTCATAATCAGTACGAAAATATCTGATAAATTTTTACGTTGTGTTTTGCCGTAAAAAAAACCGGTTTGAAAAACTACAAGATGTACCTTGCAAACAACTGGCATTATGTCTTATAAATCCAGTAGAACATTGACATAGCAGCGTTCCATTTTTGCCAGCCATACAAACGCCAGAGTTTGGTGTACCTGTACACTGTCCGTCCACATAGCAGGCTTTATCAAGAATCAATTTACCTGAAAACAAAAACAATAATTAGTTACATTAATACATGTAATACTCTTAAGTTTTAATCAACGTTTATATATTCTTCGTGCATATGATTTAATTCAGAATGAACAGTGTCATTTCATATTAATACCAAATATGCAAAACATGTTTCATTGCGGCATGCAGTAAAATATATTACAAGAAATCAGTCGGTATTAAAGATTTAGTACGTTTGAAATATTTTATGAAGCTAATACTCTTGTCCTCTGAACAGCAAACTTTCTTAAATATTTGATTAGATATTTCATACAAATGGTCAGTATAACATGCTTTTTGTAGAATATTGTCTGGAAATGATTAATAACATGTAAATTGGGATATTTTCTATTTTATGAAAACTTTACAGGCTGTTATGAATTCAGGAAACAAATTCGAATGTCATGCCGTGTATGGCATTTATATGTTAATACAGAAGGGTTGACCTACCGGTTTCAAAAAACTCAACATGGGAAAACATACAAAGTCTATTTTAGTTTTTTTTTTATTGAAAGTAATTCTTGTTGCAATTTTGACTTTCTGAAAATCTTTCAAATACATTTGTAACATTGAAAAGCAAATATCTTATGTTATACTTACCTTTTAAGCATAATCCATTGATAATATCTTTACCCTCGGGGCATGCGCAAATTTTGACCCCGTCTATATATTTACATTCATTAGCTCCAGTAGTCCCGGTACACTGCTCTGACCATTCACAAGACTCATGAAGGAGACGATTCACTTAAAGAAAACAGAAACTGAAATGCTACCGAAATTTGTTTTAAATTTAAAAAATATTCTCTAGGCTTTAAACTCTCCATACTGTATAGCTGGATATTTTGACGGGGATATCATTTTGGCCTATTTTGGCTATTTTAAAGATTCACCAAACTTAAAATCACCGAATTTAAGTACATCTATGTAGACTTTGTTGACAAACATGTAGTTTTGCCTTTTGAAGATTATTTTTTAATAATTTTTTTAAAGTCTGTGAGCATGATAAAAAGGGACAATGTTACATACATAAAGTGATTCAGATACTTATGTACATTTACTCATAATCAGTACGAAACTAAATTTACTATGAATAAGAAGTTAATTGTATAAACGCCATTTCACTTTAGGTGTGTAATTAACCCCAGTTACAGGGGTGTTAGCTTGTGTTGCTTTTTGAAATTTGTGTTCCATTATTGACTCAGGTGCAGATAATTGTCTGATGAAGGGTATTTTCCCTAATATTTAAAACAGAATTGATAGTTAATAAGATATTCTTTTTCAAGAATATATTAAGTACTATTATTTATTTCTGTTGAAAATATTCAAGTGTTCAGGATCTGACATAAAATGTTATTGCCTCATAAAGGCAACTTACGATTTTTGCTTAAATACATGTATTTGTCAGCTTTTCAAATGAATTCCCAGAAGGTGTATAATAAAGAAAAAAGAATTCACCAAAATTTTATCCGCCAAAATTAATGGTATACCGTGTTTACCCCAATCAGCCAAATTTGTGTCCCGCCAAAAAAACCGGCTATACGGTGCTTTACATGAATTGAAATTACTTTTATAACATTTTGATTTTATTTCATTATATCCGTCGTTGCATCTACAAGTCAATTGCGTCGATTTGTTGTCATTGCTTGTGCAATTGTTTGCATTTTCCGTCCCAGTACATTGCCTGTTTTCTGTACAAAGTTTATGTAGAAAAAGTCCATCTAAAACAAATGTTCAGAAATAATATCAATATTGTTTATAAAGCAAATTGCTCGAAAATCACAAAGATTTAGACATAAATGATAGTTTTAACGTGCAAATTGAAGAAAATCACAAAATAGGTGAAAAGTGGATATCAAAAAAAATAAAAAATTGATAAAAAATGTTATGTACCATTCCCATTTTTCATTGGCAGCAAATTTTCACATATTTATCAATGTAATATCTATTATCTCTCATATAAAAGGGTATTTTTATTTTCACATTTCAACAATGGTGAATTTATGGTTTATTTAAACAATAGAATGTTTTCTTTGGTGATTCATGCGGGATATAAAGGTGGCGATCATTGCAAAAAAAAATAATAATAATAATAATAAGAAGAAGAAATAAATAAATAAAAAAAGAATGTAATTTTTCTCTGCAATAATCGTTAACGTTATCTTCAACAGTCGCATCAATAATTATTAAAACATATTAATGATTATATTTACATCTTTCTTTAACAAACTATTAAGTTGATCGTAAAAATCAAGTAAAAGTAACCATATAATTGTTAATGTACACCAGTACGTTAAATAAAAGAAATAGCTAAATCGCCTAATGTGAGAATTTGAGTCTGACATCATCATGATTATTTTATGCAGTCCGTGATAGTTTAAGGTTACTGTAGGTTTCGACCAATCCTAATAATCTGGTAAAAAGAGAATCGTGTAGATTTCAGTCCCGTCAGTTTCCATAAAGCCGTGAATTACAATCAATTTCCGTACGAAATAGAGGGTATCATTCTTATTGGAAGTAAATGAATTATACATATACAGTTTTGCATTTACCTGCCATGCATCTGGAACTACTGATAATATAGCCTTTTACACAGGAACACACTCTTCTGTTCTCGGTTTTATTATACAGACATCGAGAGGCATTGTTTGTAAGCGAACACTGACCATCATAGGTGCATTTTTCTCCTAATGACAATTCAGCTGTAATGTTAAAAATATTGATAAAGCGTGTGTAGGAAAACAACAAGATCTATCCAATACATTTTCAAAGTAATATAGTTAATGATCAATTCTGATCAAAGAATTGTCGAAAATACTGCTTCAGTACCCTTAATTTAAACATATTTTATTGAGTGATCAAATGGATTGGGTAACAAGCAAAGCCTATGTAAACCCTCTCCAAAATATAGTCAAAGAGTGGTGTTATAAAATAATCTATAGAATATAGTATTACCAGTTTACAGAGTGATATATTATTGATATTTTTTGTATACAAGACAAGGAATAATTGGATATTAAATAATAATCTTTACTTTTGTCATATATAAATTGTAAGTTAATTTGTTGTTTAACATATACATTAAAACATTCATGCCTACATTTATAAACCCACCACTTCATTCATTTACATCGACAGACAAACATAGGTAAAGAGTTTTCATGATCCAGCCCATTTGAAAGGAAGAGTAATTAAAAAGAGTACTAATAAATAAAAGAGTCAAAAACGCTTAGAAGCTATGATATAACTGAACATAAGAAAATGTTTTACAGTTCAAGTTGTATGAAAAGTCAGAACTACTAAAAAGAATATAGTTAATATAAAAAGGTACACTTATGTCATTAAATTGATTAAAAAGTTCAACTCTTTGTTGAGTGTATCTTAAACATTCGAGAAAAAAATGTATATTTCCTTCAGATTCAGACCCACAGTATGAACATCGACTCTCGTCAATTAAAAAATCCTTAAATAAGTGAGCATTTTAATTATTAGCTTTATTCCGTAATTGACATAAAATAATATTTTCTTTCCTTTTGCCAAAACTGTAGCTTTTGTAAGATTTGGGTATATTTTGGTTTTTGAGTTTTGACTTAAAATAGATAACGATGATGAATATTTTATTTCTGCATCAAGATTATTCCATAATTTAGTTGTAGACGGACTAAAGCTATTGTAATAAGAAGTAGTCCGACATAGTGGCAGACAGTAAAAATTGCCATTAGACCTAAGGTTATATGCATGTTCAGTTGGAAAATATGGTTGAATTAAATCTAACAAGTATTGCGGTGCTAAACCATGAATTATTTTGTAGAACAGAATAAGCTTATGTTTATCCCTTCGAGATTGTAGGGTTTCCCAGCCAAGTTCACTATATAAGATACTTTTAGAAGAGTTAACTCTCAACCCTGTTATTATTCTGGCAGCTTCTATTTGTACCTTTTCAAGCAATTCAGAGTTTTCCTTGGCCCAAACAACATCACTATATTCCAGTATAGGTCTGATAAAAGCCATATATATTTTAACCAGTGTTTCTCTATCAATTGTATGCTTGAGCAATCTTAATATATTCAACCTTTTGCATGCTTTTCATAAATACCATTAATATGATTGGACCAACCACCATCAGACTGTAGATGCAAGCCTAAGTGTACATGACTTTTTTTTATTATCATTTCACTATTATATCCTAACATAATTGCAGGATAGTTTACATTTTTTCTAGTAAAGTCAACATTTACAGTTTTATTTTCATTACAATCTTCAGCCCATGTGTTGGACCAATTTTTTTATTATGTCAAGGTCATTAGTAATTGATAAAGTTTACTGTATGACATCATCATCAGTACCCTTTATTTCAAGCATGACTTTTGATAGAAGATGTTATATTGATCTACTTGTACTTTATTGATGCATTTAGTAAGATTTATTTAATTACTGGGGGTTGTTTTGGAAAATGGATAGTATTTCTTTTGATACTGATCAAGGTAAGTTGAAACTTAAAAGAAAATAAAAGGTTGAGTACAAATATGACCTATCAATGATCATAACTTATCCATGGTAATTAATGTAAACACAAATATAATTTACACATCTTGAGTGAGGTAAGATATTTAAAAAAACTAACATTATCTTTAACATAAAATGAGATATGTGCAATTCCACCTTAAATATAAATTAGTATGAAATTGGAGAAAATTTTTTTTTAACAATCTCCGATCCTAAACCATGTTTGATAATTCTAAATTATCCGGATTTTTTATTCGTACCATAAATCTACCTCTTATATAGACAAATTTACTAAGTCTTCGAGTGTTGATTATACGATCATTTAATCAACAAAATGCTTGGCTTAGTGGATCAAGGGAGGTCTACTACATATAGACATGGCGGTTCGAGCCACCGATGCACCGATAAAACCTTTTTTTTCTAAATGTATTCTCAAGTTATATATTTATTCCATTATATCTATTGTGGAAAAATTTGCAGTAACTTTGTAAAATGCATGGATACCATCAAAAAAATTCTTTTCATTTTAATTCATTTATAAGTTTGAAGGAAAAATAACATTTTATGATAAAAGAAATACTTTGAGGCTGAGGATGAGAGAACCCTAATACAGAAGTTTGTATTTTATTTTGTGTGTATATATGTTACATTTCCTATAGTTACAATACAATAAACTGTCAAATACTTACACCTGACACAGTGCCCGTTAATATCAACATAACCATACGAACACTGACATGTTTTTATAGATCCCAACAATCTACATTCACTATTCCTGTCACATGGTGAATATTCATCACATGATTGGTAAAGATGGCGAGTGGCTGAAAACATTTTTACACAGTTTTATATTTGAACAATATGATAATATGGTTATAGATCTTTAAATTAAAAAATAAACTTCCATATAAAACTCTTGTTTGACGAACTAATCCACCAATAAATACATCCTATTTATCTTATTTCACAAAATTAACACGAGGTTATAATAAATAAATATGAAAAAAAATGTTAAGTTTTGTAAGGTTCTGTGAAGTTGATTTAGTTAACTAATCAATTTTTTCATGTGGTCAGAATAAAGCACATGTTTAACAGCTGATGCTATGCTTATTCATGTTACCTGCTTTTGCGACACATGTCGATTAAATATGATGTATATACAGTGGTAACAACGTTATTGTTGACAAGCCAATCGTGTTAAATAGTTTGTGTAACGTGGGTGATCGTTTGTATAACGTGCGGGATCGTGCGTGTATCAGAAAAATTGGTTTGCGTTTTTTTACCTCGCGTGATAATGGGTGACCGTGCGGGTTTTTCGTTTTGTAACTTTTTTTACGGAATGCAAGGATTTATTCTAAAAACAACGACAAGTAGTTTTTAAAACAATGCAACAATGTGAATTTAAACCTTTTTATAAAAGAACATTTACAATTGTTAACATTCTTGTATCATGTCAGCGCCAATCTTTTTAAAAATATTCTCTCTTTCGTCGTTAACAAGTTTAGCTTTTTAAAAAAGCTAAGAAAGTCAGCCAGCGGAATATTAATATTAGGATAAAAGTGAATACATTGACAATCTATCAAAATACGAGATATACAGTTTCTATAACAATCACAATACACGTGTGTACATTTAGTTTGCACCTTTATGTTTTATGGCTGTAGGTGAGGAGACAAGCGTGTAGCAGTGTACAAACAGTGTATGACTGCACACCTACTTATAACTTAAAGTTGTAACTTTGTAAAGATTGCTCTCTGAATGTCATGGTCCACCACTGCCAATATAAATATTCTCTCTAATCTTGCTTAGAGAGTCGGAAAGATGTAAATATATGCGGACTCGGTACCACGGCTGCGGACGATACCCATGGACAGTCAAGGCGCAGTTTGACCTAGAAACTGACCTCTTTCATAACATATACGAATTTCTCTACCACGGACTGTCTATTTCCTTTCCCGAATTCTAATTTACATAAGTGCATTTAAGTTTTATCCTAACTTAATTAGTCGGCCCTCGGGCTGACTAATTACATATAGTAAGTATTTCAACAACTCATTCAATCCTTTTATCTTGACACATAATTTTAATCATATTAGCAAGAGAGACACGTTGAATGAAAGCAGTCAAGCTTACCCATTCCCTATTTAAAACTAAACAATTATTCCCAAGTTTTTTCTTTTCAAATGAGAATACGATACGCATTCCTCTCTGGTACATTGTATAAACATTCGTTAGAGATAAATTTTATGTAGACGCTTTAAAATTTAGAATAAATAGAATTCAATCAATTATGTAACGTAAATTATGAAAATATGGGATGTGTAAAATCGAAATTCTTTGGAACAAGGTACAAATTTACCTGTATCTCGCATAATGAAATCGTACGTAAGGGAATCGGATTACATAAACATCAACTCGTATGTAAATAATTTCGTGTAGTTTATGCATTATCTTCATTTCTTTTACACTTAATTTTCTTTAACTTATGATAGAAGGTAGTATTCGTTATGGAGACACAAATTAAAATTAATTTGTGTATGAATCCTATATAATATTGTTTATTCGTAAAACATAAAAAAAGGGCATGGCTACTGTACTTGGCGATTTTTGATAAAACACAAGCATATTGTGGTACAAATAAAAGTAATACGTTTCCTTAATTCTAATCTTAAAAATAATTTTTGATTTTGCGTGCTCAATGGTGTAGAATTTTTGATTTGCGTTTTTTATCGTTATCGTTCGTGTATCTTAAAAATTCAGTAAATTAAGTGATCGTCCGTGTATCCTGCGCAGTCGTTAGTGTATCGTGCGTGATCGTTCAAGTATCAGAATCGTACGTGTCGTTTGTCAACAATAACGTTGCTAGCGCTGTATGACTGTAATAACACTTTAAAGGTAAAAAAACACAAAGAAATTACTGTTTAATATACGTAACCTTTAACATCCATGATATTTATTTCGCTTTATTACTATATTCTATTAGTAAACAGCTCCGTGAATAAAACCCCTGCATCATAAAATACAAGCGGTATGAAAAATATACTTAAATAGAACGATAAACTCATCTTACGAGTACAGAACTGGTCATCCATCAACAAGTTTCTTTGACAGACTTCTCCTTTTCTTTCACAAGCAGAATTTTTATCACACCTTGTTCCATTCACTACTTCGTTGAAATAATGGTATAATTTGTTTAATCTAAAAGCCTTGTGTTCAAAATAATGTATATAAAAATATATTCTTTGAACTTCAAGATCTTTTATGTGAAAATTAGCAGAAAAGATTGTTTGACTAGACCATATTTACTTTGATAAATTCTCTGGTCAACATTTTTGTCGATTTATCAAAAAACTCATGCATATATATAGAAACTACATGTACCTGTTTTTCCGAGACATATCAACATCATCTCGACATGTTGCAAGTTACCGTCGAACTCA
>WFKH01003881.1:17142618-17181868 GCA_016163765.1 Magallana hongkongensis | reverse complement strand
TACACTACATAAATATAACCACTTAAGTTGTCAACTATTTAAAGGGGTAGCTATCTCTGAACATTATACTAGTTCCAATCAGTTTAATACATGGTCTGTATAAAGAATCTTAGTACACTGAATTGGAATAAGAAAAGATGTGGGCGGAGTGTCACTTCCATTTTTTATACTAATTTTGTATCTTAATAGCTGTAGGTAAAGATATTGTAGGAATATGAATTTAAATTGTGTTAACAGCTTCAATAAGTATACCTAATTATTTGAGCTATATCTGATGGTTAATTGAAATTTCAAGCATCCCCCTCCCACCCATCATCCGCATTCTCTAAAAAGACTGTTACAAATATGGCACATTTATTAAGTTGTGAATTAGTTTGCATAAGAAGAATACAATATAGGTTGAAGGATGTATAAAAAAAGAATACATTATTTGTGCACCAATAGGTTTAACTCCTTGTTACTTCAAGGAAGTACTAGTACTACTGCTTTGGTAATAAACAGGAAAATATTTCCGATTGAACAACCCAGTGGGACTAGTAAATTGTAAAAATATCTAAAAATATTAACAATAAAACAATAATAGTAAATTGAGCATAGCATTACAGTGTACTTGTTAATCACAGAATTCTGTAATACATACCTATGTAAATGCATAAAACTAAGTACAACAAACAGAAGTGTATGTTTTAACAGTAAAAAATACCCATATTTAAGGTTTGTCCACAACAAAAGAAATGTTGCTTAACTGCAATTACATGTGTTGAGTATTTGGCATGGCTGTTAATGATTTACAAAAACTGACACACATAGAATACAGTGAAAGGAAAATGTAGAAATAAATAACAGCATAGCAAAACGTTGCTAGAGATGCTCAAAAAACAAATACAATTATAAGTACATAAACAAAAGTAAACAGGTTTAAAAATATAAAAAGTCAACAATGACATTCTAAAATTTGTCATTTCAGGAAAATCCAAAGATAATTTTAATATGCAATAATGGCAGTTGCAAAGTCATCTATACCAAAAAATTTGTACTTTTCTATTAAATGGAATTTTTATCTTAGATTTTTTATTAATACTTAAATGAACAAGCGGGTGTAGATAAAAGTAATCTTGCACAAATGTTTTGACCAGTTGTTCAAATTACATGAATGTGAGGCTGGTGATCTGGCTTCCTCTGCATGTGCACCGCACATTACACGTTGGGTTACATAGAGTGAGGATGTGGCCCTCGATGTCATCCCTTTCCAGGTCTGGCAACGCCATCTCTACAAGGTCCATGGGAACTGTGTATATGCTGTCATCTTGAAGGAGGAACGTCACATTGTCCTCTTCAATGCACCCAGAGACGGCAGTCAAAACCTTGGTCTCCGCTGGGCATTCAGTTTTCTGTAATGCATTACAAGAATAGTTTGTTTTATTCAGCTTAATACGTTAGATGAAATATAAACAGAAACATTTAATACATAAATTTACAATGAAAAAATGTCATTGGCTGAAAGGGGTCTAGATCTATTGAGTCCATTCAATATGGTCTTGAAACACCAAACAAATGAAACAAAGACAAAATGCAAGCTTTTAGTATTGTCATATTAAACATTTACATGTGATAAAGCTTTACCTATAATTTGAAGTGCAATAATTAAAGAATTTTGCATAAAGAGACAGTGCATTAATAGATGTGTAATTACAAAATGTTCATAAAAGTGTTTCATGTACTTACGGAGATTTTAGTTCTGGATGTCGTGGACAATAAAATTTCATTGCGAAAATTGTTGGTTACGACATCAGTAATTTGAACATATTCTCCCGGCCTTATCTCGTCTTCGGCCAAGTTCCGCCTAAGGGCTACCTTACATTTCTTTGATGCATCTTCTATGAAGATGTTTTTGACTTTCACTTTTTCTTCTTTAACAAACACTTCTCTGATGGCATCCTCCTGAAAAATATTTGCAGCAAATTAGTGATAAGGTTTTAATAAATGTCATTAAAGACCAATCTGTCTAATTTATCAGTATATTTATTTTTAAAAGATTTACATGTGTAGTTATGAAGTTATGAACATATTAACACATATATAAAGTACATACCAATAAATAAAACAGCCATTTAACAAATTAGACACGATTTACATGATTTAGTAATGTTAAACTGTATATTTACATGTTAAAGATAAGAGAAAATCATCTAAAGCATCAAATAATGTCCTTTTTTACCATTTACATTTTACAACTCTTACCAGAACTACTCTGCCCTTCACTGAAACCCTAACCCTGGGGGGAGAGGCGATGGCCTCTTCCACAGTCTTTGTTGGGGCTGGAGGAGGGTTCAGGATGTCTCTTCCCTGCTGCTTCAGATGATCTGGGACCTGTATGTCCCCTGTTGGGAAAACTTTTGTGGCAGTTGTTACCACAATTGAGTCCTGCTTCTTTATCACATTCCTGACAATTAGCGATTTTCCTGTCTTGAATCTTGGAAACTTTGCTGCATCATATATCGTGCACTTCACGGCTTTGGTTGCATCTGCTACAGCTGCATGGACCAGGTTGCGATTTTCTTTCTTTTTGTTGATGTAAGTCTGCTCTTCATTGTGAGCCACAACTTGTAGTTTTAAACTTTTTTGATATGGAACCTGCCCACCTTGTCTCATCAAATCATCAAGGGTGATGATACTAGCCTACAAGCAAAAATTAATTAATAAATAACTTGTAAGTTTTCAGTTTTTCTATGGTTTAAATAGAATTGAAACTTTTGATGCTCATAAGAAATGGGTAAAGAAATATTTACACTGCTCCTATTATTTATATGTTTTCAAAATTTTTACTGGCCTCCTTATCATTTTGACAAACAACATACTGTGAAATGCAGACGAAAAATTTACAAGAAAAAACTGTCCAAAAAGATAAAAACCAAGGCATCTTTTTTAGGAACCATCTATTTTCACATGTGTCTCTCTTTTTTAAGTACTTCTTGTATAAAATCACTAATATGTTTGTTTCTGTAAGCTTCCTTGCTGATCAATTATTGCATATACAGGCTTGTGATCCGAGAAGTAAGATTCTAATGTTCCATATGCAATAAGATATGACATTGAAAAATTGATGTAAATATGGTCAAGGCAAGAATCATAGTCAGTTGTCACAGAATTCAAAAGTTGAATGAAACCGAAGCTGTTACAAATATACTGTGCAATTTGACTTCCTTCTAAAACATTTTGATTGAAATCTCCCATTATAACAGTACACTTTTGTAAGTACACCCAGTTTTCTATTTTTTGGAATACTTGCACACTTTAAGAGTAGCAGTTTTGGGGGGAAAGTAAATAAAAATGATATTGATATTCTGTACTTGTATCAAAATCAACTCAACACCTGCTACACAATGACCTGAAAAACTTGTTACATTGCTTTTGCTATACACTGCCATACCATGAGTACACTCTTGGTTAACAAAAAAATGAGTTGTACATGTCAATCTCATTTAAATGTTTGTTTTTAAATAATCTTGTTTCACAAAATCCTAGTATGTCAGCTTGGGTGATATATCTGTCTTTTCGGATATCTTCAATATGCTTTTGTAGAGATCTGCAATTTTGAAAGCAGATGGTTATGCCTTTTGATTTTCCAAGCAGCTCTACATTAGGGATACTTAATTTTGTTGTACAATTTTCTCGAAGACGAACCATTTCTTCTCGTACATCCCCTGATACACAAATCTTTTTTTCATTCAAGTTGAGAATGCAGAATTTAGGTTTTGTACTCTACTCAAACCAACATAATGAATATGCTTCGTTTTTCTGCCTTCAAAATTGATAACAACTCCTTTCAAGGTTGAGCCTTGCGCTTTATGAATTGTTTTTCCTGCAGCAACCTGAAGTGGAAATTGACGCCGTGTAACATAGTAAGTCTTATAATGCTGTAAACTAAAACTTCTTGTTTTTTCTAAAATAGGTGTCCAGTCAAGTGAAATGTTCTCATTATATAAATGAGCATATTTTTCACGCCAAAGCTTTCCTGTTGATTTGTCTTCAAACATAACCCAAATGATGCTACATCTAGATGAGTTTTCCACCCTGAAATCCAAAACTGAACAATACAAGGAGAACCATTTGTCATTCCATCTTCAACATTGATATTTACACACAATTCATACTGTACACCAACCCCAACTTGCAAATTTTTAATTAATCCCATTGTCTTTGCAGGGTCATCTGGCACTTTTTCTAAAAGTATTGTTCTCGGATTTGTTGATATTATACCAGAAATACTATCTATTGCTTCAAATGATATTTTTAGTGTTTCTGGTACATTTGCAAGAACTTCCATGTTATGTTCTGATGATGCAGCACGGGTTGTATATAAATGTGGTAATTAATGTGCGGATGCAGAAAGTTTCCCCTTTTCAGCAATTCTGGATTTGAGTTTATCTATATCTTCTGGAATTATCTGCATGCCTTCCCGAAGTCTGTTCAGGAGCTGTGCAAATTCTAAATCATCCTTCTGTCTCATTATTTCGTCTAGTTCATAGAAAGAAAACAAATCTTTCCATAAATTTTTTCCAAGTACTTCGAGTCCATCAAATCTTTGCTTAAATATCCAAGAATCAATCACTGGTTTCAGTTGGAAAAGGTCACCAACAGCAACAACACTAATTCCTCCAAATGGTTTTGTACATCCTGTAATTTCTTGTAGTCTTAAATTGATAAAATTGAACATACCAGTTCCAACCATGGAAATTTCATCAATAAAGATCACCTTGACATAATAGTATTTAACCCTCATTGCTTCCAATTGCTGCATGCTAATTGTTTAAATTTAAATCCTCGACCAACTGGAATGCTGAAAGTGTTGTGGATTGTTTCCTCCTATATTATGCGCTGCTTTTCCAATTGGAGCACAAAGCAAAAGTTTGAGATTGTCAGGGTTTTCTCCTTGCCGGTGATTGTAATACTTTAGTAAAGCTTGATACAAAACACGCAATACTACACTTTTCCCTACTATTGCACCCCCAGAAAGAAATACATACAAAGGATCACTTTTTGTTTTTAACCAACGATAAACATGAAAGGAAAATTCTTTTTGTTTATGGTTTAGATTTTGGACAAGAATTCTATATTCTTCATCATTCATTTCATTCAAAGGTAAACAAAAATCATCTAACTGTTTTCTTATAATACCTAGGTCTTGACCAAGGTCATATGAACAGGGTTGCTCAGAAGATCTGGAAACGTTATTTGCTGGCGGATCAAAACATCCGTAAGTATCAGATGGTTGGTGGCCTTCAGCAGAATCAATGAGCTCTTCGTGCTCAATTTGAGGCAAAACAGGCTCTCTGTATGAATTCTCAATATCCTCAGAAAAATCAGTAATTGCTGTTTCCAGCAGCTGTTGATCAATTTTCTCATATTTTTGTTGGTTTTGCAGAATTTTAGGTTCCATCTTTTGATAATTTTCGTAATATGAGCTGCTTTTATTCAGCAAGTCATACTCTTCATTTCTCCATGATGTGAACAACATTAACAGCTGTCTGTAATGCTCTTCTTTGTTTTCATTTTCTGATACCTTATTGTAACGCAAAACCTTTTGTCTTTTTCTTTTTCTCATTAATGTTCCATCTCTAAATTCTATGATTTCTGAGGTGTTTTCTTCTTCACTTTCGGATTCGCTCATTGAATCATCATTATTTTCATTGTCATCTTCAGGCAGTTCATTCACAGCAGATACAGACTTCTTTCGTCGTGTAGAGTACATTGTGTCAAACCAGGAAACATATTCAGCATATATACAGTCATTCATTTTTTTCTGCCGTCTTTTGTATCTCTTCAAAACGTTATCTGCTTCAATATTAGTTGAATTTTTAGGTAAATTTTGAAGGTCTGTCGAAGACTTTAATAAAGCAACTCTCTTTTCTGGTGAATTTGTATCAATGAATACAACAGACCTTGAGCATTTTCTCAAATGCAATTGCAGAATTAGATAAACAGCTTCTTTAGCTCCAATTTCTACATGGGAAAGCAACTGATTTCCTATTCTTCTGACTTGTTGCCTGATATCACTTTCACTTGATCTAGCCTCTTTACATGCTTGATGTAATAAATTTGATAAGCCTCTTTGTCCCTTTGACATGTATGATGCTACATATGATACGCATGCATAAGGATCAGTAATTTTCTGAATATCCATGTTTGCTTCCCAACATTTTAATGCAGCAGTGTTATAATTGTTTATTCTAGTTTCACATGGTGCACGTTTCAGAAAAAATTTGGGACTTCTAATAGATGACCTTACTGCCAATAAATATGAAGGGAGATCCATTTGTAATTCTCTCAAAAAGTCATCAAAGATTAAGTCATCCACATTTTTCATTTCATTCATATGAGTTGCTATCTTCAAATAATTTTTTTCTGCAATGCCTCTGCTTTCATCATCATGATTTAATGGCTGCAAAATAACAGTGGATGGCATGGGCGGAATAGGGAAATTGAACCTGCAAATTGCTTTTACTTTTTTCCTGCAAGTTCTTGCATGCCTATGTGTTTGATAATATACAAGATTTGGCATTGTAGGGTCTTTTTTGCATGTTACACATCTATCAATAAAACTTATAACTTCAGAAATATCAGACTGACCATAGACAGGAGCATCTTTTATCCACACAAGAAGATGAATGTGTGGTGAGCCTCTTTGCTGGAATTCGATTCTACCAAAATAATCAACTATTTCACCAATAGGTTGAGACTCAGACTTCAAGACAGAATTCAGAAAACACTGGATTCTATTATCAAAGTATCTGGCACAGGTTACAGGATCACACCTGATTAATTCACACTTCTCTTGCCAGGTCATTTCAATAGCTTCTGCTTCTGTCAATTCTTTTTGTTTTACCAATTTTGCTAAACACTGAAGCAAAGGTACCCATTTAGTTTCCGCAGCCGAAAAAGAGCAGAACCACGTTGGGGTACCAAGTTGTTTAATCATTGCAAAAATATCTTTTTTTGCGCTCTCCCAGTGCGGTGGTGAACCTCTAAGTTTTCGGAGAACCCTGACTCCTTCATCATGCATAGCAACATCATCAATGGAACCTGGGGACAAGACTTCACCTGCTGTAATTTTTTCCCCATTTGTTTTGCATTTTCTCATTGCCAAAGAGACTTTATCCTTTATCTGCTTGATTTGCAGTTTTTTTAATTTGTAGAATATGTTAGGAAGATTCATAGCAACTCTTCTGTCAACGTTTCTTAACTCCCATTTACAAATTGTACTGAAATGCAATGGGACAGTTCTACAAGAGTTATCTTTTCTAGTTTGACTACAGTAAATTGTTGGGAAAGCTAAAAATTTAGAAAAAATGTCCTGAAATAGTCCCAACGGTGTTTTGCCTTCCGCAGGAGCTAAAGAAAGAATTTGGTTGAATTCTCTAAAATCAGCTGGGTGAAGTAAAGTGTCAAAATTTCCAGTTGGTCTGTTCTCACAATTTTCATCCTCTGTTCACTTCTCTGTTTCATCTTCATCAGGAACATCATTTTCCTGTGTTCCACCATCAATACTTGAAAAATTATCATTGACACCTATTTGTTGGTAGTTATTAATCCAATTTTCATCAACTTGAATACCTTCATTTTTGAATAACATACTGTTGTTTACCAACCACTTTGCTGCATCAAAATCTTTGTTTGGTCTTATCTTTTCAAATGCCATATAGTGTTTATATGACAATTTCCTTTTAAATTTCAATAGAATTGTATCTTCATCACACTGCATCCTTGGTAATGTTTTCACTGTGTTGTTTACATCTGCTGGGACATTAACTACATTTCCCTTTAAACTCAGCTGTCCTCCACGTGGCAATTCTCTGATCTGCATGAATGTCAATCTAGGAGCTACTAAGCTTTCTTCCAGTTAAGTTAGTTTAAGTTCATCTGGAAGTTCGGGAAATTTTAATCCGTTTGCAATTGAACATGCTGGAATTTGCCCCAACAAAATAGCACCTACGCAGGTCTTACAAACCCATTCTTTATCATCAATACTTTTATATCCTGTAAGACATGTTAGCAAAACATCTCTGTGTTTAAACCTTGTCCTATCTACTCGTTGTACAGAGTGTTTGAAAGAGTATGTGTACAGGATGAACAAATGTATAATGGACCATCTTTAACACTGTCACGAAATCTATTTTGTATCTTTTCAAAATTGCAACCATTTTCATCTACATCAGAATTGCAATCATTTTCCAGATTTTCTGTTCTAGTTTCTTCAATCAGTGTTTTCCTTT
Source organism: Magallana hongkongensis (assembly GCA_016163765.1). Taxonomy (NCBI): domain Eukaryota; kingdom Metazoa; phylum Mollusca; class Bivalvia; order Ostreida; family Ostreidae; genus Magallana; species Magallana hongkongensis. The sequence goes on along the minus strand of WFKH01003881.1, from coordinate 17,173,595 downwards.
GCTTTGTTTTGGGGTGATTTGAGTTTGCACTTACTTTAGATCTTTTTTCTTTCTTTTGAAAGTAAGAACTCCTTTAAAAACATGCAAATCATACTGCAATTCTTCCAATGGCACAGAACAACAAGACTTAACCACATTTCGTAGATGAAAACATACATCTGCAAGACAGGAACATTCACCTAAAATGCATGTTCCACTTGAACAACTTCTTCCATTTTCATCTATAGCATGAGAATCAAACAAGTAAAACTTTTGCCCATCATAAAATATGCCAATGGCACTGCCTTCAACAAGCAAAATATAATGTGCTAATCCACAGCCACGGTAAGAACTGAGTATAGCATTTTCAAGTGAAAACAGTGACAAATTCCCGACAAAGTCCTCACACAGTACACCACTATAAGTTTGCAACAATTTTACTTGAAATTCATAACAAAAATTATTCTCCTCAAACTGAATTTTTTCCGGTAATTCACTTGGGTGCAAATAATCATGACTATTTAGAGATAAACTATTCTGTATTTTTCTATACAGTTCATCTCCATGCTTCATCACATCATGTAAATCTTTTTTAATCCAGCCATGAACATCTAATATAATTGTTTTCAATAAAAATATCAAACAAATGGATACACACTGTTTACCTCTTGATAGCAATGGAAAAACATCAGAACCTTGATTAAAATCACCTTAACACAAGATTTTAAACTTTATTGCATGTTCCATCAATATTAAATATGTATTATCTAACCCAACTTTTAAATATGTTGCTTCTTACTTTTTATATCTTTATAAAAAAGTCTACATTTCTACATTTTATACACATGGTGAATTTTTTTCCTAGAAAGCTAAGTTCTATCTCCAAGGATAAGCATTGATTTATCCACGATTCTACATTAATTTCTACATTTTATCTACATGCTGCATTTTTTTTTTCAGAATACTAAGCTTTATCTCCAAGGATATATTTGAGTTATTATTAATTGCAAGTCATTTTACGTCTCAAATTGTTTCACTTCCAAGAACATCCAATCGCTAGTTAAAATTTTAATTCAAACTCCAAGATCTCTAATAAAATCATCTCTAAGAAAATGTAGGAAAGTTATAACGCTCCAAGCACATTCAATATCAAGAAATAATTACATTCAACTCCAAGATGGCCAAGATACTTTTTGAATATTTAAGATAATTGTTCAACTTTGATAAAGAAAAATGACTTTCACTTCATAACAGTTTAGCATCTTCTTCTGATAACTGAAGCTGTTTTACATGTTTCAATTATTTGACTTATGAAAATTTTTATTGCCAATTAAATTTTTCATTCAAACTCCAAGATTTCTGTCAGACTCTTCTCCAAGAAATTGAACATTTATTGCAATGTTTACAAGCGGATTCAACTCCAACAATAGACTTATGTATATTTATAAACCATAAAAAATGTTCCACTTTCAAATTAAGCCCCAGTATTTAGCTTTTCCCTTCAGCCCCCAGATTCTTTATATTTACATGTACATACAAGTCTGTTCAACTCGTAAAGTATCTTTACTTTTACAATTGGTTTTAAATATTATAAAATGTTTGCAGGATTCAATGAGCAGTAATTATAGCACGACCAGGAATATGAATATATTCAATATATATAAATAGGCTAGCAGATTGCACGTGCCTGTGTTTACAAACAATCCAGCATGGCGGCACGTATGCGCCCACTGTTGATTCAGTCAACAAGAACAACACAATATTAAAGATAAATTATAGAAGACAGAAAACGAATATATAACATAAAAACAATGAAAATACAATTTTCTACGCTATTACTATATGAAATTTTGCAAAATTAAAACTTTGTCGACCGACGGTCTGGCGGGGTAAAGCTTACTACACTGACATGAAAGTGAAGCTTAAACATCCAACGTTAGCAACATTTAACTAAATTGTTCAAATTTTCAAATAAATAAAACCTTACAGTAATCACAAACGTTTATAAATACAAAAAACTAACCATGATTAATCTTCCTTTTTAACGTCAAACTCTTCTTTGCCTTCGTCTTCTCAGTCAGAGCCCACGCTATGGAAAGTAGTTTCCGAGTATTATTGCGCATAGTAAATATTTTTGAAGTTTAAACATTCGTCTACGTTACACAATATTGAATTGGAAAAGATTAAACATTGTTTTGTTTGTTGAATCAAAAGTCTCGACAGTAAATAGTTGCAATAATTCTGAACTTTTCAACTAAGAGATGAAAACTACTTTGTGTAGCGGAGATTTTAATGTTGTTCGGTTTTTCGTTTATTTTTCAGTATATGAAATTGTAACGCCTACAGCCTTGGCTTTGCCTAAAGCAAAGCCCGGCTCAAAACTGCATTAGAAATTTTAACAAAATGAAAATATTATTTTATAACAAAACGTTTATGAAAGGGTTTCAGGAATTCTGTAATAAGTGGTAAAATTTACCCAGCTCAAGTTATCTAGATACTTTATTAAGTGATGTTTTTGCCGTTGATGTTATCAGTATTCCGCAAAAATATTGAAGATATCTAGTGCAATTCCTTTTTTTACTGAATTGCTAAAAAATTGTAGTTAGATATTTATGTAGTTTCATAAAGTATATAAACCTTTTTGCAGGATCTTGACATGTAGAGAAAAAAGGCCAAAATACATCATGACATGCTCCCAACAAAAATGAATTCGATGACAAAGTCCAATACTGTTACTTAAAAGAAAAAGACAATATTCTCCGTGTTAGTACAATGAAAAAAAATATTGTTGACATGGTCACCCATGTGTGTAGAAATGAAGAGATATCAAGATGGTGACTACCTCAAAGGGACTCGTTTTACTCGTTTAAGGACATTAGGGTGAAAAGCATTGTAACAGACTTTTGCTTTTGACTTTATTAAACCTAAGAAATTTAGTTCAAGATCATTGCGCATCTTTTACCCAACAATTACTCTATGGTGTGGATGTAGACAGATAAGATAAAGGGGGGAAAAGGGTAAGGACAAGGATTTTTCACAGAATTTTTATTTTTTAAGATCTTGGTATTTGACATACGATTTACAGTAAAAGTCACTGTAATCCCATTCGTAAGGTAGTCTTCTGATTTAATATGAGAAAGATTGGGCCACTTAAAAAAATGAGATTTCACAGAAAACTGCAATGACCTTTACATTTGACCTAGAATCTTGGTTTAACCCTTAACCCCCACGTACTCTTGACAGGAAGTATGAGCAAGATAGGGCTCAGGGGCAATATAGCCCGGACAAGGAATTAATAAATTTGGTCTCATATGACTTTGTCCTATGACAAAGAAGTTTTGTTCAAGTTTACTGCACATTTTTAATCCAGAGGCACACTTTAGATGAAGTATCAAGGGTAGAGGATATGTGATCAGGGCAAGGATTTCAATAGTAGGTCTGCTATGACCTTAACCTTTGGTCCAGAAACCTTGTTTAAAGTCACTGCTCACACTTTATTCATAGGCACTATGCAGTTGAAGTATGAGACTCTTTGGGCTGATGGATGAGGGGTGGGGTGAGAAAATATGCTCGAACAAGTTATATCGAACGGATGGACAGAGAGACGGACGGACTGATCACTAGAGTGAGCCTACACAATGAAACCCTGAATAGGTAAGACGTCCATAATTTTGTATGTGAAGGCACAATATGCAAACATGATCATTTAGCAGTGCTGACTTTACATTATGCTTCCATAATGTAAAATTAGATCTCAATAGACTTAGGCGATACGATATTTTTTTAAGAATAGAGATGGAAAGCTAACTATATTTATTTTTTCCTCTTAGTCTTTTGAAATGGGTGATGTTTTTAAAACATAGACCTTGCATAATATTAAATCATAACTCAATTTGATATAAACAATGTATATTGTACAACTCTGTAACATTACTTTTGCTTTTAAACTAACGTTCCGTAAAAAACCCAAAATGGTGCCTGTAATTCTTCGCATTAACGTATCAACAGATCAGAAACAAATATATCTTTGTTATATTTTGTAATGTTACCTATAAAAGTGAAAAATGTTACATTCTGTACACTTAAGATAAATACCATATTAGGAATAATTGGAAAATCTGCCTTTCTTTCTAAAGATATATTACTTAATTCTCAATAGCATCTACCTCAAAATAGCACACTAAATCATTTGAACTCATAAATGTATGCATAAAGCAACCTGATTCTCCGGACTGCGTTACACGTTCAAATATACATGGACCATATGTTGCAACCACTATTGAAATTAAACGACTATTGAAATAAGTTATTTCAATAGTGGTTGGGGATGTATTTCATTAGAAAAATCATGTTGCAACCACTACTGAAATGCAACTACTATTGAAGTAGTTATTTCAATAGTAGTTGGGGATGTATTTCATTAAAAGAATCACTTTACAAACACTATTGAAGTACAACTACTATTAAAAAATTATTTTTTCAATCGTAGTTGGGAATGAATTTCTTTATAAATATTACTTTGTAATCACTATTGCAACACATTTGGAATTAAAAAAAGTTGTAAGTCATTTTTGCAAACTATTTTGAAATGCAAGAAACACTTTATCTAACGAACAATTTCAAATACACAATTTAGGTATGATAGAACTTGCATATTTTACGGTAATAATAACCGAGACTATAAAATGAATGTAATAATGTTACGATTTTCACTGCTGTGCAAAAATTAATAACCAATTCTTGCAGATTAACATGCATATAAAATTGTTTTTATCTAACGAACAATTTTAAATACTCAATTAAGGTATTCAAGACTTGCATATTTTACGGTAATAATAATCGAGACTATGAAATTAATGTACTTATGTTAGGATTTCCACTGTTGCGCAGAAATAACCAATTCTCGCAGATTAACATATAGAATTGTTTTCATATTTTTTTCCTTACCTTTCTCTTTCTATAGATAAATCATGTTCTATGAAAATTGTAAATTATTTGTACAAGAATGAACACCTTGTAAATTGCCAGAACTTCTATTCAAACCCCCTGTATATTAAAAAATCATTTATAGATACATTTTATTATAAATATCACTATTAAGATGATTTATTTCAATAGTGGTTGGGGATGTACTTCATTACGACCACTATTGAAATAAATTACTTCAATAGTGGTTGGTTATGAAGTTTATTATGAGAAATAATTTGCATCCACTATTGAAATACAAACACCATTAAAATATTTTATAATGTATTTCATTATAATTATCTTTTTAGAAATATATTATTTTAATGGTTGTTATGGATGTATTTCATTATAAGAATAACTGTGCAGCTACTACTGAAATTCAACAATAATTTTTTCAATAGTAGTTGGGAATAAATTTCATTATACGTATCACATTTATGATAAATTATTTTCATATAGGTCGTGGATGTATTTCATTATAAGTTTCTATTTCCAAATAATTGTTCAATGTTTTTTATATTTAAATGTTATTAAAAATATTACTATTGAGATAAAATATTGAAATGAAAATTGAGGATTATTAGAATCACTTAGTAACTATTAGTAACTATTGAAATAAATTATTTCAATAGTGGTTGGATATGCGTTTCATTATAACTACTACTGAAATAAATTATTTCAGTAGTGGTTGGGTATGCATTTGGTATAAGAAACAATTTGCAATCACTTTTGAAAGAGAACGTCATTTGGATCACACTCATAAATTTGTTGTGCTTTATAAACAATGCTTAACTTGTCAAAAAACTTGTGAATGCTAATGAAATATGTTGAGCGAAAATTTACATCATATACCTTTATAAAAAAAAATTGATTCTTTGTTTAACAAAATGAATCAAAAGTTATTCAAGGAGTAAATGGTATCAGATATTCTGGGACAACATTACAACCACTTTTGAAATAAATTATTTCAGTAGTAATTGATAATGAATTCCATTATACATATTACTTTATAGCAATTATTGAAAAATAACCACTATTGAAACACAACCACTATTTAAATAAATATTGTCCCGGCTTTCACTCAAAGTGGGGGGATATTAAATGGATCTTTCCGTCTGTCTGCCCGAGTCTATCATTTTGTATGAGTTCGTTTTCGGATGAAATTTAAAGGTGATACTGCTATGCTAATATTTTAACATTTGAATAACTTTTTTTAAAATAAAATTATAGTAAAAATACTTTCATCGTTTAAGAATGTTTTAAAATTTTGCAATATTTCTCCACAAAAGACGTTTTAAAGCATATGACATCAAATCAGAGCTAATTTTTATATTCTTATGTAATGATATCGTACCCTGTTTTCTACAGAATGCTATTATTATGTGTGATTTATATGTTTTCAATTTACGAGAAATGGTAAAACTTGTTTAAAAAACTGGTACTTTATTTGTGAAAAATAAAGCTAATAAAAATGAAGCAAAAATAAACTGGAAAGCTAAACTTTTCACACAGATTGAACAAATGAATGTTTGCATACGACATCTTAAGATCGATGAGTTCATTTACAAAAATATAATCAGGTCTTACATCCGCTTTCTTTTCAAAAGAGAAAAAACTATTACGATAGGAATATGCTTAATATTCTGAAGCTTTTTTTTCAAGATCAATTGAATTGAATACTTTAATATCTTTATCTCTTTATTGCCGTTAAATTACATGCACACAATGCATTAGCTGTTTTCTTAAACGTTCCATAGCAGCAACATATTCGAAAATTACCTAATATGATATGTACAAATTAAATATGACAGAGAGGAATAAAAGTATGTAAATATTGTTAACTGCTCTTAATTGCCAGCCAATGAGTAACAAAAAAAGTATGACCAGATTCCCTAAAGAAACACAAAAGTGGTGTTTTTCTTTGCTATAAAGGAGGTAAGTGTTAGAAATAAAACCATCTGTAAACATACAAGAAGAAGGTAATACATCTAACAATATTCAAAAGTAATGTCTACTTAAAACATATAGCTACATACATGTAATTAAAACGTTGAGCAAAACACTAAACCTAATATCACAGTTGCTTTTTGGTAATTGCAATGATACCTGAATAAACAAAGATCAGTTTAAACTGCCTATTCAAAAGGAAAACTTAAATACAACAAAAACGTATATCTTTTTTTACTCTTCTTAATAATGGTAAAGATTTTACTCTTTATTAGGATTGAAATTTTTCCCATTAAACCAATAAGATTTCTCTATTTTGACCAATTAAGAATTACTAGTTAACCATTATAATCTAACGTAATCAGACAAATCAGGTGAAACTTTACAGCCACCCTATCAATTTGTAATCAACTTTATAGTTTTAACAAATACTTTTTTTAACCAATTTATAAGCGTTCAATTTAATTTTTAGATTTTTCCGCCAAAGACTAGAGGACTTCGTCCACTTTCTGAAGAAAGGTACAATTTATTTGTTCAACTTTTGAAAGGAACATATCATGTACCTTTTAAGGAAAGGACGTCAGAGCAACGAAGAGGTATTCTCCAGTTTTGGAGAGTTAAAAATAGATTGAGCCTCGGCAAAGAAGAAAACAAGGATGTTCTTCTCTACGAAGGTAAGAGAGTCATAACAGTTTCCAATCGTAAAGAGACTATTCTACAGGCAGCAAAGAAAACATTTGGAGCAGGAGCAAGAAGCATCCACTACAAAATAAAAGGAAAAGTTACAGGTGGAAGTGAGGCACGTGTTCGAAAAATTCTAAGTCAAAGTCATTCAATTCTAAACGCTATATTTACGAATCAAGCTCCCACCCAAAGTATGCAGTCAAAAAAGTTTTTGAAAGGCTTCAAATTGACCTCATTGATATGAGAAAGGAATCAGTTGTTCATGATGGGATTGAGTACTCATACATTCTGAGTGCAGTGGACTGTTTTTCGAGATTTGTATTCTTAAGACCTCTTTCAAATAAGAGTCCCAGAAATGTTCTGAAATGCCTGAAGAACATTTTTTCAGAGCACGGCTATCCATCAATCGTGCAGTGTGACAATGGAACAGAGTTTAGGGGAGATTTGCTTGCATTCCTGGCTAAACATAGCATAAAAGCATAAAACTAATTAAGAGTAGCAAGTCTTTTTCTTGAAAATATCATATGAATTTGTATTGAATTGTATTCTGAATCAATGTTCAGACTGCAGTATGTTAGTAGATTCTTTATGCACGTTGTCAGGTCTGCGGGACTACCCCTTATCCATATTAACAACTTGATAATGCCTGACATTCCGAATCCTGTTTGCTTTCGACGCTTGGCGAGTCGCTTTGGAAGGAATAGTGGCCTTGTTTGTCGATTAAGAGAAATTGTACAAGATCAAAGATTCTTAAACACTTGGTTAGTTTTTTTTGAGGAAGGGAACAATTGGTACGAGATTCGAAACATATTTTGGAGGAAAAGAAACTACCTTAACATTTATGAAGAATGCTGCACTTGAAGCTCTAAAAGGAAGAAAAAAAACCTTTTTTGGTTCTTGGTTCTAAAACTGTTTTTTTATATTATGTAAATCTTTTTTGTTTCATGTTCTAGGCGAACTTGTTGTTTTATATGGTTGCCGTTGTCTTTTAAATCAGTATGATATGTTGCATATGTATTAATAGTAAATATGATTGTTTGTAAATAACTTTTTTTTTAACATTTTGGACAAATCATTCTCTAGATAAAACAGGGAGAGTTTATTAAAACAAACTGTTAGTTGCAATGATTTTCAAATTTAATTCTTTATAATGAACATAGAGTGTGTGTGTGTGTGTGTGTGTGTGTGTGTGTGTGTGTGTGTGTGTGCGTGCGTGCGTGCGTGCGTGCGTGCGTGCGTGCGTGCGTGCGTGATGCGTGCCTGCCTGCGTGCGTGCGTGCGTGCGTGCGTGCGTGCGATATTAAGCATGTTTTTCTTTCTTTGAATTTCAATAAAAAATGCAATGTGAATATGCCTTTTCGAGTTTTGTATTTTTTTTGGCTCATCTGAGCCAATGGCTCAAGTGTACTTTTCTGATCAACATTTGTCCTACGTCAGTGATTGTTGGTGTCATCATTTTTGTAGTCGTAAACAATTAATATTTTTTATACTTTTTCTCTAGAACTACATAGCCAATTTCAAACAAACATATGATATTGATATTTTCGCAACGTGTAGTAAGTTTTAGAGAACGTACGCGATGAAATATTTGCCCAGATATTCTTATATTTCAGTTAAAATCATCCACTGTCACGTAATGTTTTATCACCAGGGTAGGGGTGGCTTGGCTTTATTTGTCAGGGTGAAACAGTATGTTTTTGATTTGTTATTAATCAATCACATTCAATTGACTTGAAATTATAAAATTAAATAAATCTAAGTGGCTGTTATTTTTGTACATGTAATTTCAATAGTAGTCAGTGTTCCATTAGTAATGTTCATAATGAAATGCATTTCAAACCACTATTGAAACAATCTAATTCAAAGAACGTGTGTCCCTCGCTTGGTACTGACGAATCTCTCGCAATTGGTCGATCTGAGGTTTAAACTTTGATCTTTTGACCTGAAAATCATTTTTCAGGGGTCATTTTTAGGCTATAACAAATGTTGATTTAGAAGTCTACTACAAAATCTGGTGTGAAAGACTTCCATATTGTAACATTCTTTGTATCGAAATGAACAATAGAATCAAGTATGATTTTATACATTTAATTTTCCAGGACGAAGTATCTTTTAGCGTAGAGAAATTGTTTAGCTACGAATCTGTAAGTCATGGGTTCGAATCCCGCTTTGGCTTTTAGAAATTTGACCTTTGAAAATATTCTTAAAATGTATTTTCTAATCAAATATTGCGTTAATTAAACTTCAACACTGGTTGTATTTTGATATATAGTGGTTACAATGTGATATTGATAATGAAATACATTCTAGACCACTATTGAAATAAATTATTTCAACAGTGGTCGGGAAGGCGTTTCTTTACAACCACTATTGAAATAAGTTATTTCAATAGTGGTCATGGAGGCGTTTCATTACAACCACCATTGAAATGATTTATTTCGATAGTGGTTAATGATGTGTTTCATTACAACCTCTATTGAAATAAATATTTCAAGAGTGGTAGGGGTGCATGTCATTTTTATGCCTATTATTCCGTCTGCGTATAACTCTTTTGGTTCCAGATGACAGGTGGTATGGGAAACATGACCATATAAAGGTAAATCAAAGTACATCATAATTAAAAAGGAATTCATCATCTCATAAGACATACTTCTTATATTAAGAAATTCCCCTCCCGGAAAGCAAAGTGTTACACACAGACGGAATAATAGACATAAAACTAAAATGCATCCAAACCACTATTGAAATACTTTATTTCAATAGTGGTTGAAATGAAACGCATCCCAAACCACTATTGAAATAATTCATTTCAAAAGTGGTTGAAATGAAGCGCATCCCCAACCACAATTGAAATAATTTATTTCAATAGTGGTTGTATTTCAATAGCGGGTGCAAAGTGATTCTAATACTGAAATACATTCTCAACCACTATTAAAATAGTTTATCTTAATGGTGATATTTATAATAATATTTATCTATAAATAAAATTGAATATTAATTTGCAAATTTAAATTTATAATGAAATACATCCACGACCTATTTGGAAATAATTTATCATAAATGTGATACGTATAATGAAATTTATTCCCAACTATTATTAAAACAATTATTGTTTAATTTCAATAGTATCTGCACAGTGATTCTTATAAGGAAATACATCCAAAAACAATTTTATATGCATGTAAATTTGCAAGAATTGGTTATTTATTTCACCACAGCAGTGAAAATCGTAACATAATTGCATTAATTTTATAGTCTCGGTTATTATTACCGTAAAATATGCAAGTCTATAATACCTTAATTGCGGATTTGAAATTGTTCGTTAGATAAAGTGTTTCTTGCATGTCAAAATAGTTTGCAAAAAAAGATATACAACTTTTTTCTTTCCAAATGTGTTGCAATAGTGATTACAAAGTAATATTTATAAAGAAATTCATTCCCAACTACGATTGAAAAAATAATTTTTTAATAGTACATGTAGTTGTACTTCAATAGTGTCTGTAAACTCAGGTATGTTAAGGGCGTCCATAACAAAATAGCGATATCTATCACATGAAATGTTAGCCTTTGAATAATCTTGATATTCAGTTCCAAAAAATTGTTACACAAAGTGATATTTTATCGATATGCAAATTAGATAATTCGTTATCGCATGGGCAAATTTTGAGTCTCTTGGGAATACCCTGTCACGTGATACTGCTAAAAATAGACGAATCAGGAATAATACGAAAAAATGCAAAGTGCAAGGGCTTAACATGAACAAATATAATCATTTCTGTTTCTAACTTGTAAAATGAACATCAAATATTTCAAAAAGTGCTGGGAGCTTGAAATATTTAAGTAAGAACAATTATTAAATTCAACGTAAACAGTGTATGAACAGCAATTTGCAAGGAATTCCTACAATTAACGCTTATTTATATGAAATGCGTAGCAATTTCATACAGCTCCCAGCACTTTTTGATATAATGGGGATATAATGGTAAGACATGTAAATTTTCAATATATCTGATCAAGTGTATGCCCTTGCACTACTGCATTTTATCTGGCCCATTTCACGTTTGGCGTCATTTGCGTGAAATTCAAACGCAACACTGACTAAGATCATGATTTTAATTTTCATTCATAAAATAATTAAAAGCTGCGAATTTCACTTAAATAATGTTAGAATGTTGTTTCTGTTCACACCAGTCATCATTACCAAATTGTTGAAATTGGAAAAATTAATTCATCTTTTGCCTTTACAAGGGGGGGGGGGGGGGGTTAACATGGTTAGGTGTTGAGTTTGTAATTTACACATTTATGTTTCATAATGGTTAAAGTTATTTTGCTGGTAAAATAGATTAGAAATACTTTTAATATATGCTCAGGTTTACTTGTAATTGTAATTAATATTTTTGCAATATATAAAGAAAGAAAAATCAATATTTATCAAGAATTTATTATAAAAATCAACTTGACAAATACTATAGAGATTGCTTTTCTGTGACAGACTGTTCAATAAGACTTGTGTTTTCTGATTTTCAGTATTATTCAGTCATAAAGTGGAATGTATGGAAATTGACCATTCTTCTCGCACAGTACATGTTTTTTTCTTCTGTCTTTTTGATAAGAAAACCAATGCCTGAAATGATAAATATTTATCAATCTCAAATTTAATTTCAATAGGTATCAATGAAAAATATTATGAAAGGTTACAGTATATAGCAATATGATTTAAAAAAAACAACCAAATATGCATGAAGTTAGTGAGTAAAAGAAATATTTATAGAATACCTACTTTTTATGAACACCTTAAAAAAGTGTCTCCAGTGGACCATTTTTACTGCTTAAATAACCCTAAAATTGAATGATATGTGATAATTAGCAAACTATTGTGCTAAACATAACATAAAAATGGAAAATTACTCAATTATTGTGCATACTAATAGCAGTTTTAATTTCATTAATATCAAAACAGGCATAATCAAATGTTTATTCTTTAAAATGTGTGAAATTCTGTTTGAACAACACTTTAATTTTGTCTAATCATACATGTAATCTTCATAAAATAAGGCTAAATGAAATAACACATTTCGATCTCCATAAACAACAATACAGTCTTGTCTATATTCAATCCAGATTCTCGCAGTAATCTTTGTAGTGCTAGCACATACAGTGTTTGGACTTTCCATTGGTTACATTTTCTTTGAACATGGAGGAAATGCGAGCTATAACATCATCGCGATATAAGACTGATGTTTAAACACAAAATTACATGAAAAAACAAATGTAAACAAGTAAACAAAATCGAAGCCGAGGAATTTTGTATCGTTTCTGTTTCATCCCACAGAATTAAATAATATAAAACAATATCTAGGGAAATCCAACCTTGTTCCGTTGAATCCTATGCCGATTTCCGTCCACGTTGGATATACATGAGTTAAATTCCCAGATAAATCACTGAAGTCCACATGTTTATTCTGATCACAGCTGCAAGCGCCGATGTGACATAGGCAACCTCGACACGTCATCAGACGACTTAGGAATTTCATGATTTCGCGAGATATAGAGAAAAGTTGATGTTTTTATTTCAGTACACCTTTCTTGAAACAATCTAACCCAATAATTAATCATATTCATTTTGGTAGATGTTAATCAATTACCGAAATACCCATATCTCATAAAATCTCATGAATAAGGGGCGGGGCTTATGGAAATTTTTCTAAATCACACGTGGTAAAATTCTGATACCTTCCTTAACATAGCTGAGAAGTGGTTCTTATAATGAAATACATCCCCAAACACTATTGAAATAATTACGTCAATAGTGGTTGTATTTCAATGGTGGTTGAAAAGTGATTCTTCAAATGAAATACATCCCCAAATACTATTGAAATAATTTATTTCAATAGTGGTTTTATTTCAGTAGTGGTTGCAAAGTGATTCTTCGAATGAAATACATTCCCAACCATTATTGAAATAATTTATTTCAATAGTCGTTTTATTTCAATAGTGGTTGCAACAACCATATGATGACGCCAAAATTTAACTAAGGTCTTGTACTTAAGACAAAACTGTTTAAAAAAAAACGAGAGGAACATTCAACACTTTAGTTTTTATATTTGTATAATGAAGTGTTCTCTGTAGATAAACATTCTTTCTTTTTACCTTGTTGTTCTTGATTTTCTTCTTCTCAGTGCAAACAAAAGTATATTGACAGAACACGATATTAGTCCAAACAATCCTCCTCCTACAGCTATAAGAAGTAGTCGATTTTCTTTTTCTAAAAAATACAAAAACAAATAAATTGATCTAAGTTAGATAGTTATCAAAAGACATTCACTAATAAAAAAAAAAAACCTGAAAAATGATAATTTTCTGATCAATGATTCTTTTCATATGTGTACAAATATTACCACTGAACCAATGTAAGTGTCTTTTAGCTTAAAAAATAAACCCAAATTTTATGTAAATCTACTTATTCAAAATGAAATATAAATTCAAATATTTGATCAGAACCAGAAAGATAAGATGCAATACATGAATCTACTATAAATAAAAAATTGTTTCCAAAAAAATGAAAAAAAAAAATAGAAACCGATAATAATTTTTGTAAGTAATAAAATAATATTGAGTTTTAATGATATCCCAATTCAAATCCCAATTTTTGAAAACCATTACATGTTTAAATATCAAACTTAAATAATACAATTATTCAAACTTCAAACTAGTTTTTTTTTAATGCACACAATTCTTCATTCCATTAAAAATAAACCATTAACAATGGTACCAAAAGTCTAAAATATGTTTGATAACACCTACATTAACAAGAGGCCCATGGGTCACCAGAACAACAGTTCCTTGTAACATTCTATTTCGTAGCATATGCTATTTTTATTATTTTAAACTTTGAACCCCTTTCTGGGGCCCCATTATTGGTCCGGGGTTTATAGTTGGCTTTAACAATTTAGAATCTACACTATTTGAGGATCCTTGCATAGTAATCTCACAAACTGTAGCATTGTAGTTTTTGAGAAAATTTTTTAAAAAAATTTCCATATATATTTCTATGTTAAACTTTGAACCCCTCTTAAATTGGAGCGCCAGTATTAATCCGGTGGTCACAGCTTTATTAATTTAGAATCTACATTTTTTAACATTATTTTGCTTGCATAGTCATCTCACAAATTGAAGCATTGTAGTTCTCCAGAAGAAGATTTTTAAACATTTTCCCTCTTTTTTTCTATATTAAACTTTGAACCCTTTCTGGAGCCCCAGTATTAGATCTAGGGTCATGGCTTTTATAATTTAGAATCTACACAATTTGAGGACTCTTACGTAGTAATCTGACAAATTGAAGCATTGTAGTTCTCGACAAGAAGATTTTAAAACATTTTCCATATATCCTTCTACCTTAAACCTTGAACCCATCTTAGGTCCCCAATATTAGTCCTGGGGCACAATTTTTAAAATATTGAATCTACATTATCCAAGGTTGCATGCATAGTAATCTCATAAATTGTAGCATTGTAGTTCTTGAAAAGAAAATTTTTAAACAAGTTTCCTATATATGTTTATGTAAAACTTTGAACCCCTCTTGGGGCCCCACTA
This sequence comes from Magallana hongkongensis, assembly GCA_016163765.1. Taxonomy (NCBI): domain Eukaryota; kingdom Metazoa; phylum Mollusca; class Bivalvia; order Ostreida; family Ostreidae; genus Magallana; species Magallana hongkongensis. The sequence continues at coordinate 17,158,424 of WFKH01003881.1, read as the reverse complement.
TTAGTCTGGGGGTCATGATGTTATCAATTTAGAATTACAATAGCCACGGATGCTTGCATAGTAATTCTACAAACTGTTGCACTGTAGTTCTTCAGAAAAAGATTTTCAAACATGTTCCTATATATTTCTATGTTAACTTTGAACCCCTTCTGGGGCCCCTATACTGTAAACGTATTAAATTTGGCGTGTACGATATTTGGCGAAAGTTTGTTTTTTGAACAAGTGAGTGTGCATTTGAATTAGCGTATTCCTGAATGTACCTATTCTTATACATATTTGCATGACATTTAGCGATGTACTTGATTTAGCGGATGTCGCATTCCGCCAAAAGAGCTAAATAGAATACACAGCCAAATGTAGTAAGTTTACAGTAATAGTCTCGGGGTCACGGCTTCCACAATTTAGAATCTTTACAATTTGAGGATGCTTGCATGGTAATTTCACAAACTGTAGCATTGTAGTTCTTAAGAAGAAGAAGTTATAACATTTTTCCTATTTACTTCTATGTCAAATTTTGAACCACGCCTGGGGCCCAAGTTTTAGTCCAGGGGTCATGAGTTTTACCAATTAGAATTTTCACTATATATACAAGTTTTGAATAAATCTTGGCGTTTCTGGTGCAGTGGTTCTTGAGAAGAAGATTTTTAAAGATACACTCTATACTCACTGTTTCGCAATTATCTCCCCTTTAAAAAGGGTGTAGCCCTTTAATTTTACAATTTAAAATTCCCTTTCCATAAGGATGCTTTGTACTAAGTTTGGTTAAATCTAGCCCAGTGGTTTTAGAGAAGAAGTCAAGAATGTGAAAAGTTAACAGACGGACAGACAGACGGACGGACGACGGACAACGGGTTATCAGAAATGTTCACTTGAACCTTCGTTTCAGGCGAGCTAAAAAGGGTTGAGCTCTTAAAATGAAGGGTAAATTCGGATTTTAAAAGAAAAAAAGTTTTAAATTGTATCCTCTCATTTCAGTAACATAATTTTTAAACTAAGTTTTCTTATGCTTATCAAATATCTTTATTTTAGTCATCAAGAACACAGCGCCGGATACTTACGCCAGTGACATAGTGTCATTGTTCCAGATACAAACAAAATCACTTATGCCATATGACAGACCATTGCTTATAGACCACTTTTAATTATAGTGAATCTCACCTGATAGATGGGCTATTAAATTTCAAAAAATCAAATTCCATTCTAAAATGATAATTCCACTGGGAGAAAAAAAAAATCCCCCATAATATTACAAATTTCCTAAAGGAATCAAATTATTTCCTATAAAATAATGTAATTTTTATAGAATTTGATTCGAAAAAGTAATTTTTCACGGGGAAATCTTATTTACCGACCGAATTTAAAATCCTTTAGGATTTAGGTTCAAGGATTACGGAATTTAAATTTTAATATTTCCATTGTGTGACCACTTGCCCTACGGCCATTCTGATTCGTTATGACGGATACTGATTGCTTATTATTGTTTTTTTGCAAATGGCCTTTTAGTGAATTAGATCATGTATCATCCAAGCAAATGTTACTTATTTTCATTGCTATTTAATTCCCTTTTTGTGATTGAATATGAGAATATCGTTTTAAGAATATGAACCTTAGAGTATTATTTTATGTACATAACGGAGCATCAGAAAAACCATCAATTAGTCTTTGCACGTCATAGATATTAACCTCTTGACCCATGAAAATGTCACACAGAAATGGACATTGTTTTACCTTAAGTAAGTTGATAGCAAATTTGCAAATGTAAATAATGTGTATAAAACCTCGAGCTTTTCTCATGATACATAATAACGTCAAAGTAAAATCCGAAACTATTTAATTAAGATTCCTCGACACACCAATATTTTATTTGATGGATCGATAAAAAATCTTTATTGACATATGATTTCACAAAACAGAGACCAATATCAGCTTTCAATTTTTTTGTGATTTTTTTTTTTTGTCATATTTCTGTGAAATGGAAAAAACTTATTTTGACGGCAAACCGGGTATCTAAGAGCTTGAAACTTGGTTTCAATTGATGTGTAATCTAGTTATGAGTAAACACAGTGCCAAAGATAGTCTGGTGAAGTTTTAAATTTTTTAATTAAAAAAATATATTCTGAAAATTAAAATTGTTATTCTTTTATATCTTTTTAATCTATGGATAAAATCTAAAGAGTAACAAGTAGTCACATAAAGCGCTTATCAAACAATAATATTTTAAAAGAACGAAAATGCAAAATTTTAGAAAAATTGCAGTTTTTCAAATTTTAACCGATTACAATTGAATAAAAAACTTATCCCGGTCAGATTTTTTTTAGAATTGAAATTTTACAAAAATACTGCAGTTTATTCTAAATATCGGGATCGGTTCGAATTTAAGATTTTCCAATTTTTCTTGAATTTCACCAGTTCGATTCAATTTCTTGTTGAAATGTAATTGTATAGCAATTGTTCAATGCGAGTGACAGTTAGTTTGTAGTTTTTATCAATAGGTTTAAAAATATCTTCAACTCTTGATTTTTATTTTTATATTTTTCTAAATTATTATAAAGATTATTTGTACGGAAGCCTGTTAGTGCCATAAGATATGTAAAAAGAAAAATCTATAAAAGAAATACTCATTGTATATATAAAAACACACACATAATTATATGAGATTAACTCAAGTATATAAAAATAAGCAGCTTTCTATATAAAGGAATTACCAATATATATAAAGAATTGTGCATATATATAAAGCTAGGTTGTGGATATATAAACAGTACTGTGATATATAAAAGCAACAGTGAAAAATATATAAAGCGAAAATTTTCCACAGAATGACCTTCACTGAGTTTAGCCTAGCATCTGCATGATAAATTCCGTCTACGGAGGAGAGGATCAGCAATATTATCCTCCCAAGGCTGGCAGCTTAAGATTCAATAGCTATCTTATCTATCTATCTATCTATCTATCTATCTATCTATCTATCTATCTATCTATCTATCTATCTATCTATATGTATATCAATATACTATCTTATAATCAGAATTAATTACGAAAATTTACGTTTACACAAGATTGAAAATTATCTGATCCTGCACTTTCACCGAGATACTTTCACCCCCCCCCCCTTTTTATCGATCAAATTCGCCGTCCCAATATGAAATAGTAGTACCTTCCGACGCCCCTGTATCAATGCTTTATACAACCTCCTTGAAGCTGGGTTTTATTTGCGGGGAGGGCAGTTTAAGTCCAAAATTGTTGTGTTAGAATGATTAATATGGGTATTTTTAATGCTTAGTCAAAATTTGAAAGAAAAAATTGAGTTACAAGCAAGATAGAAAGTTTGAAATTCTTTGTTTTGTTAACAAAGCTCAAGTCTTGTTTTATAGTTTGCACATTTGTTTTAATTGGCAAGTTCAATCAAATGTTGGTTCTTCTGTTGAAAATGTTATAAATTTGTGAACACATTAAATTAGTTTATATCGTGTTTGCCTCGAGTCATTTTGTCAAAAAATGATACTTCCTTACTTAATTATTTGTAAATTAATATAGAAAATAAAATTTTCATCTCAAATAGTGTCTAGATCCCTTTAAATGTCCATGATCTCTGCTCTTCTAAATGGAATGAAATAAAATTAATGTTCTAGACAATTGTTCTGCAAATTTGGTAGAAAATATTATTTAATGTAGGACCTTAAATTTAGGTAAAGTATTGACAAAATATATCAGCGTTTATTTACAACAGTAAACACAAGAAATAGAAAAGAAAACTTGATAGAAAAAAGATCTTAAATTTGAAAGTGCCGGATGCCTTCCCGTAAATCCGCCAATTACTTTTCCCAAATCCCTGCGGAATCATGTAGTGTAACATTAATTAGATCGTTCAAACTTTCTTAAATCACCAGGAGCATAAATTGTTGTTCCTCTCCTCGATCCGCAGGCGGGGTTTATCATGCAGACGCTAGGCTGAACTCAATGAAGGTCACTCAGTAGAAAAATTTTCGCTTTATATATTTATCACTGTTGCTTTTATATATCACAGTACTGTTTATATATACACAACCTAGCTTTATAAATATACACAATTTTTTATATATATTGGTAATTTCTTTGTAAATAAAGCTGCTTACTTTTATATACTTGAGTTTATCTTATATATATGTGTGTGTTTTTATGTATAGAATGAGTTTTTCTTATGCAGACGTTTCCTTTTATATATCTTTTGTGGAACTAACAGGCTTCTGTATATTTGTCTTTAACATGAATTTCTAGATAAATGTATTGTGCATCAATTGATTCTAAATTTTAAGCTCGAAAAATCCTGTTCGTAGCCAAAACGATGTTTCCAATTTTTATAAACAAAAAATACAAAAACAAACCATATAAAATAATTGAAAACCCATTTTTCAAAAAATGATTCTCTATCAATCCCTAGAAAAATGCACTGGTGTGTCGAGCCATCTTAAAATATTTACATTATATTTTTCATGCATTATATCAACGCTTCCTTAATCCATCTGTACTAATGACATTTACATACTTAGCGAAGAAAGGCATTTTACAATTTTAGCTGTTATGCTTTAATTTATGCTGAATTCAGGTAAAGTTGTTGACGCATTTGATAGCGTCGACCGATTTGGACACGGTAGCCTCGGGTTCGAGTCTGGTCTGTTGCGGTAACATTGTAACCTTGGGCAAGTTACTTTACTCTTCTAGTGCACTCTCTCCGCCCAGGGGTTAAAATGGGTACCTGGCACATGAGACGAGCTGGCTATGTGAATGAAAAGCATTTGCGCCGTATTTGGCAGCTCTGCTTGCGTGCTCTCCTGGGAGTTGAGGGTGCTATGGATTGTACAATTCTCGCAAGGGGGTAATATGCAGAAGTCGTGCGAGGCAGTTTACTTTGCGAGCAAGACTATAAACCCCTACCTTTACCTTTAACGGTTGAATAAGATGAATGTTTATATTAAAGAATTTGTCAAGAGTCATTATTGCATTTACTTATCTATTTTGATTGTACCTGGCAGACACCCCTCTTTTAGTCTGACAAACCCCTTGTCACAAGTACAAGTATGGTTCTCCCCACATACACCAGCATGTTTCGTTCCATTGCATTGAATGTTAGCTTCGCAATCCTCATCAAGGTCTCTATTACCTATAAAATATATATATCTCGTGTACACATGTACTTTGGAGAGTAAATCAGTTTTAAGGAGAGGAATAAAATATGTATGCTTGTAAAACTAAAAAAAGGCTTTTTACTTTTACTTTGAAGCCTAATTTAATTTTTTAACCTATAAACAGGAAAACAAATAAAGATGTCTTTGTTATTCCTTTTTAAAACCTAAAAAATAATAACATTAATAAATGAAGAGAAAAATACCTTTGATACATTTTCCTTTGAAATCCAAATATTCATCTTTACAGTAACATAACGTGTTGTTTTCAATTTTTGTACAAATGTCTGCATTGTTTGTCCCATTGCATTGTTTGTTGTTAATACATGGTTCAAATAATTTCAATCCAACTGTAATTTAGAGTGTTGTATCTATTGCTGTAAGTTTATTCTTCTTGCATTTACGGTACAAGGATCCTCACATATAACAATTTCAAAATTTAGATGAAGAAAAAAACATGCACACATAAAGCAGACCCAAAATATGGATGAAATAATCTATAAACAGCATTTTTATATAAATTTAATAACATTTATTTATGATAACAATATAGACTACCTTTTAGGCATTTTCCGTTAATCAAATCATATTGGTCGCTACATGTACATACTCTTTTTTCATTTTCATCTTTTCCTTCCTTAAAACAGGTGTTTGCATTTTCCGTACCAGTGCATTGCTCGTTAATTCTACATTCTTCATTTATTTCCTTTTTAGCTAAAATTAAGTTTGAATGACCTTGTAGTGTATTGAATATTTTGCTGCAAAGAAAATGAGTTAGTTTTCGAGATATAAAATATGTGAAGACGTTTATGAAGACACGTTACCATGGTGACATTCCAAATATGTGTTGTCTTCTATGTAATCTGAATTACACATACAAAGTTTTCTAAGGCCTATCTCTCTGCAAACTAGTGCTTCCTCACGTGATGTTCCGTTACACTGGTCATCAATCACACATTCCTCATAAAGTGTCTTATTGACTTGCAAAGATTGGAGAACAAATATTTGAATGATCAAAAGTCATGACTTCTTGAGGAATAGTCGCATTAATGAATATACCATTTTTGCATTTAAACAATAAACTAGACGTCCGGATCAGAAAAGAAATATTAATCAAAATGTACTTTTGTAATTGTCATCGTATCTATGAATTTTGGGTATATTTTTTTCAAATGCTTTACAATATTACAAGATTTCATTTTACTTTTGCATGCATTTTTTTCATAAACTCTATTATTATTATTTTTAAAATATTCCTTTTATATAATTTTTTAAAATCCAAGCACAAAGGTTCCTAATTAACACAACAAGATGACAGCCCGGTTCAATTGTCAATATTTACATTTGCAAATATTTTTCCTTATATGAACCTATAGAATAGCGAAAACGTTCAATTCTGTGTGAACGTTTTCGTGACGTCACAATGATCATAGCACGCGCTTATCGCTTGTCGGTTGGATTATTGTAAACAAAATCTCGGTAATTTTAACAGTTCTGAACGATTTGTCTTTTTCAAACGTAAATATACGTAATAAACAGCAATGTTAAAAAGTTCACCGTGATATGAAGTTGGTTGGTACTTGATCAAATCTACTGAGAAGCCCTTCGGGCTTCACAGTATTTGATCACGTGACCAACCAACTTCATATCCCGGTGAACTTTTTAGATTGCTGTTTATTTCTTAAAAGGAAAAGCAAGAAATGATCGGAGTATTCTAATTCTGAATTACTTAACAATTTTGGTAGTTGAAATATGTTAATGGGCTTACAAAATTGCTGTTGACTTAAAATACATTTTATAAGTTATATGTACCCTGCAAACATGTGCCATTGTATGTCATAAATCCAGAGTTACACTGACATATCAAAGTGACGTTATCTTGTGGGTCAGCCATACAAACTCCAGCGTTTGGTGTGCCTGTACACTGTTCGTGTACGTGGCAGTTGTCACCTAGAACTGAACAAGCAAAGAAAACAACCATGCTTCATTATTTTCAACACTTACAAGCAACTTTATTGTAAATAACTTTTTTACTACAGAGAGAACCGATATTATATGGATAAAAATTGCTTGAAAATAAAACTAGCTTGTTTAAATGAAAGGTATAAATGAATTACAGTTCATGTATTTTCTGCATAACCATTATTTTAAAATAATATTTCATAAAAAGTCTATGAAAAACATCATGGATACTTTTTTACGTGTTTCAATTATTATGGTATCCAAATGATTTCAAACAAATGTTTTGAAACAAATTACCCTTTTATAAGTAAATTGATATAAGGTGAGCTTCCTTACATCAACGTTAACACACAAAAATGGACTTATACCTTGCCACCAGTAAAAACTTTTGCATTTTGCACAGAGAGAGAGAGAGAGAGAGACAGAGAGAGAGAGAGACAGAGAGAGAGAGAGAGAGAGAGAGAGAGAGAGTGTTGAAGAAAAAAAACATTTTTGATAAGTTTAGTATCTTATCTCTAGAAATATTTATAATGTTTTTCTGTCTAAAATCCTTTTAGTTTTTATTAATTACAGTAATTAAAATCGAATTAATTCAAATGACTCAATTTGTAAATACCTGCATTTCCTTGGCATATCAGCGTCATTTTCACATCCTGTATATAACGGCCAGATGAACATGGAGAATCATCTATTACAATGTTCTTCTCTACACTAAAAGCTAGGAACTTTACATGCACATTGCTTATCTGTGATAATGCATATAAACTGTACTCTGGCGTCATGAAAACCAAACAAGACCCTTCATTGTTTGAATGTTCTGAAATATTCAATTGAAAAAAGATAAAGAAAACATGGTGAAAACATTTGTCTTACATTTCCACTAACTCACTAACTCACAAGGACACATTTAGCTCAAATGATAAGAAAAAAATGACCTTTTATAATGTTTGATGAAATATTCCATGGAAAAAATTTACATCCGTGTTCTCCGTACATAAATGACAGGATATTTTGATACGGATAAGTCCTGAAAACATAAATTAGCATACACGCAATAGTTTACAATTGGATTATGATATACAAAAATATTTTAATAAGAATGAAAGACAATAACACAATACAACTATGTTTACCCAACAAGGAAAAATGCGCCTGATTGTTGTATTAGATAAACGATCACTATCTTTACAACAGAGATATCTAGAAAGAAAACAAAAGTAAAGGAAATTAATCCTGTAAACAGGTAAATGAATTATATCTCATCATGTATTACAATAAACACTTACACATTGTTTGTTGAAAGCGTCTATCGGTATGTTGGACTAACAAGGGCAAATTGGTTTTGGTGTTGACTCCGCAACTATAAATGTAACCTATCTTTGGTTTTGTTTTCCGACCACTCCTGTCTAGTCACTAAAAATCACAATTTACTTCCTCCCTAAAACAGCGACACATTCACTAGAATTATTTCCTTATTGGAAACCTAATGATAGTAGAATATTTTATTATATCAAAATCCATTTCTTAAGTATTTGGCAGTACCTTTGAAGGTGAACAATTTCGCACAGCACCCAACAAAAGTACTAGCTGTAATTGTATTTCTATCACTGATGATATTCCACTTAGTGCAACTGTTCCAAGTAAAATTAAAACTTAAATTTGTTCAAATGAATTTGTAGATCTGCTTTGTCTGTTGTCGCATCAAGATGAAGACCGAGTGACCTTGTTGATAAACCTGGTGTTATAAATCTACAGCATTGTCAAAAATCAAAGACCCATTGTCTATCAACCAATGGACGGATGCATTTGTTGTCTTTATATGCATTGTATTACAAAAGAACCTCACTGAGGCTCCAAAATTGCTTGAATATATGTCGTTTATTTGGGAGCTACAAAAACTTTATTATTAGTGATTCCTCATGGCGAGCGTAAGGTGAATCTTTTGGAAAATTAAAGAAAAATGTTAATCTTTTTTTTTTATAAAAGCCATTCAAAGAGCTCCGGGGTAAGGCTGTGACAGAATCTTCAAAACAGTTCTATGGACAGCTCTTTCGAGAAAATCAGGTAGAGAGACCTAGTTGGGTTAGATTCCACTATGCCTATAATACAAATGTAAAACAACCCCGTGCCAGTTCTCAGACTTGCGCCAATCCTATAGGGGCCAACCCCTAAAAATCACATGAACATCTCTTGAACATTCTGAATGTGACAGAAATTTCAACCCCGGTGAACTCAGTCAATTTAAATGAACAATTACTAGGGTATAATGTTGATCTTGGTTCTTTGAATATAACTTACTTTAAAGATAAAGTTGATAAAAATTGGCATTGGACAAATTAAGCATTTATAGTTGTAAATATATGCAGCATTTAATGTCGGGTGACAAAACATCGGAATGATATAAACACATAAATAGCTTATAGTATATGAATAAACAACGGCTGATATTTGTCGATGCAAGGTTGATTGGTCTTCAAATACAATATTGTTTAAACTAACTAATCCCTTCTCTTTTTTGTTATAAGTAATATATCTACCTTCAGAGGTTTATCGGGTAAGCTATACATAAGCGGAAACATTGAAGGTTTGTATAATGTAAAAGAAAAAAGTGTAAATACAGATGACCCTATTTTGACAAAGAAATTGTTTAAACTCTGATAATTTATAACAATAATGTGCCAGTAAACGGAGAAGATTAAGTAAACAAAACTTAACTACAGAATACAATAAAGAAGCACGGTCTGTTCAATTTAATGGCGGACTTCTTTAGAATGATCCAAATAGTTTTACGATGAAGAAAGTTAACAGTTTTGGCCACCTCAATCATTATATTTTACGCTTTTTAAATATCTTAGATTGCTTAATCATCCTGTAGAGGAGATGATTTAACATATACTAGTCTTTTTCATCTTTTTGTCACATAAACAACACATAATAGGTAAAATGACACTAGTTTAGCGATCCAATAGAAATTTAACATAACTTTATCATATAAAAACATACAACCCAGCTGTTAACAAGCTTTTATTAATTTTTTCACGTGCATCTAAAAAGTAATATTCATAATTTGATTTTAGTGATTATTTGTCCCATTTGTTTTAAGATCAGGCTGTAATAATTGAATTTAGAGTGTGTTTCTAGTGCATAATCTATCCTTTCCCGTACTTTGCGACTTTTAAGGAGTAACATTTTCCTGATTTTCCATTGGGAATAAGGAAAAAGGTAATCCCGATACATATGTTCAATTTAGTATCATTGTATAGAAAAAGTAACGTAGATATATATTATTATTTTTAAGAGACTGCTAACATATCAGGTATATTTCATTTGTAAGACACATAAAATTATTGAAGATGATTCATTAAAAACGAAAGTTTGAACACCAGTTCTCTACGACAATTACTTTTTTACTAGTTTATATACGTAGGTTTAAATATAACATGCAAACATTCTTTATTTCCTCTATGAATTAGAGATTAAATCCATCAAACAGGTAATTTGGTGCAATGTGTTATCAATTGTTAGTGTTTAAATATTAAGCATAATATTTACACGAACGCTTATTATACAACAATAAAAACACGTAACACAATCAATGTACATAGTTCATTAAATGTTCATTTTGAATCACACATATTTAAACAAAAAAAACGTTACAACAATGTCCGTATGTCCTGTATCATCACTGTGATGCTTTCCGAAACTGTCAGCATAAAGTTTGCACACTCTTCCTCTGGAATGACCTTATTGTCACTAGATTCAAGGATAGTACCGACTTTTACATTGTCATATTTGTATGTCAACTTGAAATATGTATATACAGTCAACGAATTTACAATTAGATCCATAAGATGTTCGTGACTTTAATAAAGGATGAAAAAGTCTAGATTAAAATGTTGTACGATATCGTTAACCCTTCTTTTACAAAACCTGCACGACACTTCTGTTTTAAACGTAAAGGAAAGTTAATCATTTAGATAATTTTCAAGTATATTTCTGAGATTAAAGGCTTAGTAACCACAGTGAATGAGGTTCAAGATATTTATGCACTTTAACAAAACGATTAAGTACTGGTCGACTTCTTAGAGATTCTCTCAGTTCTGAGAAGAATTGCGAATGAGAGTGTCAGTATAGTTCTTCCCGCTCGACTTTGAATGTGCTTCCTGTTAGGGAGATAATCACTTAAGAAGTAATCAATTTTGTAGCTTTTCATGGTTCTATAAATACAATTAATGAACCCACTTTTCTTTTGAGGTGTGTCTACCGAAAATGTGCACAACCTTGCAGTGAACAATTTCTTAAAAATCAGAGAGTATTGAGATCTTCAAGGCCGATTCCAGAAAAGTAGTTGCTGTTTTTGAACAATCTTTTCCATCGTTATAAGACCTAATGCATGCAGGGAGATTGTTGATCAAAACACTAAATCGCGCAGCAAATCTTTGTAGAATTTCAAGATTCTCGAAGATTTTCTGAGATATCTGTCAATAGTTCACAACTATAAATGACTGCTGGTGCAACAAAAGTTTTCCATATTTTGCAGTTCAAAATTGGGTTTCGTCCTTTGCAGCATGAACGTTTGTTAGCGATTGTCACTCCGGCGTAAATGTTTTCGTTTGTGATATCGATAGCCGAATTTCCCTAAGAGGAAGATGTTCTTAGTAGCATGTTTTCTACGATTGCGTTTGGACGTAAAGTATAAAATGCAGCTCTTTTAAGGGTTGTAGTTTAGCCGCCATTTAGACGCATAATCTACCAAGACATTTAATTGCGTTTGCAATGCGGTTTGAGTGTAATATTAATTAGGTGTCGTCGGCAAGAATAACACAAGGAACGTGTAGGTCGCAAATATGAGGTCCAATGCTCAGACGATCTAACTCAAGTTGAGACATCTATCATTAAGAGAAAAAACGAAGAGGAAAGAAGCCTGCATTTTCCAACTCCTTGCATTGAAAGTTTTAAAGGTTCTTGAAAAACACTTTCAACTGTTTTTCCATACGTTGTTGAGACATCGGACCACTTGGAATTTTCTACCTTGGCTAATCAAAATAACATTAAGGTCAAAAATCAAGGTTATTTAAAAAATCTGTGCATTAATGAGTTTTCATATTTGTTTTGTTTAGGCTGGTTTAGAAAAACGTTTTCATGGATGTAGTAGGAATTCTTTAGAAAATTCAAAATTTAGTCCTCTCAAAATCGTTATAGAGTTATTGCCCCTATGGTACAAAGAGCTTGTTATCGCTACTTCTCTGAAACCGTAAGAGATAGAGACTTGAAACTTTTACTAATGTCTTTAGTTAACTTTAAGAATCTTTGTTATTTCCCCTATTGTACGAAAAGCTTGTTATCGCTACTTCTTTGAAACCGTAAGAGATAGAGACTTGAAACTTTTACTAATGTCTTTAGTTAACTTTAAGGATCTTTTAGTCTATTCATACCGAAAAGATATGTTGTCTCCATTAAGTAGTAACTGCCCCCTGAAAATATTTAACTTTGTTCAAAAAAGTTACAACTTTTGAACCATACATCATAGACACACTGGACTACTTAAAATGAAGGGTTGACCTTGACCAATCAAAATGGCATGAACATCAGAGCTCAGGGTCAAATAAATAAAAATCAAATTAAATCTTTTGACATTATATTTTCATGAAGAAGCGCGTTGAAAACATTTCATCAACGTTATCAAAACAGTAATTTTTTTAAACAAAAAAAAAATAAGGCGGAAAGAACTCTAATTGTTCGTGAAGAGTAAGTCTACTAGTTTTTTTCTATATTCTTTATTAATTTTCTTTTAAGCTAAAATTAAGTTTCAATGACTTTGTAGTGTATTGAATATATTGCTGAAAAAAATGAGAAGGCTTTATACACATAAAAATGTGATGACTGTTTATGATGATACATTATCCTGCGATGTTCCACATTTTCTGTCTTTTAAATGTTCTGAATTACATAAACAGTTTTCTGTGGAATATTTCTCTGCAAACTAGGACTTCCTCGTGTAATGTCCAGTTAGACTAGGAATTTCAACTGCCCTTAATTTTACTGGGAATCTTTAGAACATAAATGATACTTCAAATGTCACAGTAATAAATCAATTTAAAATAATTTGGTTCATGTAATAGTGCCGAAAATCTTATTCAAAAATATTGATATTTGTTATGTTTCACAAATATTACATGTTACATACATGTAAATGTAGCTCTAACCGAAAAAAAGAAAAACACTGTTTATAGTTCAGTGTTGAGAACGCAAATCTTTTTCCGTCTGGCTCTAGCTTATAAATTTATCACAATTGAACCCTTTGCTCTTCTTCTAACAATTCAAATATTAAAAAGATTTTTTAAAAGAATTTGTAGCTTTAATAATTCATCGTCTTTGTAAAATCTCAATTACATGCAAGAATTATTTTATTTAGTTACCAATCATTCAGAGAGGTTTGTATTTCATCTTTTTAATATTTTTTCCGACTAAAATGGTGAATTAACGAGAATAGTTTTCTTACCTTGAATCCCTCATACATGCTGCTCTATAGCTAATGTCTGCTGTAAGCACTTTTCGTATATCTCGTAGCAAAAACATGTGTATTCTCACGGCCTTAACTTCTAGGTTTACATATACGTTACAAGTACTCCAAGTAAAATTTTGTGTCACTAAAATGGCTTTTTAAATGTACTATAGTATGTCTTATTCATACAAGACAAACACCAACATTTCAAAAGATATACCTTTAAGTTGATTTTTTTTTTATTGAAACCATAAGATAAAAACTATTTTAGACAGGAAATGGTAATACCTTTGATACATTTTTCTTTGAAAACCAAAAAATCATTCCAACAGTAACATAATGTGTTGTTTCCTATCTCTGTACAATTATCTGCGTTGTCTGTCCCATTGCATTGTTTATGATTAGTGCATGGTTCTAAAAGTCGCAATCCAACTGAAATATAAAGTATTACATCCGTTTAATAGTTTTGTTCTTCTCCCTATACAGGTATTCCACAAAGTTAAATACATATAACCATTGCACAACTTTGAATACAATGTTATACTTAGAACAATAATGATAAACCACATTACATCATACCTTTTAAGCATTTTCCATCAATCCATGAAAACCGGTCGTTACATATACATACTCCTTCCTCTCTTTCTCCTTTTCTTTCCTTAAAACAGGTGTTTGCATTTTCCGTACCAGTGCATTGCTCGTTCATTCTACATTCTTCATTTATTTCCTTTTCAGCTAAAATTAAGTTTGAATGACCTTGTAGTGTATTGAATATTTTGCTGCAAAGAAAATGAGTTAGTTTTCGAGATATAAAATATGTGAGGACGTTTATGAAGACACGTTACCATGGTGACATTCCAAATATGTGTTGTCTTCTATGTAATCTGAATTACACATACAAAGTTTTCTAAGGCCTATCTCTCTGCAAACTTGTGCTTCCTCACGTGATGTTCCGTTACACTGGTCATCAATCACACATTCCTCATAAAGTGTCTTATTGACTTGCAAAGATTGGAGAACAAATATTTGAAGGATCAAAAGTTATGACTTTTTGCAGAGTAGTCTCATAAATGTAGATACCATTTTTGTATTTAAACAATGAACTAGACGTCCGGATCAGAAAAGAAATATTAATCAAAATTTACTTTTCTAATTGCCATCGTATCTATGAATTTTGGGTATAAGTTTTTCAAATGCCTTACAATATAACAAGATTTCATTTTACTTTTGCATGCATTTTTTTCATAACTCTATTATTATTATTATTTTTCAAACATTACCCTTATATTATCTCTTAAAATCCAAACACAGAGGTTCCTAATTAACACAACTTAATTACAGCCCGGTTCAATTGTCAATGAAAAACCATGTAATGATCGGAGTATTATAAGTCTGAAATACTTAACAGTTTTGGAGTTAAAATATGATAATGGGCTTACAAAATTGATGTTGACTTAAAATACATTTTATAAGTTATATGTACCTTGCAAACATGTGCCATTGTATGTCATAAATCCAGAGTTACACTGACATATCAAAGTGACCTTATCTTGTGGGTCAGCAATACAAACTCCAGCGTTTGGTGTGCCTGTACACTGTTCGTGTACGTGGCAGTTGTCACCTAGAACTGAACAAGCAAAGAAAACAACCATGCTTCATTTTCAACACTTACAAGCAACTTTATTGTAAATAACTTTTTTACCACAGAGAGAACCGATATTATATTGATAAAAACTGCTTGAAATAAAACTAGCTTGTTTAAATGAAAGGTATAAATGAATTACAGTACATGTATTTTCTGCATAACCATGATTTTTAAATAATATTTCATAAAAGGTCTATGAAATACATCATGGATACTTTTTTCTGTGGTCAAGAGAAGGTTATGCATATCATTTATCAAAATTAGTATCTAGAGAAAACACTCCAAAAAAATCTCTCTGAAAATGATGTAGTATAAACATTTTAACAGAAGTGTTTCAACTACTGTGGTATCCAAATGATTTCAAACAAATGTTTTGAAACAAATTACCCTTTTTAAGTAAATTGAGATAAGGTGGGCTTCCTTACATCAACGTTAACACACAAAAATGGACTTATACTTTGCCACCAGTAAATACTTTTGCATTTTGCACACACACACACACACACACACACACACACACACACACACACAC